>CM053570.1:4568900-4741504 GCA_028646485.1 Cryptoprocta ferox
GTGACTAAAAAGTGAACAAAAGACAAACTGTTGAAAGGCATTTCCTAAAATAGAGACCAAAGTAAGGGGACGAAGGGAGAACAATTAAACCAGTGTCTGTAGCTGTTAAGAAGCGCAGGCTGTTTTAGACTAAAAATATACACGTGCAAAAAATAAATACTTTCTGGATTCATTGAAGGCGCTTTATTTGCGCTGTTAGACAATCTTTCTTAGGCTCTTCCAGAATCTCGTGATAATGTTTTCCAAATAACTATATTTTCCCCACGTGGATGGAACTGGAAGGTATTACGCTGAGTGAAATAAGTCAGTCAGAGAAGGACAGATACCGTATGTTTTCACTCCTATGTGGATCTTGAGAAACTTAACAGACGGCCATGGGGGAAGGGAAGGCAAGAGGGAAAAACAGTTACAAACAGAGAGGGAGGGAGGCAAACCACAAGAGACTTAAATACAGAGAACAAAGTGAGGGTGGATGGGGGGTGGGGGAGAAGGGAAGGTGGGTGATGGGCATTGAGGTGGACGCTTGTTGGGATGAGCACTGGGTGTTGTATGGAAACCAATTTGACAATAAATTATATTCATTAAAAAAAAAAGGATATTGTTGCCCAAACACTCGATGAGCATCCCCAGGAAATGGACCGAGGGGACAAGAGCACGCTCTGCCCCAAACTAGCTCTCCAGGGCTGCTGCGGAAGTAAGCGCTGTTGCAAAAGCAGGAAGCTGGGGGTCGGGAGGCTGTGGTTGCAGTTACAGGTCTGCCAAGGATAAGGTGGGTCACGGTGCTAAGTCACCTGCTCCCTCCCCTGGTCTTCACCTGTACAATACGAGGGCTGCAACAGATGGCCCCACCTCTGATCTGACACCACCGACATGAGCCTCTCTGCAATCTCCCCGGCGGAGCGCACCTGGATGCCAGGAGGACCGTCTCCCTTCCCTGCCCGCCACAGGGACTGGGAGGACAGAGAAAGGCCACGGCATCGGGCTCCTCAGGCTCCACACAGAGTAGCTCGGTACAGAGGGCTTCCAAGCTCCGGACTGACTGTTCGACAAAGGTTGTAACATTATTCCTCCGGAGGTGCTTATTACGTCTCCATGCTCCCTGGTGGGGGGGCACTATTCCTGCAGAGGTGCCTCGCGCATGCTCCCTGGTGGGGGGCCGTGCCTGACCACAGACAGCCAGATGCGGGACCCCTCCCAGGCACCTCAAGCCCTTTCATGTCCGCAGTTCTGCAACAGAACCTCAAAATGTGAGACTCCAGGAAACACTTGATCAGCCTCTGTTCCAACTGCATTGCACACATGAGAAACAGAAGCCCAACAAAATTAAGGACACCCATGTCCCCTCTTCCTGCCCTTTTCATGCCTTCCTTTCATCTGTGGGGTGCCTGGTAGGTATGGACCTGGCATTATGCTGGACTCTCAACACAAGAGGAGTAAGTCACAGCCCCGCCCCTCAAGGAGCTCACAGTGACAGGCGTGCAGAAACCCTCCATGACACGTGTACGTGGTGACCTCAGAGCGTACAAGGCACACGCACACGGCAAAGTTAGAGGAACCAGACAGGAGCCACCCCGTCTGGGCTCACTGCCAGCACTGGCCAACACCAGGCGGAATCTCGAGGGTGCCTGGAATGTCTCCCTATAAAGCAGCCTAGTTGAACATCAGCCAATGCCTGGGCAGACGGGGACACTGCTGACTGCCCCACATTCAAGTCCAGTGCACTTGGCTCTGAAGAAAAGGATCCTTCCTGGCCAGCCACGACCAACTTGTCAAGGCACAGAGAACTCCCCTTCCATGAAGCCTCTGCCAACAACCCTGGATTCAATATCACTCCCTCTCCCTATTCTGGTAACATCTGTCTTGCACTCAGGTGTCCTCGGTCTGACCTGCAACAGGCTCTCCTCATCAATCGGCTACATCTCCAAAGCAGGATTATTTTAATAGCTGATAACTTATTTTTGGAAAATAATTTTATTTATTTTTTTAACATTTATTTATTTTTGAGAGACAGAAAGACAGATCATGAGCAGGGGAGGGGCAGAGAGAGAGGGACACACAGAATCGGAAGCAGGCTCCAGGCTCTGAGCTGTCAGCACAGAGCCTGATGCAGGGCTTGAACCCATGGACTGAGATCATGACCTGAGCCGAAGTCGGATGCTCAACCGACTGAGCCACCCAGGCGCCCCAATAACTTGTTATTTTAATAGCTAAAATACTTCATTGAGTAAATGAATTCAGTGATTTGAGAGGCCGTGGAAACCTAAACAAAGTTAAAGGCAAGTGAGAGGCTTAAGAGGCGGAAAAACTCTTTGCAAGTTATAACAGAACAACGCCTCATCACCAGAAATAATCAAAGCTCGATAAAGAAAAGGCAAAGGTCTAAGTAGGCAATTCACAGGAGAAATACAAAGTGGCCAGGAATTTATAAAGACTCAAACACTAGATGTCAAGAAAATGTAATTTTATTATTTTTGAGAAAGAGAGAAAGAGAATCTTAAGCAAGCTCCACGCTCAGCGCGGAGCCCCATGTGGGGCTCGATCTTAGGAACCGCGAGATCACGACCTGAGCTGAAATCAAGACTCAGTCGCTTAACGGACTGAGCCGCCCAGGTGCCCCAAGAAAATGTAAATTTTAAAATGTGGTATTTTCAGGGACACCTGGGTGGCTCAGTCAGTTAAGCATCTGACTTTGGCTCAGGTCGTGATCTCATGGTTTGTGGGTTCGATCCCCGTGTCGGGCTCTGTGCTAACAGCTCAGAGCCTGGAGCCTGCTTCGGATTTTGTGTCTCCCTCTCTCTCTGCCCCTCCTTCACTGGTGCTCTGTCTCTCTCTCTCTCTCTCTCTCTCTCTCAAAAATAAAATAAAATGTGGGATTTGCAGGCATCATATTGGCAAAATGAAAAGTGATAATATTCAGTGTTGGGGAGAGTGCAGGGACACACCATAAACTGCATGAACTTTCCAGAAGGTAATTTGGATGCGAGTAAGCACATTTCTACCGTGCATTCCTCTACCACCTCAGGTAATTGGTAACACACTGAGGAGTAAAACCTCCTTTGAAGGGGCCAGTCCAGGACCAGGGGTCAAGGTTCAACTGACAAGAAGCAGGCCTGGGAGCAGGACCACCCAAAGCATCACAACCTTCTAGTATCAAGTTCCTGGGCCCCCAATCTGAGGCCCCGTCCTGCTCCGCATGCTTGACCCAATCCCCAATCATGCCCTTGGGGCCTCCAGAATCTGGCCTCCTCAAATGCTTTCTCCAAAGACACCACCGCCCTCCCCAAACCTTAGGAATCTGCTTCCCACCGCGTTGGCCGCAGGGTCCCCGGCAGCCCCCCGAATGCTTGCAGGCCCTCAGGACAAGCACAGAAACGGGGCTAGTTGTCTTTAACAAGTGCAGTCTCTCTGTGGACGGATCTCCCTAATGGACTGTCACTCTGTCGTCTCTCCATGCTTTTCCCCTCGAGGGTGATGCCTTCAAACCAGCTTCCTCTGAAGCCAGAAGTCTGAGGACTCTGCAGTCAGACCGGCACAGATGTTCGTTCAGCCTTCCCCCATCCCAAGCAGGGAATTTGCTCTTGGAGACGCCCCTTCAGCTGACCCCTGGTCCCACCAGAGCACCACATCCCACATGGCCAGGGTTTCCTGGCTTTCAAAGTCTCGTCCACCCTCAACTGCCCCCACTTCTTTCAGCTCTTCACTCAACTGCATCATCGATTGACTGATTCAATCAGCATGTATTTCTTGAGCCTCCTGGTGCTCCCTCAAAACCCTGCGCTCCTAGGTACCATCCCCTCCTCTGGTTACAGGTCATCCCTCCAAGACCTGGCTCCAAGCTGGGTGCTCCTCTGCTTAGGCAAACTGCAGCCCCTTGCCGGTCCGGCCCCAGTCCTCCGTGCCGGTTGCAGGGACACCTTTCTTCTCCAGTGTCCTGCAGTCCATTCTGGCACCTCTCAACCCTGCACCCGCTCTGCTGTCTCTTGCTCTGCGGCTGCCTTAGAGCTGGAAACCCGCCAGTGCTCTGCTGGATTTCTAGCTGTTCCGGACAAACCATGCTAACTCAGCAGTGGAAAGCTGTGCACGTTTCTCAAGTTCAAACATGCTTCCTTTCCCAAAGAGGACCGGCTTGGCCTTGAGGGTGATTTTAGCATTTGCTCGCGCCTCTGACTTAAATCATGAGGGCAGCCTAACTTTCCAGGTCATGTTCCCCAGCTACAGAGAATGCAGCGAGATGTTGTACGTGCGAACCTGATGAAGTAGATGGCTATTTAACTTTTGCAAATCAAATCCCTATGCAAAGGCCGGGGACTTGCTATTTTAACAGAGCATTTCAAACGATGGACTCTTTTTTTTTTTTAATTTTTTAGATGTTTATTTATTTGTGAGACAGAGAGAAACACAGCATGAGTGGGGGAGGGGCAGAGGGAGAGGGAGACACAGATCCGAAGCAGGTTCCAGGCTCTGAGCAGTCAGCACAGAGCCCGACGTGGGGCTCGAACCCACAAACCGCGAGATCATGACCTGAGCCGGAGTCGGACGCTTAACTGAGCCACCCAGGCGCCCCTCAAAGGATGGACTCTCGCATAGAAGTTTTTCCCCTTACCTTTCTTAAAATTCTGACATACTGATGCAAATGTGCTCAGTAAGTTAAACGCGTTACTACTAGCGTGTGGTTTAGAGGTTTCTGACCAGCCCTGCTATTCAATAAAACAGAAGAAAAATGTATGTATCACATATAGTAAGGGCATTATTTCACGAAATTGTAGTGTGTATGTACACGTACGTGTACATACAGTTATGATATAAAATGAATTTCTTCTAGTGGCTCATGGTCAAAGTTTAAAACCCACTGATACGTGGCAAGATTTTAATGTTCCCGCATCCTAAGTTTATTTGGGATGGCACGTCTGCTGATGGAAGAGGGGTACACAGCCCAAGAGCTTTGTGACTTCTGAACACGATGCTTTAATTATTCCAAGCCAGCGCTTCCCGAACTTTTCTGACTAGGACTTACAGTAAGAAACACCTGTTTAAGTTGGGATTTCATGCTCACAAACCACACAGGCACCACAACTGCCCACATCCCTGAAACAAATTTCATAATACAATACTCAGCCTGTCTGCCTTGCTCCCTGCTACTTCTTATTTTCTTTTTTAAAATGCTAATCATGCCCCATGAAACCAGCTGCCCACTACCCACCATGTGCCAGGAACTGCTTTGAGTCTGAAAAGCACCATTCTCGGGGGGGGGGGGTCATTGTACTTGCTGACCACGGAGTGAGTGAGAGTGAACTGTGCCTGCCCCGAATACCAAGGAGAGGGACCTGAGGCTAGTTCCCACTTCCTCGGCATTGGAAGGATTTAAATGGGAGAGGGGAGGGGCGCCAACACAGGTATCTCTGCACCCAGAGTAAAGAGACACAGTGTGCATAGGAGGCCCCGGTGGGGGGCTGCCTAGGTCGACTAACTGGCATTCTGAAGCGAATGTTCTACAAACACAGCCAGGAAGGCTTGGGGGGCAAGCCGCCAGCCAGGAGCTGACAAACACCCTTCTCTCCTGCCAGGAGCTGTCAGTGCCTTTAAAATGTCCTCCAAGTTGAGCTCCAGACCCAGCCAACTTCTCAACTTCATGGAACCTCTCCAAGACTGGTGAGGCCTTTGGTTCTTCTCCGAGCTGCCTGTACCCCATGCTTCCCCTCCCTGGAAATCCTAGAAATCAGAACTTCTGACTTCCATAAGAAAGCTGCAAAGTCCCTGGGGAGGCCGCCCTTCCCAACCTGGTGCTCTGGCGGAGAGGAGGGGACCCGACGGTCAGAAGCTGCTCTAGAGGCCACACCACTGCCTACTGGCCACTGCCCTGAGCCAAGGCCACTGACGGCACCCATACAAAAGAGGAGGCGACAAGCTGAGGTGCCTGCCTCCCATCCCGTCCTACCTCGGATGGGGTCCTGAGCCCCTGTCCCCCACCCTCATTCAGAGCGATCAAGCCCCTAGTCTCCGCGTTTGCAGCAGCAGAACAGGCGGGGCCTAGGCTGCGGGGTGAGACGCCTCCCTTGGCGCTCAAGTACTGTGTCGTCTGGTCAGTACTCTCGGGACTGATGGCCAGGCTCCCTAACCAGTCCACGCGCTCCTTGAAGGCAGGGATCAAGTTCTAAGAACAGGACAGGGGCCGGATACACGACCGTGGCGGTGGCGATGGGGGGCGGGGGGAGCGGGGGACGCGCCTGGAGAAACCCCGCCGCAGACCCGAGGGCAGACGGGGAGCACAGGCAGTTTCGAGGACCATGTGGCTCCGGCACAACGAAAGCAACCAACTGCCGCCGCCTCTGTCTGTGGTTTGAGCCCCGGCGCCCTCCGGGGAGAAAATGGAGGGGGTGGATGCGCGCTGGGCTCGAGCGAGGTTGGCAGGAGGCAGCGCGGGGCTGAGTTGGAGGGTGGGGGAGAGACTACATCGGGCCGTGGGGCAGCGACGCCGGGGGGTCTGGGGGCAGGAGCTCGCGGGAAGAGCTCACAAAAGAAATGCCCCAGGGCTGCACGAGGCCACGAAACCTCACGGGAGCCTTCGTGAAGCAGATGGCGCTGACGGTGAGCACGGCACACTGACACACGCCTGAGAAAGCTTTGCTGAGAAAACGGCGTTTGGGATCGGATCCGAGCCCGGTCTGGTCCTTCCTGCCCAGCGAAGAGGCCGACGATGAGGCAGGCGGGCAGGGGCGGTAAAGCCCGAAGCCCGCGGGCTCCGGCGGCGGCTGCGCGCGCGGCCCGGGGACCTCGAGCGCCCCCCGCCCGCCCCCCTTCCCTCCGAGAGCTCTTCCCGAGGCCGAGGGGCGGGGAAAACTCGCTGCAGTCTTGCATCAGACGAAAGGCGGGTTCGGCGTTTGCTGCCCCAGCCGGGCCGCCTTGCCTGCAGCCTCTCTGGCGGCCACGAGACGGGTTGGGACTCCGCCAACGCCCCCCGTCTCCCCCCCAACCCCCGCCCAGGAAAGGCTGGACTCTCCGGGCGAGCCGGGCCTCGGCCCGGGAAGGATCGCGGGTGTCTGGGCTCCCCGCGGGGAAGCCACTTTGGCGCCCCTTCCCCCGGTGCCCCGGCGCCCGGGTTAAGAGGCGGCGCAGGAGCTGCCCAGGCCACAGCGCGCGAAGGCTCCGGGCAGCCGCGCTGGCATCCCGCGGGCAGCCCGCAGGACCAGTCCGGGCAGCCCGCACTTTGCCAGGCAGGCGGGAGGCACGCAGGCGCGAAGCACGCGCTTGCAAACTGAACGCAAAGTTTGCATCCTGCAGCTCGCAGCTGCTTCTTCCTCCCTCCTTCTCGTCCCTCCCCCAGTCTCCACTCTCAGGAGGCCCCAGGGCTGACCGGAGCGGGGACGGGGAGTGGGGCGGGGGGGGGGGCGCTGGCCCCGGCCCGTTTCGGCAGAGGATGCCACCGAGCCCTCGTCTCTCTCCCGCTCGCCTCACCTGCAGCTCGGCTATCAGCTCCTCTTTGCTCAGGTTCTGCTTCTCCACCACCTGCAGCCCTCCATCTTGCAGGATCTTCCGGCAGCAGGGGTCCAGGCTATCGCTGATGAGCACTTTCCGCAGATTTGCGAAGGCCATTGCTGAAGTCCGCCTCGGAATCGCCGCTGGCGCGGGGCAGAAGCACCTAAGCGGAGGAGCAGGCGTTCCGGCCGGCGGGCTGGTGTAACTGGGCAGGATTCTCCGGCTCCCGCTCCCCTTTTATCGCCCCCTTCTGCTGGTACCGCCTCCTTCTGATTGGACAAAAAGCCTCAAACTCTCGGCGACTCCGCCTCCTCCTCGCGGCTCGGAACCTCCGGTTCCCCGCCCACTTTATTATTCTCCGGCGGCGAATTTCTCAATCTCGGCCAAAGCCCTTCCCTACACCTGGTGAGCATCTAGAAGCACAGATTTGATGCTGACCAGCGGATTCATATCCGAAACAGAAGTATTTGTTCTCACCGCGAGAGAAGCGTTTCATGTTCACTTCTTTCTGCCTCAGAACGTATTCAATAATTCCTTAACAAGAATTTGTTGAACGCACCTAGTATGTGCAAGGCACCGTGCTGGATGCTGAAGGGACAAAGACATCCTCTGGTGGGCCAACACCGAGGGTACCAAAGGCGGACACGGAAAGCTCAACAGTAAGAAGCAAGAGGAAACTTTCTGAGACGTCACAGAGCAACGCTTAGTTACAAATGAATGAGGAAATGAGAATTACGAGTTTGAAAGAGAACAAGGACCGGGTGCATTCAAAGCAGCCAGAAAGTTTGCTCAAGTTCCCTATTTTCCTCTTCCCCCACTTCGTCTCTGATTCTGAAAAAGGCAAAAAGAATGTGAGGTGTCAGTCCAGTCTAATTTCTATGCTGATCAAGGAGGCCCTTCCCAGCTCTTAACTCCTTTATGTTTAAGCCCCACAGCAAATGTGCTATCCCATGCCCCTCTTTACAGAAATATTGGGAAAAATCTGTTTTGGATTATTGAAGGCCATCTAGGACCAGAAGCAGAATCAGGCATGCTCCCAGGTGAATTAGCATTCACGTTTGTTAACTTTTCCAGCCATGAACTGTTGTGTGCCCTGGTCCCGAGAACCATCCAGCACAGCCTCGGGGAACGAGGAAGGTGTCCAGCAAGGTTGCCTTTCAGCTGACACTGATGCTCTCTGAAGTCAACCGTTCTGCGACGCCTGAGGATAAGGAAATAAGACATTATCTGCCTTCAAGCTGATCTTAGCCAACTGCCTAATCTTGAGAGCCGAATATACGAAATCACCAGGTAGAAAAAAAGGCACTGGGTGTTATATGGAAACCAACCTGACGATAAACTATAAAGTTTAAAAAAAATAAAATAAAAATAAATAAATAAATAAAAGAAAAGAAGTGACATTTACAAAGGCCCAGGGTGTGAAGAATTGCTGAAGGAAATGCCTAGGGGTGCAGGAGACCAAACTAAGGAGGGGCCAGGGTTGCCCTTGCCCTTAGGAGGAGTTTGAATTGCACTCCAACATAGGGCAGGGGTGTGGAGTGATTTTTTGCGATGTAATACAATTACATTAGCTGAGCTGAGCCCTGACCCTGCTAATGTAGGGAAGATCCCTCTGTACCCACCCCATTCCCACCTTTCACCCCAACCTCCGACACTGACTGCAAGTTGAGGATTTTTCTTTTACGCTCAGCACAGGGAACAGAGGAAATGTTCTCCCCCCCCCACCCCGGCCCTGCCTCCCCCCGCCTCCCCAACCCCATGTTATTGCTTCCATCCATAAAGCAGGAACTTTAGCCTTCTTGGAAGTATCGGGAAAATAATTCTGCCATTCTCTCCAGACCCCTCACTTCCTCCCCTCCCTGAGCCCCAGCCCCTTGGGTAGAGAGACATTCTGCTTAGGGAGTTTAGGGGAAAGGTCCTAGTGCTAGCCCAGGCCAGCCCCTGCTTGGCTCTCTCTTTTGGAGCTGAAGTCCACAAATAATGTGCCCTCCCCTGCTTCCTTGCGTGTGGTGAGCCCTCCAGGGCAAGCCCAACCCCATGCACCTAAGGGTACAGGAGCCCCCAGCTGTCCAGGTCCCCTGCCTATAAGGTTAATGGGGGAGGGTGGAGGGGGAGAGGTAGGAATCTTATTTTTCTATTCGGAGCCCAGCTGTGATCTCCAAAGTCACATTATGAGTAATGAAAACAGATCTTTTGTGCAGTAGATGATGAATTGTCATATGCAAACCAGGCACATCTGAATTTGAATTCCAGCTTCTGAAATCACTGGTAATGTGACCTTGGGCAATGACATTGCTTCTCTTAGACTTAGTTTTCTTCTCCGTAATATGGGGCTAACAGGACAGTGCTTACTTCACAAGGTTGTTGGGACGAATAACTAACGTGAAGCCCTCAAATGAGTGCGATTTGTAGTGCTTGGCTTTCATTCATTCATTCATTCAATCAGGCAGCCAACACATATTTATTGAGAGCCTATGATGTGCCAGGGAGACTTTAGAGCCAGGGAAGGCCTTTCCAAGAAGACGATAGTAGGGGTGACACTGAACTAAGAGGTCAACTTGCAAAGAATGGAGAAAAGAGAATTCTAGGCAGAGGGCACATTCAAGTCTGGCACATTCAAAGAATTTGCCCCCAGATATTCCTGTGGCACATACTAGGTGCCAGGCACCCTGCCAGGCACTGGGATAACAATGCTGAAAGTGTCACACGTGGTCCCTGCCTTTGGAGGACTCACAGTCTAGCGTTCGAGTGCGTGTGTGGTGTGTGGCCTATGGCGGGTAGTCAGGAAAATCTCTGAGAAGGCAGCACTTCAGCTGAGGCCTGAAGGTGGAGGAAGAGAGTGGAGAACATTCTGAAGAACATTCGAGGGAAAGTAAGAACAAAGTCGCTTGGGTAGGAAACAGTGCCTGTCATATAGAGAATCAGGGGGAACGTGGCACAGCATGAGGTGGAGAGGTTGACAGGGCACAGACCACTCAGGCCATGTGAATAGTCTGGACTTTTGTGGATGCAAATAATAAAAACTTGATTTCAACTGGCTCAGGGTGTCCGAGAAGATCCCATGTGGGCAGAAATGAGCTCAAATGGGTGTCATTGGCAACCCGTCTCTCTCCTGTCTCTGTTTTCTCTGGATTTGTTTCATTTCCAAAAAGGCAAGATGTGGCAAGAATGTCACCAGCCAATGAAGAATATAAAATTCAGTCATGTATTCTAAGAAGTTTAGCAATCCCAGAAGGTTGTACTCATTTTCTAAGAATTGCGGCAATATTTTCACATCTGATCCTCACTGGGCCAACTGGGGTCATGTATCTGTGAACCTATCGCTGTGGCCAGGGGAATGAATATGATGACTGGTCAGTCCCAAGGAAAGCACCCACTTCAGATCTGAGGAAAGGATTCGTTCCATCTGGAATATACACTAATAGTATGAGGAAATTTAAGGGTGTTCAGCCAAAAGAAGGATTGGAGGATAGATCGGCAACACCAACAGCTGACCACTCCACAATGCTAAGGAGTTTAGATTCTATTCTAAGTAGGATGGGAAAGGATTGAAGTTATAAGGAGGAGAAAGTATTAGCTCAGTTTTAAAATGATCATTCTAGAATGACACCAAAAAAACCCCCTCCTTTTTACAGTATTGTTTTGATGATCATTATGATGATGAAGACAATGAATACCATGATAATAATGATTGGCAGAGAGGTGAGTTCTTGTTTAGCACCCGGAACGACTCGGTAAGGGACAGTCAGAACTTGAAAAGGTAAATTTCTGACAGTGGAACTAATAAGAACCAATGAATAATGGATGCAGGTAACCACCCGAGAAAGTAACTCATCCTGAGAGAAGGTAAATGTCTGAAAGAAGAGTTTTGGGAACCACCAGATCAAATTGAGAGAAGAACACTGTTTCATCCAAATACCACTAAATGTTGAAAAGAAAAAGAAAACCCTCTCAATATGACCAATTGTATTATAATTTTTCTGCTTGAAGAATATATTAATAGAAAGGCTGGTCTGCATCTTCAAAAAGATGATCCAAGGTGTGTCTTGGCGTTTACCCAGCGCTGTTCCAGAAGAAAGAGAGGAACACTGTATGTGACAGACGGGAGTGCTGTGGTCAGTAGCAAGGTGTACTTCGATGTGGTACAGAGAGAATTCACCAGATTTTATCATAGTCTGTATAAAAATATCCCTTCTGGGGGCACCTGCGTGGCTCAGTTGGTTAAGCGTCCAACTTCGGCTCAGGTCATGATCTCCCAGTTTGTGGATTCAAGCCCCACATTGGGGTCTGTGCTGACAGCTCAGAGCCTGGAGTCTGCTTTGGACTCTGTGCCTCCCTTTCTCTCTGTCCTTCCCCTGCTCGTGCTCTGTCTCTCTCCCTCTCAAAAATAAATAAACATTTTTTAAAAATTAAAAAGAAAATATCCCTTCCGATTGTGCAACCCTCTTCCTTTGCCATTCTTCTGAGTAACTATTTTATTTTCCAAATACCCTGGTGGGGTAAGGGGTCACTGAGTAGATCGGTTTTTCACCAGATCCCATTGCCAAGTCCTGTGGCAAAAGGAAAAACAGGCAGAAGCTAAAAGGCTGTGTTTTGAAGGGCTCCTATCCACGGGAGACTGCTGTCAAGCAACAGGTTTGGAGGAACTGGGCGCAGTCACTGGATGGACGATCCCCCTGTCCATGAGCACAGGACTAAGGGGGAGAAAAACACATGGCCCCAAAATACGCACCATGGCATGTGGATGATTTTGAGCTAAAGGCAATCAAGACGGGCCAGACTCAAGAAAAACGTTTACCTCCCCCTTAACTAAAAGAATTTCTAGGCCCAGAAAAAGAACCATCACCAGAGACAATGTTTTATCTGAAAGACCTACTCACATGGCAGGGCTAACATCTAATTACTAACCATTTGCTTTTCTTACAGTCCTTTGAATTAGGCGCTTGCCCTTTGAAACCCAGGCCTCTCTCCTAGTCCTTAGCTCAGGATGACGTACAGTCTTCTATTGCCTGCTTTGACCTTGGGTCTCATATTCGAATGGGGCTTTGGTACATATGTAATTACATTTGTTTTTGTCCTGTTAACCTGTCTAATGTTAATTTGATTAATAGATCAACCCAAAGAGTCTAGAATAATAGAGGAAAAATTTTCCTCCCCGGTAGGAGAATTCAAGTTCGTACTCTTGTCTCTTGTGAGTTAGGCTGGTGGTAGTCTCTGAAACTCTGATCAATACTAGCTTCCCTCTGAGATCTCAGGCTCTCCTCTCCTTACCTTCAACCACAGTCTCTCAAAACCTTTTTAAGGTCACTGAACTCTATAGGATTCTGAGGAAAGCTACAAACCCTCTCACATTCTAAATTGTGCAGTTTGGGGACTTCATGCACCTCTTAAAGCTTATTCATGGGCCTCCTAGGATCCCCTCTTGTTAGAATCCCATATTTCCATAGATTAGGCATGGTAACAAAATGCAAAATAGTTTTAATAATAATACAAATATTTATTGATCATTATTAAATGCTAGCTAAGTATAATTCAGTAAATCCTCACAACAATTCTGAGGTATATGTGCCACAATTATTTGTGTTTTATAAATGATAAATCTGATACACGTATTTATCGCAGCATTACAATTTAAAGAAGTAAAATGACTTACCAAAAGTTACATGACAATAGGTTGTAAAGTTATGATTACAGCATTTCCTTAAATCTCTAGTCAAACTTCTTTTTTTAAATATTATTTATTTATTTTGAGAAAGAGAGAGAGAGAGAGAGAAAGGGACAGAGACAGAGGGAGAAGGAGAGAATCCCAAGCAGGCTCCACGCTCTCACTGTGGAGCCCAGCCTGGGGCTTGAACTCACAAATTGTGAGATCATGACCCAAGCAGAAACCAAGAATCAGACACTTAACCGACAGAGCCACACAGGCGCCCTCTAGTCAATCTTTTAATTGTGCTGTCCTTGCATCTTTCAAAATAAAATCAAAAGCCCTTCCTTCTCTAAAATATTACACTCAACTTAGAAACGATACAACAGGCTTTCATGTTATAGCTACTTTTTCTTAAAGTAAACTCTATACCCAACGTGGGGCTCGAACTCATGACTCCAAGATCAAGAGTTGCATGCTCTATGGACTGAGCCACCCAGATGTATGGAGCACTCTGTTTGGATGGAGGGCCACCAAACGTGGGATGTCCCTATTGGGTAGGGGGCTGGTGGCACAGGCAATGTTCACCCAAGGTAGAACAAAAGAGATAGAAGTTTACTGAATACTCTGCAAGGGAGGGGTGGGCAGGATTGCAGGGAAAGACCAGGTGGTGATGAGGGGTCACAGTCATAGGGAGGAGTGAGGGAGTATAGGGACCTATGGAATTCCCCTTTTTTTGGTTATCTTAGGAACTGTGCCTGGTTGTAACTGGTTGGTGAGGGCCTATGGCTACTTCAAAATGGGTCACTTAATGAGCCTATTTGTATGCAGCTCGGTGGGGTGGTTGCTATGGACCTCTTGGCCTTGCTCAACTTTCCTCTACAAGGTGCCCTTTAAATGTGTTATAACTATTGATGACAGGCAGAAACCAGGATTCTATGTTGCCTGAGAAATTGTGCAAGGTATTGGTATTTAATGAGAAATGTGAACCTTGGTCTGATAAGCAGAATCGTGGCTCCCCAGACATGTCCACATCCCAATGCCCACAACCTGGGCATGACCTTATGTGGCAAAAGGGACTTTGCAGATGTGATTATACTATGGAATTTGAGGTGGTGAGATGATCCTGGACTGTCTGGGTGGGGTGATGTAATCACAAGGGTCCTCACAGAGGGACACAAGGGGGAGTCAAAGGAGAGAGAGGCCATGTGAATGGAATCAGATGCTGGAATGATGTGATTTGAAAATGGAGGAAGGGCCACAAGCCAGAAGTACAGGTGGCCTCTAGAAACTGGAAAAGGTAAGGACATGGGTTCTGCCCTAAGAGCTTCTGGATGGAACCAGCCCTACTGACACCTTGACCTTAGGGCTGTGAAACTGATTTCTGTCTTTGGAACTCCAGAACTCCAAGAGAATAAGTGTTTTAAGCCACTTATTGTGATGATTTGTTAAGCAGCAGTTGAAATCTAATACACTTGGAAACCATGCTAAATGAAAAGAACAAAATTTCAACCCGACAGAGAGATTAAGCAGCGGTGAAGCAAAAAGAAGTTTTAGAAGACAGGAAGGGTGGTACAAGGAACATTAATGGGCCCCTCCACCTTGCCTCTTACTAGCCAAGGAATTTACACTAAAACAAACAAATAGACAAAAATCCTGGGTAGCCCTTACTTAGTGAAGCCTAAAATGAGACAGGATGGATGGGAATGGGACCGGAGGACTCTCTGACCTTCTCCTCCACACTCCTCCTCAAGCATCTATTTCCAGGATGGCTAGTTGATAAACGATGCCTGAGGCCAGAGATGAAAGGGACAGGAAATGAAGGACAAGATGCTGCCCATCCCCCAACCAGTTCAAGAGCTGGATTGTGAGCCCTTGGAGAGCAGGGCATGCCAAGCATCCCTCTAGTGCCTTGGGAACCTTTGGCTGCATCACTGGCAGAGATGCTGGTGTCATTACAAGGAACCCAGCACCAGCAGAGGAGTGGAAGGAGGCAAGCACATACAGCTGGGCAAGGGGGCAAAACTCAGAAAATTCAGCCTCTCAATGTTAATATAGAGTAAGAACATGGAAGCCACTTCTAAATCAAAGAATCTTCTGTGGCTTCAGGTGCAGTCCTCTGACACACCTTGGAAGATCCAAGCACTGTGGCCGATTTCTAGAGAAGGTGCAGTTTGATCCCTCAAGAGTCTTTAGGCAGGACTGGGTGGGGAGGGGACCCTGCTCCTTTAAGGATTGCCATGAAGATAGGCGTGACATTGAAGACAAAATGGGCCTCTCTGAGTAGGCACCAGACAGCAAGTTTCACCCCATTTCATCTCCTGTCATCACCAAAACGAATCTGAGACCCGTGGAGGACAGAACTACTTTCTTATAAACGCCATCGTCCACTCAGGCTGCTATAGCAAAATACTCCAGACTGGGTGGGTGAAACAATATTTATTTCTTACATTTCTGGATGGTGAAAGTCCAAGATCAGGCTGTCAGTTTGGTTTAGTTCTTGGTGAAAGTCCTGTTCCTGGCTTGCAGATGGCTCTTTCCTTGCTAGTCCTCACCGGGCAGAGAGAGAGAGAGAGAGAGAGAGAGAGCGAGAGAGCGTGCTCTGGTCCTTTTAACCCCTTGTAAGCATACTGTCTCTGTCTCCATGACATCATTAAAATCAAATTACCCCCCCCCAAGGCCCCATCTCCAAATGTCATCACTTTGGGGACTAGGGCTTCTATATATGGACTTTAGGAGGCCATAAACATTCAGTCTGTAGCGCTCTCCAAAACCTTAGCATTTCCCCCCACAAACACGAGCTTCAAAGTCAGGCTTCCTCAACATCTATCAAGCCCAACGATCGATATTTCTACAGCGCAGTGTATGGGAGATTTCAGAACACAAATATATATGGGGAGAGGACTTACAAATTCAAAGTGATTACACACCTATTCTATACAAAGTGCTATGCAAACTTGGCAATCTGAGGAAATACAGGAGTAAGTAAAACACACGCTCCATTCCCAGAGAAGTTTGTTTTCTATTTGGGGAATCTGACATGGGGGAAAAAGGCTAAATTTAGGGAAGGGCAGGGCAAGCTCGGCTTCTGAACTGAGAGTGGGACTCCACCATCAAAACTGCTCATTCGGACACTGGTATCAGGGGTCCACTTTTAAATCAAGAGCAAGGCCTCTTCCTCCATTAGGCACCCGAGGCTCAGGACCCAGGACCTGTGATTGGTGAAGGTGAAGGTGGGGAGAGTAGGATACGTTGGCCTTCGTGTAGCAGATGCTTTTCGTTGGAGAAGAAAGGAGATCAGTTTGGAAAAGAGGTTATGGAAAAACCTTTCACGTCACAGAGGGGTTTCAGTTTAGAGACTGGCACAGGGCTCAGGCTGTTGATGGGGAGGAAAAACAGATAAGCTAACTGGTAAATTCTAGAATCCAGTCCATGATTATATCCTCATCAGCAATTTTCTCCAGCCATCTGTATAACAAGTTATTAGACCATGTATAATATATGCACATAAGTACTTGTGTTTCTGTATTCTCCAGAAGGCAAACAGAGCCTCTTAGGACATGAGATAGGCAGAGAAGGTATAAATTGACATCCACTAATTAAAGTTGATAGGCATTCAGTTTGGCTGTAGAGTGGCCATGGCATCTTTGATAAATCACTTCTCTGTAGCTCGTTGTCCGCATCTGAAAACAGTTGTGCACATGTCCTTAAAAAATAAAGTGAACGTGTTTTGAAAATAAACATCCTAAACGTTACTTGGTTTTTACTGTTCAGTGATGAGAAAAAAAGAGCCATGAGTGTTCTGGGGGTGTTTGAAGAGCACCGACTTGATAAAAAAAAAAAAAAAAAAAAAAAAAAAAAAGACAAATGTGTTCAAAGGTGACTATTCATTTTCTGTTATTCTATAGCCATCTCCAGTGAACCTGTTTTTCTTATAGCCATTTTATTGATTGGCCTTTACTCCTGGGACTCTTCTTGCCTTGCCCATCTGTACAAAGTTATAAGACTCACCTCGAATACAAGTCCAACAAACCGAAGAGTGAAGCGTGTGGTGTTATTATTCATTTATTCCTCAATGGATGTGTTTATTCACATTTATGGCTCTGTGAGAATAAGCTAATAAGAAAGAATCTGCATCTTTTGGAGCTGACAGGGAGTGCCTCACACAGTCAGGCAAATCAGCGATGCTAGTACAGAACCGTGTGCCACGGGCTCTGGTAAACGTGGTCTTAGATGCGCTAGTAGAAATCAGCAGTGGCACAGTCACGGCGCCGGGCTGAGGAAGTCCCAGTGCCGGGGCCACTGAGCTGAATATTGAAAGCCCACAGGAGCAATCCAGTGACTGTATCGCACTTTGTACAGAGTAAATGGGATGCCTACAAGTCCAGTGGGTGAGAAATCATGGCATGTTCTGGAAACTGCAAATCGATCAATAATATCAGAGCGTAGGAGGTGAGGAGGTGGTGATGTGAAATGAGGCAGGTGGATGGATACTGGCCAGGTCAGGAGTAGCCCTGCAATCAAGGAGGGTGCATATTATCCAAAAAGAAATAGGGAAGTAGTGAAGGGACAGAGAGCTGATTAGGTGGTGGGGTTTTATCGGGAATACGTGTGGGGGACGCTAGGTGTGGATGTGTTGACAGCATTCAGTTTTGAACAACAGTGGAGCCTTGGATCCTGTTTGTCTTGTCTGATCCTTTTACTTCGCATACTGGTTACCACTGCTGAATGTCTCTGGACCATTTCAATGTGGATAACCTCGTTACAAGAGACTAGAGTAAGGAGAAAGATAAATGAAGCCTGTGAAGACGTGAAGGAGCTCTACGCCTGGTCATCCAAATGACTCATGTGATGGGGGTGGACTGGAAACAATAAAATGGAAGCAGTTTGTGGGCAACAGCGCCTACCAAATGCTAGCTATTATTATGATGATGATGATGATGCATATTTTGGGTCTAGAAACTCTGGACAGAGAGATGATAACAGGCAGCATTTCTAATCCATTTGAAAAATCAAAGGCTCAGGGCGCCTGGGTGGTTCACTTGGTTGAGCATCCGGCTTCGGCTCAGGTCGTGATCTCGTGGTTTGTGGGTTCGAGCCCTGCGTCAGGCTCTGTGCTGACAGCTAGCTCAGAGCCTGGAGGCTGTCTTCAGATTCTGTGTGTGTGTCTCTCTCTCAGACCCTCCCCTGCTTGCGCTGTCTCTCTCTCTCTCAAAAATAAATAAAAAAACATTTAAAAAAACAGAAAAATCAAAGGCTATTATAAGTAAATCTGGCAAAGCCATGTAGGGAGGCAGGAAGTTCTCTGAAACATCACATACAGGTCTATGAATCCTCTAGAATGGAATGTTATGTGCCGTCCTGAGTTTGATAGCGATGCGTAGCAGAGACCAAAAAGACAACCTGTCCACTGGAATCTTACCCTACCTCCTGAGGGTCCACAGAAGCCTACAAATACTTAATTCCAGAGAGTGGAAAAACTGGCTTGCTGAAGTTGGGGGGATATTAATAATGCTCTGTTTCTCCAGTGATCCTTTCCCTCAGGGGAAACAGGAGGGCTTGGCAAACAGCCTCATTGCTCGCAACCCTGCTTCCGCTGGGGATGACAAGATTGGGAGGCATCATTAGATATAGGGTCATACAGCAGTAGCAGTGAAAGGTGTAGACGGTCTTCCTCAGCCCACCTTAGGAAGTTAGGTCCATTCAACAATCAACAAACATTTATAGCGTCTATACGTGTCAGGCACTCGGTAAGAGCTCAATAATGTCTCAGTCATTATAGCCCAGTGTCTAGTATACGGTAGGGACCATGCAATGATTTATGGTTGGAGGGATCTAGAAATAAGCTTACCATGCTCCCAGGCTGGACCACCTGCTACTACATGTTCCTTCTCAGTACCCCCCTCCCCCCCCTCCCCAGCAGATACTGCTAGCTGAGCATCAATCCTGTCTTGTCCAGGGCACACTGCCCTATAGGTACACAGACCACATTTTCCAGCCATGTTGGATTTAGGTGCGGTCACGTGACTGAAGTCCAGCAACAGAATGCAATCAGAATCGATGAGAGCCCCCTCCAGTCCTGGTGCTGGAAACCTCCTTCATAGTTCCACTTCTTGTAAGGAGACAGGAAGATGTTACAGGACGTCCCCCTCCCCCCAAACAACTATCAACTCTGAACATAATGCAAAAAGCAGCTATCTAAAGGTATTAGAAAGTACTGGATAACGAGGAGTACACTCTTTGCTTGTATCCAAAATATATAAAGAACTCATACAACTCAAAAATAAGGAGACACCCCAAGTTTTTTAAGTGGGCAAAAGATTTGAACTGATAGTTCACAGAATAAAGCATACGAATAGTCAAAAGGCCTACGAAAAGATACTCAGCCACTAGTTGCTAGGGTCACGCAAATGAAAATGAAGATTCTACTACACCCCCACGAGAATGGCTAAAGTTGGAAATGCTGACAGTTCCAAGTATTGGTAAGGACGTGGGGCAACTAGAAATCTCAGGCATTTGTGGTGTAATAGATGTGTCACCCTGGAGGGTGTTTGGGGATGCAATTAACACTTAAATTGGTGAACTGTGACTACGCAGACTGCCCACCAGAATGTGCGCGAACCTCATATCATCCGCTGAAGGCCTGTTCTATTGAACGAAGAGACCCGTCTCCCCCAGCAAAAGGGAATCCTCCAGCAGACTGCCTGCAGGTTTTGTCTCTACGATGGGCTCTCCTGCTAGCTTTTGCACTGGAACTACCACAGATGCTCCTGCGTCTCCAGTCTACCTGTCCATTGTGCAGATTTTGGACTTGTAAGTCTCCTCAATTTCATGAGTCAATTCCTCATAATACATCTCTCTGTCTCTATCTATATCCATATCCATATCCATATCTAGATCTAGATCTATCTATATCCATATCCATATCTATATCTATTTATATCCATTTCCATATCCATATCCATATCTATATCCATATCTATATCTTTGTCTATCCATATCCATATCCATATCTAGATCTATAGCTATATCTATATCTTTATCTATATCTATCTCTTATTGGTTCTGTTTCTCTGGAGGACCCTAACTAGACAAATACAGAGCCAGTGTTAGTCTGTATCTTTTCTTACTCTTTCTTTCTTCCTTTCTTCCTCCACTCTCCTCTTATAAGGTATCTCTCTTTTTCCAAGGCAGTTCCTACCCCACCCATGGTTAATGCTCAGTCTTCCAAACTTCTTTTTTTATTATTTAAAAAATTTTTAGGTTTATTTATTTATTTATTTAGAGCGCACACATATGCATGTGCACAAGTGGGGGAGTGGCAGAGAGAGAGAGAGAGAGAGGGAGAGAGACAATCCCAGACAGGCTCCACACTGACAGCTCCGAGCCCAACTCAGGGCTCTAGCCCACAAACCGTGAGAGCATGACCTGAGCTGAAATCAAGAGTCAGACGTTCAACTGACTGAACCACCAGGTGCCCCAGTCTTCCGAACTTCTTAAATCCTAGACACAACGTAAGTATCAAACACCTTTGGCTTTGTGTTACATACTTAATTCAACAGACGCGTCTTGAACTCTTACATAGTACAGGACCTCTACCATGAACAGGGGATACAAACAAGAATTGAACATGGTTTTTGACATTGAGAAACTCAAATAAACTGGGATTAAATAATATTTGGATTAGCCAAGTGTTTCTTTTTTTACCCCCTCAAAAAGGGAAAATAATGTTATTCCATTACCTTGTGGATCTTCCCAGTTGTTTCTTCCTGTTAGTTTATTGACACTTAGTCTTCATTCTTAAGCAGACATTTCAGATTCCAGAAACCAAGACCCAAATATATTAGGGCCAAATCTCAATAGGTCCCTGGAGTCCTGTGGCTATTACCGCCTGCCACCCCAGTACTGTCACCATTGTGGACCATTTCTTGAGTACCTTCTTGTCTGAGAGATTTCATTTGAGACTCAGGATTCATAGTGAGGTGGGTGGCCTGAGTCATAAATGTTTTCAGTTTCTTTATTTATTTGTATTTCAACATATACAATGTTTATTATGTGCTAGACATTGTCATAAGCACTTTTACATCCATTCATTCACTCATCACTCATAACAATGCCATGAGGCAGGTACTAATATTATCTTCTATCCTATAATAGAGATGATATTAACCTCTCTATGAGGAATATAGAGATTTATTTAGCTGCCAATGTCTTACAGCTAACCTCATAGCAGAGTTGAGATTTAAACTCAGGGAGTCCACCTCCAAAGTTTATACTGATATCCAAAACACTACTGTCTTTCTTCTAGTTTTATGGAAAACAAATAAATGCATAAAACCAAAAAAAAAATTTCTCCACACTACATACTTTCTGGTCTAGGATATGTTCAGTACTGACTTCCCACCCTGATTATTATAAAAATGTTACCAACGATAGGTATGCCAGTGACATTCCTTTGGTTTTTGCCTGGCTCTCTATCCCCTAGTAGATCCATTTGGTCCCCACTTGCAGATTCAGCTCCATTTCTGACTCAGAGATGAACTGCTATGTAGGAAGAAGTAAGGAACTATAGACCCAAAACTCACTGGCTTAGAATCAAGTCAACCTACTGCTAATCCTCTTGGGAACTTACACTTTTGTTTGTGGAGTACAGTAAAACCTTGGATTGTTTTTGCGAGTGTTCTGCAAGGTGAGCAAACATTTCTAAGAAGTTTTAACTTGATAAACGAGCTATGTCTTGCAATACGAGTAGTAGGTGATACCGAATGTCACGTCACCACAACCGAGCCATGGTGTTCTCTCTCTCTCTCTCTCTCTCTCTCTCTCTTGCTCGCTGCGGATTGTGGGTGATCATCAATGCAATGCCACGTTTCCATGAAATCCTCATTAAGAGGCAAAAGCAAGTGTCAATGGACAGGGTTCCTTGCTAAAACTGCACGAAAAGAAAAAGATTCCATTGAGCCAATAGATAGCAGTGATTCCATTAGTAACAGTGAAAGTCATCCTACACAATGACCCTCTTCTCTCTTGTCTCCCTCACACCAGCCACGAAGGTTTTCAAAGGTAAGTACAGGTTAGTTTATTTTTCTTTATATTTTGCATTTTCTTTATTAGCTTGTATTATGTTACAGCATTGTAATCATTTTTATATGAATATTTTTGGGTTGTAGACAAATCATCTGAGTTTCCATTATTTCTTATGGGGGAAATTTGCTTTGATATACAAGTGCTTTGGATCACAAGCACATCATTCCAGAATGAACTATGCTCACAAACCAAGGTTTTACTGTATGTGCTTTCTCAAAATCACCATTTTCTACCATAACACTGGTGACTAGGTGTCTGTTTTATTCCCCTGGGTCTAATTTCCTGCCTTGACTCCTAGCCTGGAAGGCTAGTTCCTGTCTTGCTTCTCCCAGTCCTAGAGATTATAGTCCTGGCCCGACCCTCAGTTCCCTGGCGAGGTTCCCGATGCCACCTGATATCCTCAGGCTTCCTCGAGGCGCTGCACCGCCCGCCTGCCTGGTTACTTTCCTCATACGACCCCCGGGACATCGTCATGGTACTCATTACTGAAGCCTATCCCAACATGGTAGAATGGACAAGTTTGGGGTCTTAGCCTTCTCTTGGTTAGCCCATCATTGATGCTAACAGACCCCCCGTTCTGGCCCTGAAGAGAGATACAGATAAATGGAGGAGAGAGGACCCAAGCAAAAAGTCAGAAGCATGAATGCTTAGTGGTTAGATATGGCTCTAATAGGCTATCACGACACAAGAAGGTTTTGTATGGTACAGGCCCCGAGTTCATAAGACAGTATAAAAAGTGTGTCTCGAGTCTTGGCTCGATTCTGCTGGAAGGTGTCATGTACTTTGGGAGTTTAAGGTTAACAGGCTACCTTCAAGTTACATTAGATCGGGGCGCCTGGGTGGCTCAGTCGGTTAAGCGTCCGACTTCGGCTCAGGTCATGATCTCACGGTTTGTGGGTTCGAGCCCTGCATCGGGCTCTGTGCCAACAGCTCGGAGCCTGGAGCCTGTCTTCGGATTCTGTGTCTCCCTCTCTCTCTGCCCCTCCCCTGCGTGTGCTCTCTGTACGTCTCAAAAATAAATAAAAAACATAAAAAAATTACATTAGATCTGTAGTCTCTGTACAGCTGTCTTACTTATTCATACAGCAGGGATCCTTACCCTGAGGTCCGTGTATTCCTAGGGATCTATGGGCAGGCATTGGGAAATAGTATGATAGCCTGGAAGAGTTTTCTTGAGGGAAGGTTCAGTTGCTTATGATGACAACTCTAGAAACTTTCCCACAACTACCAGCAAGGCTGAGTTGAAAGGTCAGACATTTTCATTAACTTTCTCTTTCCACACTGAGTTCTCTAGAACTTTCAAGCAATGAATAAAGTGAAAACATGTAGTTTGAGTGAAACACATAGACAATGATATATGCCCATTATATGTAACACATACCGTGCATATGTAATATAATATACGTCTGTAATGATATGTATATAATTGTACGTGTGTTTGTGTCTTGGGGTCTACATGGAACCCTGCTCCTTTTAAAAGCAACGTGATTCACTAGCTTTAGCCCATGGTGCTTGATTGAAATTAAGTTGACTCATTTGACAGCATCACAGGCTTCTAAGTTAATGAAAACAGAAAGTTTGAAAGACCGCACCCTGGGAAAAATATCAGAATCTAGTTCAGATGCACAGAATACAGGACCCTGCAGAGATCTGTAGTGGAAAGAAACACAGGAGACAGCTGGGTTTGGGTGGGGTCGGATTAGGGGGCAGGCCTGGGTCCCTCCGGAAGATATTTTACCTAAAGAGAAACACCGCCTTGTTTTCCTTGAGAAGCTCATTGTCCTGAAACTTCAAAGACAGAGCGCTCCTGACTTTGAGGTTGCACTGAGCTAGGATTATCAATTGACCTCATTTAAAAACCAGCCATGCATGGATGTGGGCAGAGGCCTGAGTCAGAAGAGTGAAAAGAAGCTGAGAAATTGATGGGTCAGTAAGTATTGGCCAAAAACACTCTTGGTTTGGGGCCCACGGAGTGTTTCCAAAGTAACTTGAGCCAATATTGGAAAGTTCAGGGATTTCACATGATCATCAAGACTTCCTTTTCTTTTGAGAAGTCTGAAAACATTGCAGCGCTGGCCTGACGTACCCACCGGCCCGCTCATTGTCCCTTCTGGAAGGGGAAGTGCTCGCGCTCGCAGGGCCAATGCTGGAGGCCGGCAGTTGTGTTCCCCGGGAATGTGAGGGCAGAGCTGAAACGGCAGGGGCGAGTTAAATCACGCAGGGAAGAACTTCTCGGCTTCTCATCACAGTGGGGGCCTGCATGCACTCTGTCAGAACTCTCTGTGTGTGCCCCGACGTCCTGTCTGGGACCTCAGATGCGCTCTGGCCTGGAGCTGCTGTTCCTCCTTAGCGGCAGGCATTGCACTCACCCTTTGCAACCAGAGCACCTTCCTTATTCCTGGTTTTCAGCTCCTTCTTCCACTACAGTTTCAGACTTGACCCCAAATCCCACTCCCAGGTCCTGATGGATCAAGATTTATTCTTTCAACAAACAATTTCGGGCTGCCTATACTCTGTCAATTGCACAGGGTGCTGAGGAGCTGAAGACAAGTCTCAGCGCTACTGCAGAAGGAACTGAAAATGTAGACAGGTGGCTAACGTTGACTGTGGGGAACGCCGGAGCACGTCCGACTTGATCATAGAAATCTGTCCACCAGATGGCGCTCAAGAGAGCCCTGTGTAACTAAGCCACCGCGGGAATGGCGAGGGCGGGGCGGGGGGCGGAGCAAAATTTACCCTGTGGAAGAACATAGCACGATGACTTCCATTTCACATGTACCTTTATGTCCCATCAAGCCTCCAAAGGTAACAGTCCCCAACCCCTCTGGGTTTGATGTCTGGACCGGGAGGAGCACCAGCTCCCGCACGGCCGGCCTCATGCCCTTGCCCACACTAACCTGAAGGCGGAGCCCTCCTAGGGAGACTAGCAAAGAAGTGCCCTGATTGGGCAGGGGGTAGGGGGGTAGGGGGGCAGGAAACACCTCCTTTTGGTAGGAAGGCTGATTCTCATCTGAGTTCTTCAACCAGCTCCGCCCCGTCCTTCAGGAACAAGCCACACCTCTCCACTCATAGATGCTCTGGTCTTGGTCCCTGTCGCCTCATCTGCTGTGTAATTGGATTAAATATATTGATTTTTTTAATGTGTCATCTATTCCAACCGCTCATAGCTTTTCAAAATGTTTTTTCCCCCTGATTATAATAAGCTCATTAAAAGAAATGCAGAGAGAAATTAATGACTTAGAAAGAGTATAAATCCTCTACATAGAATTCAAGTCTTGGAGATACTGTTAAGAGTTTGGCATATATTCCTTTAGACACGGTTTCTTACCTTTGGCACTAGTTTTTGTTTGGAGGACTGCTGGGTGCCTTGTAGCATATTTAGCAGCATCCCTGGTCTCTAACCACTGGCTGTAGGTAGTAACCCCCCCCCCCACTACCACCCAGTTATGACAACCAATAATGTATCCACTCATTGCAAGATGGCTTCCCACTATACATGCTTTCCTGCAACTTGCTTTAAAAAAAACAACTTAATGAACACATCTTAGTCACCTTTCCACTTCAGAATATCTGGATCTACTATATTCTTTAATAATAAGAATAACTATAAAAATAATAGCAATAATAATAAGGAGTGGAAGGGACTTAGTTGATTCTACCAGTGTGTCATACTAGCTTTGGGGAAGAGTATTTGCCTCCTAAGTCCCGGCTTCCTCTTCTATAAAATTAAGGTAATGATAGTATATACCTCATAAAAGTTGTTGTGAAGTTTAATTAATTAATGGCTGCAGGGTTTTAAAAAGATTACATCAGATTATGCATGAAAAGCACTTACGCAGTGTCTCCTATGTAAGTGACATGGGTATCACCTAATATGGATATTATTACCAAAATATTTACCTTGGGTTTGGCCATTGTGCTTTCTGTTTTTACTCATTTTAACTTTTTTTTTTCAGTTTATTTTTTTTGAGTTCTTTAGTGGATGTTATCCTTTGTCAATCGTAATTTTTTGTGTTATCCTTTCTAAACGGAGAATTATTTTTGCGTCCTATCTTAATGTATTAGCCAGGATCTTTCAAATGATAGTAATAAAACAAGAGATACTAGATATTACGATGGGATGACTTTCAGTAATTCACCTGGAATACAATGTTGGCTTTTGGTCTGAAGTTACATTTTCTAAATCATTTTTAAAGAAGCATTTTTCTATGAATTTTTCTTTTTGGAAATACATTTTATTTTTTTAGGGAAGTTTTAGATTCACAGCAAAATTGAGCAGAAAGCACAAAGAGTTTCCCTATACCCCCGCTCCCACACACGCACAGCCTCGCCCCCATCACCATCCAGCCCCAAAGTGATACATTTGTTACAATCTATGAACGACCACTTTTTTAAGGCCTTCGTCAAGAATGCATATTTCATCAAATACTGTTTTAGCATCAACTGAGTTGGTATGATTTTCTTTTTTGACCTATTATTGATATGAATAACTTTTTTAATAGTACTTTGTCCTTGCCTCCTTGATATGAAATTGCTTTGTCATCATGATTTTTCCATGATGGTGTCCCCTTTGATTCATTGGTACTTCGGGTGAAGATTGTCATAGGAAAGTTCATAAAATGGGTTGGACTGTACATTTTTCTGGTGTTCTGTCTTGTCAGACCATGAAAAGACCTTCCAAACACTCAAGCACTTTTCTCAATTTGAGCCAGTCTTCTTTCTAGTAAAAAAATTTTTTTTTTCCTGACAAACCATTAGTTTGTCCCTTTCAGGTTCAAAGAATATGTTCTGAGCTTTTCTCGTGGTTCTGGCAAATGTTGAAAAAAAGAATTGATACCGATTATTTACAATTCTTCCAAAAAAAGAGAAGAGGGAGGAATGCTTCCCAAATCTTCCTACGAGGTGTTACCCTGCTACAAAATCAAAGACATCAAAAACTGCGGACCAATGTCCTTTATGAATCTAGACACGAACATCCTCAATGAATTACTAGCACGTTGAATCTGGCAACGTGTAAAAATAATTATACACCACGACCAAGTATTCCCTTGGGTACTAGGCGGATGCACCTTTTGGTGGTATGTATTTGCCCTCTCTTCTGTTCACCACTGCCAGGGCTCTGACCAGCAGTGCAACATGGTCAGGACAGAATGTCGAGAGCTGTTGGAGGAGCAGAGGTTTGATTCAAGCTAATTTATCTAACACTTACCCTTGGAAGTCTTACCTGCCTGCCCTGAACCTCATAAAGTACTGATCGGCTAGCCCTTGGTGCCCCACTGGATGCCATGCACGCATCCGTCCAAGGTATCTGTAACATTTTCATTTCTTTGTTTGTTTGTTTGTTTGTTTGTTTGTTTGTTTAATTTGAGAGATAGTGAGAGCATGAGCAGGGGACAGGGGCAGAGGGAAAGAGGGGGAATCTCAAGCAGGCTCCAAGCTCATGGGATCATGACCTAAGCCAAAAGCAAGAGTCAGACGCTCGACGGACTGAGTCACCCAAGGTGCCCTTGTAACATTTTCTTATATGTATTTGCCCACATGCCTGTGTTTCCCTTGGCAATGTAATGACTGTAAATAGTTTGCATCTTCAGCATCTGGCACTAAGTAGAAGCTGAAAGCATTTGTGGAATGAAAGCATTTGTGAGTGAAGGGACATAGTCCAGGGAAGTCGGGAAGGGTCTAGAACCTTGAATGTAGACACACCGATAGAGCGGGGTAGTTGGAAGCGGGGGCGTGGACCTGCTCCAGGTGCTGGGAGAAAGGTCTGTGAGGGACAACACGCATTCAGCCAAGTGACAGGCGCTAGTCCAAGTAAATGATGGGCATCATGAGGCCTCAGCAAAACGTACAGAGTGTCTTCTCCAGGGGAGGAGAAGAGTCGCCTGGAGTTTGAGAGTGGGACTAGCCAAGGGTTCCCACGAGGAGCACCGGGAAGATCTTGCCACCCCCAGCATCAGACAGGTGCTTAATGACTTTTTCTGAGTGAATAACTAGTCCCTGCCCTCCAGAGGCGTGTAGTCTGATTGGGGTCTGTCATACACCATCTATGGCATTAACACCTGCGAAGGGGCCATGTCTCAGATAACCGCTGGGTAATCGTGTCCCTAGTTTGCTCCCCCACAGCCAAACCCAGACTTCCCCATCAGACTTGATGATACCAAAATGATTTTGAGGAAAAGACTAATAACAACGTAATTCTTGAATGTTTTTCAGGTAACCTCTTTTCCATTTCACTCCATTTCATTTTGTGTGTTTCCTCATTAACATGGTCATGGTTTTTGCTCACAGTTTCTTTTCCTTAAATTTTAATTCCAGGATAGTTAACCTACAATATTATATTAGTTTCAGGTGTATAATGTAGTGATTTGACACTTCCATAAGCCACCCTGTGCCCATCACAGAAAGTGCCTTCCTTAATCTAATCCCTATCACCTATTTCCCCAGGCCCCCCCTTCCCCTCCCCTCCCCTACCTCTGCCCCTCCCCTCTGGTAACCAACCATTTGTTCTCTATAGTTAATAGTCGGCTTCTTGGTTTCTCTCTCTCTCTTTCTCTCTTTTCCCTTCTCATTGTTTATTTTGTTTCTTTTTTTTAAATGTTTATTTATTTTTGAGTGACAGAGAGAGAGAGCACTAGCAGGGGAAGGGCAGAGGGAGAGGGAGACACAGGATCTGAAGCAGGCTCCAGGCTCTGAGCTGTCAGCACAGAGCCCAATGCGGGGCTCGAACCCACAAACTGCGAGATCATGACCTGAGCCGAAGTCGGACACTCAGCCAACTGAGCCACCCAGGTGCCCCCGTTTTGTTTCTTAAATTCCACATATGAGTGAAATCATATGGTATTTATTTTTCCTCTGCCTGACTTATTTCGCTGTAGCATTATACTCTCTGGCTCCATCCATGTCATTGCAAATGGCAAGATTTCATTCCTTTTTATGGCTGAATAATATTCAGTTGAACATATGTGTATATATATGTGTTCACCTTTTTATCCATTCATATCTCCATGGACACTTTGGGCTGCTTCCATAATTTGGCCATTGGGGATAATGCTGCTACAAACATCAGGGTCCATGTAACCCTTTGAATGAGTGTTTTTGTATTTTTTTGGTAAATACCTGATAGTGCGATTGCTGGATTATAGGGTAGTTCTATCCTTAACTTTTTGAGGACCCTCCACACTGTTTTCCAGAGTGGCTGCACCAGTTTACATTCCCCCCAGCAGTGCAAGACGGTTCCTTTTTCCTTTTCCAAGACGGATCCTACATCCTTGTTTTGGCTTGCAGTTTCTTAACTGTCTTTGTTACTAGCCTGGAGGAGGGAAGCCCATTTTGCACCAATGCAGAAATGTGGTTTCAGTTTATTTAAAAAAAACAAAACCCTCATTATTTTTGGGCCACATCTCCTCTCCATCTTGTCATGCTCTAATATACCAGTCCAAGTACACTAATACTTTGGAGACAGCTAAGTCAATGATTAATGTGAAGGCAAAAACAGTTTGGCAGAATTCAAACTCCCTAGGCCAAAGGTGGTAACAAACAGAAAAGCCAAACACGCACATTTTATGTATTTATCTCGAGAGTAGAGACTCATGAAATCCCCATGCCACTCCACATTTGTTTTGTTGTCTGTAGTTTGGTCCTAACAGATGCTTTCCACGTAAATTAACACAGCTGTCCCCAGAGAAATGGTCTATGCGAAAACAGCCTTCGCTTTCAAGATCAATTACAAGGAAAGCCTTGCGGTTCTCCCGCTAATACTGGTTGCAGGTCTCCAGCAATAATCTCTGTTCTGAGATGTGGAGGCTGAATGAAAGGTCCACATGCTACGCCGTAGTAGCCAAACATCTGAGGAGATGATCTGCACTCTAGTAAAAGTGTTAGCATGGAGCCTTACTGCAGATGTCTTCGTAAAAAACCCGTTCAGGAGCCTGGGTGGCTCAGTCAGTTAAGCATCCGACTTTGGCTCAGGTCATGAACTTGCAGCTCACAAGTTCGAGCCCTGCATCAGGCTCTGTGCTGACACTCGGAGCCAGAAGCCTGCTTCGGAGTCTGTGTCTCCCTCTCTCTCTGCCCCTCTGCCACTCACGCTCTGTCTCTCTCTCTCTCTCTCTCTCTCTCAAGAATAAATAGACATTAAAAATTTTTCAAAATAATAAGAAATAGAAAACCAGCTCACAAAGAAAAGGAAAAGTTCTTCCTTCCATCTTACAGCAAAGCTACCCTTACATCTGCCTTTGGTCTTGTTCTGTTTTGGTTTTGCCCTTACACTCAGAAAGTAAAAGATCCTAAAGCCTCAAAACCAAGGAAATGCCTTCTCTCTAAGCCAAGTCTTTTACATACATCTGCAGAAAGCGAGAATCTCAGAAAGAGAGAATCATTTGGATCTTTATATTGAGGACTCCATTTTGCCAAATTCTAGAAAAATCTTAATAACTGGGAGGTGCAGTCCAGGGAATCTGCCAGATCTGAAAATGAAACTAAGAGCTTTATGTATATTGCACCCCCACCAGAATGGCCAAAATGAAACAAAAACAAAACAGTGCTGCAAAAGTTATAAAGCAACGAACTCTCAAACATGGTTTGGGAGAGGGTTAATTGCATGACCATTTTGGAAAACTGTTTTGGCAGGATCTTCAAAGGCTGAGCATATATATATTGCACTACACTTCTTTTTAAAATAAACTGTCCAATTAACAAATACTTACAGAAAGGCACGCTAATCACAGGTGTACAGCTCAATGAATTTTCCCAAAGCAGCGACTTTTAGGTGAATACTCAGCAGAAACGCATCATATATTTACCAAAATGCATGTAGTAGAAAGACCATGGCAGCACTACTCATGAGCCTTAAACTGGAAATAACGCAAATGCCCAACGGAAGTAGAATGGATAAATAAATAGTGGTGTGTTTGTAATGCAATTCTATCCAGCGATGGCAATAAATAAGCCACAACTTCCACGTAATGACCTGGATAAACCTGATAAAATGTTGAATGAAAGAAGGCAAACAAAAGAGTTATGGGCATTTCCATTTACATAAAATTCAAGAACAGACAAAATGAATGTATGGTGTTAGAAGTCAGGACAGTGGTTACCTTCAGGAGGGGTGGGGGCAGTGACGGGAGGGAGCACAAGGTGGGCTTCTGGGATGATGAGAACATTTTGTTTCCCAAGCTGGATTTTGGCTGTGCAGATGTGTTCTCTTTGGGAAAATTCATTGAGCTGTACAACCTGTGATTAGCATGCCTTTCTGTAAGCATTTGTTAACTGGACAGCTTATTTTAAAAAGAAGTGTAGTGTAATTACAGTCTGTATGTCCTAAGCTTTATTAGGCAGTTTTATGTAATTATAGCCCAGGGTCACGACTATGGAAATAATCAAAATCTTGATCCTTCATGCCCACCACTGCTGACTAGCTGGAAGCCTTGTGTTTTCCTCGCTGTTCGTTTCCCCAACTATTTCTGAGAATTCCCAGAAATATATGTAACTTCGGTGGGGTTGTGGTAGGGACCCCTCCCTAAAGAGAGAGAAAAAAGAGGAGAGAAGACTTCAAGGTCACCTGGATATGCGCCCAGGTGCCTACATCCCCCATGACCTTGTAAACTGAGACAACTCAATTAGACTGCATGTTTATGTGTGTGACCATATATGGGAGACAAAGAAATAGAAAATGTATTTAAAAAAACGATGCCATGTGATGTGGGCCACTCAGTTCTTTGGGTACGAACCCAACTGAGCGGTGCCGGCACGAATAAAAGTTGCTTCCTGGAAAGAAAAGCCTCGGTGTCACGACTCTCTGTGCGAGAATCCCTGTCGCCAGATTTGTGTGGTCAATCCTTCTGAGATTTCCAGAAGTCAGAGCGTCACCGCATATACAGTCAGAGCCCCTGCTGCCCCTCTCCTCTGTTGTCCTGTTGTCCCTCTCCTCTGGGCCCTGGTCTTGCTACTGCTATCCTTCTCTGGACATCTCCTTCTCTCTCTCCCAGTCTTCTGTGCTCTCTTCTCTCTGTGGTCATCCACACATTTGGTTCTTTGAGGAAGACGCCCACAGCTGCTTCGGTGAGCCCTTGGAGACATAATCCTAGTATTTCTACCACAGTTCTACCTTCCCGGGATTAACAGGTACCCTGGGAATGATGGGCGACTGGGTAGAAATAACTGTTCTACATTATGCCTAGAATGGGTACTCCGTATGCTATTGCTCAGAACCCATTCTAGAAATACTTCTTTATTCTAGGTCATTTGCTCTCTACGGGCCAGTTGAGAGCCCTACCATGCTGCCTCCCTCAGGGTTCTCTCGTTCACCAGATAGCTTGCATGTTTCTGAACCCCGATCACAGACAACGATCTTGTTCCTTCCAACCAGGAGGGTAACCAACTCATCCCGATGTGCCCGAGGGTTCCCCAGTTTTAGCACTGCAAGTCCCATGTCCCCAAAGCCTCCTCAGTTCCCAGCAAACCAGGATGATTGGTCACCCTACCAACCTGGCTTCTGGGACCCAGAATGGGCCCCCCCTAGACACAGCTGGACATCTGTTTTAATTTTCCCCTGATTTTCTGTGGCAGTTAAGAAGCTGATCCACCCTTCGGGCGCATGGGTGGCTCAGTCAGTTGAGCGTCCGACTCTCGGTTTTGGCTCAGGTCACGATCTCATGACATCGTGGGTTCGAGCTCCACATCGGGCTCTGTGCTGGCAGTGTGGAACCTGCTTGGGATTTTCTCTCTCTTCCTCTCTCTCTGCCACTCCTCTACTTGCACTCTCTCTTTCTCAAGAAAAAAAAAAAAAAAGCTTATCTACCCAGAGCACCCACAGGACCTTTAGAAGACACTGTTGTTTATCTCTAGATGCAAGCCTACAGGCTAAACCTTGACAAGAAAATTAAGAAACTGAGAATTTAAAAACTTGGACCCACAGTCGATTGAAGAGTGTGTCCTACATCTGACAGACCCAATTCTTCCTGGCCAGCGTGAAACATGTCTCGCCAATTCTTGAAGAGTCTGGACCTGGAGAATTTGTTGGCTTTCCAGACCGGATCACATGCATAAAGGCAAGACTCATAGGAAAGTGAGCCAGATGATCAGAAATGGAGCCACAGATCATCACCAAAGAGAGGTAACTGGACGTTGGCTGTGGAGCACCATCTGGAAAAATCCTGCGATCCGGTGGAAAAGCCCAAATCTTTACAATGGGTGTCAACCAAGCAGAGAAAATTTTCACTCCATAAGCTGCAGAGTGAAATAAACAGGAAGTTGAATTGGCTAGAGTTCATTCAACCAGGAGACTCCTTGTTATCAGACAAAGCTGAAGAATTAATCACGTCCAGGTGAGGAATAGTCTGAAGTCACCATACTCTTCACCAAAAACAAAAACAACACCATCCCTCCCCACAAGAAAGCATAATACTGTTATATTAAATGTTCGCTCCTGAAGTACTTTTGTGCAGATACTAGATTTTTGGTAGAAGTGAAAGGTAAACAATTATGGTTAGAATTGAGAAGTTTCCCACTAACTTCATTTTTTTTTTCTGAGGAAATGAGACCGTTTGATTCAAAGTCCATCAAAAAACCTCCCTGTTTATGGAGAAAAAGAGGAGCTGAATTTGAAAACCACTACTCTCAGGAACAAGTAAGACTCTGGGGATTTGTACTTCAACTTGCTTCAGACCTCTCTTTCTTTCTTTTTTTTTTTCAGACCAGTTTTATTAAGTCAAACAATCCTATCACAATCTTGAGTCTGCTCGTCATTTACCTTGCAAATCCTGTTCTTCAAAGAGTTCAAAGATGAATCCTGTGTGCAATTTACTGAGATTTTACTGTATGGAGCAAAAGCTGGGCTCTCTTCCTTTAACATGGTCCTGCTTCTAGTTCTTTCCTGGGTGACCCTGAGGGCTTGAGAGTGACCATATAGACTTTGCAGTGCAGGGACTTTGTCCAGTAGCAAACCAACCTCACTTAGCAACTAAGGAAGTGACTTATCGTCAAGGAAGGAAGGTGATAATGAACAGATGCAAATGAATGTCTCTTGACTCCAACTGATAACTTGGGTAAAGAACCATTAGGCTTTTTTGTGTCATTTGGTCTATCAGCTGGAAGACTGCTTTGCTTCTAGTATATCGAGCTCAGTTAGAACTCTTTTGCAGTGGGATAGGTTTCAGTGAGGTGGGCTGATGATTTCTTACCATAGTTCCATTTGTTATGGCGTTGGCAATCGGTGCAACTCGGGGGGGGGGGAGGGCACATCTCCCACTATGTACTCTGCTAAGTCTTTTCTGTGTCCACCCCAGCACCTAACCTCTCTCTCTACTGTTTCGCCTCATGAAGTGTGCCCTTAGCCCAGTCCTTAACCACCTCTTTTTCAATTTCCTAGAGCAAAGTCATCCCACAACACAGTTGCTGATCAATGCGGTCCTAGGTGAGGGGACTTGTAAAGAGTAGACTGCTTACAAGGTATTTTCACATTGGTTAAGCCCAGTTGGAAAAGTCAAGCATAATCCAGAGTTCTATAAATCTCCATCAGGGGGCGCCCGCTCATTCCAAATTCTCTATGCGGCGCGATTCCAAATTCAGCAGGTGGAATTCCACTGCTCTTTCTCTTAGCCTTGAGTGGCAAGAAAAGGGAGGGTACTGCTTCCTGTCCTCTCAGCCTAGATGTTGGACATGGCTATCATGTCTGATTATGACCAGAAAGGTCCCTTTTCTTTACGCTCTTTGCAAATAATATCCTAAGTAATTTATTAGTTTTGAAGTCCATTTTTATGGGGAAATATTATGGTCAGCACTGCAGAAAAACAAGTGATAAAGAATATTATGCCTAAGGGGCACCTGGGTGGCTCAGTCGATTAAGCGTCCGACTTCGGCTCAGGTCATGATCTCACTGTCTGTGAGTTCGAGTCCCGTGTCAGGCTCTGTACTGACAGCTCAGAGCCTGAAGCCTGCTTCAAATTCTGCATCTTCCTCTCTCTCTCTCTCTCTCTCTGCCCCTCCCCTGCCCACACGCATGCTCTCTCAAAAATAATGAATAAACATTAAAAAAAATTAAAAAAGAATATTATGCATATGCATCAACTACATCAGAGTGGGGGGTACAAGACACTTTGAGGGGGCAAAAGTAATGGACAGATGTTATTTAAAGTCTATCTTGTTCTGGATATTTCACAGATATTATTTCACTTAATCTGCTCTAAGAGGGGCCAGCAAACTATGACCCACAAGTCAAATTTGGCTGGCTGACTGTTTTTGTAGTAAAATTTTATTGGATCCGGCTGCCATCGTCTGTTTACGTATTGCTACGTGTCTTCGCTGTATGATAGCAGTGACCAGATGGCATTTATTGTCTGAAGTATTCACAACCGGCTCATAACGGAAAGGGTTTGCTGACTACGGCTCTACAATCATGTGCTATGGGAATGCCTTGCATTTTGCCGATGAATAAATGGAAACTCAGAAAAATTAAGTAACTAGGCCAAGTCATAGTCATACTGCTAGTAAATGGCACAGCTAGACTTTGTCTCAGAGGCAACGTCCTTTCCAAATCCCTTGCTCTTTCTGCCCTACGTGTACAACAACCTCCCAGTGTGTCAAGTGCCCACAGAGGCTTGGTGTTTTATCTCGGGGATCTTGTGTTAATACACAAGGAGATCAAACTACTTTGCATTGTTTTCAAGCATCTGCACAGTCTGATTTCAGCTTGCCTCTCCTGCCTCACTCCTGCTTGTACCCTGCTGGGTGGAGCCAGAGTGGAACTGGTGCTTTCACTGCTCCCAAATACGCCTTTCGCTTCCTCGCTCCATGCCCCCGTTTTTTGATTCCACTGCCTCCAGGTGAATACCCTCCCTCTCCCTTCAGAGGCTGCCTCCAGGAATTCTGCCCTGACCGCCCGTTCAGAAGAGATCTCTCCCTCCTCCATCTTGCGGAGTGGTTCTCCTTCCTGTTGATTTAGCATTTATCATAGGCGGCCTTGGACGATCTTTTAGATCTGAACATCTTATCTTCTGCAGGAGTTTGTAAACTTCCTGAGCATGAGGACTGTACATGCCTCCACCCCACCATCCCCCCTCCACACTCTGGTAGACTGTCATCTACGTTAATTCTATGTAATGGCAGGCCCATGTGACTAATGAGCATTCTCGCATGGAGACAAACGGTTCACCCTTCCACAACTCGCCATGCAACTGAAAGCACAATACTAGCATCTGGAAACGGGATGTAAAATGTGATAAAATGAGGAAAACTGGGGGAAGTGTGCAAAGAAATAAGCATCTTTCCCTTATTTTTTAAATCTAGGACTGCATTATTAGATTTCCCTTCTGGTGCCTTTGCTAGGACAGTACTGTGAGTAGCAGCCTGACATCTGGAGTCAGACCTGGGTTTGAAATCTGCCTCTATTATTATGGGCTCTGTGACCTTGGGCAAGTTACTGAGCCTCTCTGAGTGTCAGTGTCTTCACATTTACAATAGAAAAAGTAGACATTTTTTCTACTTTTCTACTACAAAAGCCTAATTGGTTTGTTGGGAGGAGTGAATGAAGAGATACATTTAAAGTTCTTCGCACCACAGGAAGCTCTTAATAATCACCAACCATTATTTCTCCAAAGCTCTATCCCTAGGTGGGTACCAGCGCTAAACATTTAGGACTGACTGGCCCCTGTCCCCCTCCTATGCGTTAACTAGCCTTCCTGACCGGGTCATCAAACAACACCACAAAGTAGCCCACCACGATCTGAAGGGTTACCAAGAAAGTAGGTGATGAAAAACTCTGCCCACAGTACCTATATTTTGATAGGGACACAGGAAGCAGAAAAACAAATATTTCATCTCACCCTTTCTCTCCAAACACTGTTTACAGCAGCCCCGTGGTTAAACTGGAGACAGAGTTGAGAAACAGTCATGTGTCCTAGTGTGCTAGTGTAATGCCTCAGGGTCTCTTGGGTGGGAGACTCTCCTTGGTAACAATAGGTTCCTTCATCTGCACCTCCAAGAGAATCAGTAACTCATTTTTGCTCCATTGTTACGTTGGGGCTGCAGGTTAGTCCTGCCCACCTATTCCTTTCTTCCCTACACTTCCTCAGCTGTTTATCAGCCCAGAACACATTGAGTTTTCAGATTTAAAAACTGACTCTACTGTAGGATGCAAAACTGGGGTTAATGTAAGCAATATACAGATGGAGAAGCTACTGGTATTAACCATGGGCATTTAATCCAGCCTGATTCACTAACTCTGGCTTCAGAGCTCCTGTCTCTTTCCCTCTCTACTTGGTCAGATAATTTTTCTTTTTTTTTTAAAGTTTATTTATGAATTTTGAGAGAGAACGTGCAAGGGGGGGGGGGGAGAAGGGCAGAGAGAGAGAGAGAGAGAGAGAGAGAGAGACTCCCAAGCAGGCTCCACGAGGTCAGTGCAGAGCCTGACGTGGCACTTGAACCCATGAACCTTGAGATCATGACCTGAGTCGAAGTCGGATGCTCAACTGACTGAGCCACCCAGGTGACCCAGTCAGACAATTTTTCAATATGGTCCTTGAAGTGTCTGGTGTTTTGTGGTAACTGTGAGATTTTATCCCTGGCTTCTGGTTAAAACTGCATTCTATATGTAGCTGTCTGAATACTTAGAATAGTTATTTCCCTGGTTTCCGTGCCTCCAAAAACACTTCACATGGAGACCCCAGGCTGGGACAAACCCTTGTTCTGATTTTCCAGCGTCTTTAAATGGAGTCAAGCCAAATATCCCAACAGATGTTTCTACGGATGCAGCCCCCATTAACCATCCACCTCCCATCTGGCACTGCCTCCCACTCACCCTCCAAAAAAAAAAAAAAAAAGTCTTGACTAAGATATAATAACTCTCCATAACTCCCCATTTATTTTTAATGGGTAAGCAGGTTGACTGGTTTCTTTTCCAGTTGACCTTTCAAAGCTGTTAAACTGGTTTGTTTATATTCAACAGCCAAAGCAAATGACCATGAGTAAAATCTCACAGGGAAAACAAAAATGTGCAGTATTTTATCTTTAGAGTTACAGATCATGTTCCAGGCAGGAGAGCATGTGGGTACAATCAAAGCACATAGGACACAGCCATACTGGGACAGAATTCCAATTTCACAGGCCGGTGTGGGTAATCTCTATAAATGATTGTAAGTGTTAATGATTAAAGCAAGGATTAAAGAGTCCATTGGTAATGGGCTAAGTGCCTCTGGGAGCAGCAGGGAGAAACAGAAGCCCACCCAGAGAATCCTGGAGTAGTAGAGGGAAACAAAGTTAGCAAAATAGAGAGCGAGTGTGGATCAAGCCCTGGACCAGACAGGACTCTGGCTGAGAGTAATCAGGAAGTGAGCCCAGGAACTGAGTGCAGCCCGACCACTCACTGCAGGACCAGGAAAGTCTACTCTGGGACGCAGGACCGGGAAGAGGCTTAGTAGAGTTGGGAGGAGAGCCCACAGGGCCAAGGGCAGGCTCAGACTTACCTGCACTCTGGGAAAATATGAACTCTGCATCTGCTGCGGGCCATGACAGTGTGACTGCTGGGTGCTTACTCTGAGTTCGACAGAAGAGAACGGTGAGGGCTGCACCCCTCCAGACGCTTCTGAACGCACTCTGCACAGTGCAGCAAGGACTCTCGGTGGGGGAGGCAGATAAAGATACACGTGAGGCAAGATTGCTGCCCCAAGAGCTTCCAGTCTCACTGGAGAGACAGAACCAATAATTTGCACAAGACATCTCCTGAACCAGTGGAAACCGTGTAAAATAGAACGCAATCCATCGATAGATGAATGGATAAGAGGATGTGGGTCAGGATGAGCCCTGGGTGTTACATGGAAACCAACTTGACAGTAAACTATAAAAGAAAAAAAATCAAAGAAGAAGAAGAAGGAGAAGAAGGAGAAGAAGGAGAAGAAGGAGAAGAAGAAGGAGAAGAAGAAGAAGAAGAAGAAGAAGAAGAAGAAGAAGAAGAAGAAGAAAAAGAAGAAGAAAAAGAAGAAGAAGAAGAAGAAGAAGAAGAAGAAGAAGAAGAAGAAGAAGAAGAAGAAGAAGAAGAAGAAGAGGTATATGTGTATGATGGAATGTTACCCGGCCAGGAAAAGAACGAGGTCTTGCCTTTTGCAACAAGATGGATAGAGCTAGAGGGGATCATGCTAAGCAAAACAAGTCAGTAAGAGAAAGAAAAATACCATATGATTTCACTTCTATGTGGAACCTAAAACACGAAACAAATGAGAGGACACCTAGGTGGCTCAGTCGGTTAAGTGTCCAACTCGGCTCAGACCATGATCTCACAGTTCATGAGGTCAAGCCCCCCATTGGGCTCTGTGCTGACAGCTCAGACCCTAGAACCTGCTTTGGATTCTGTGCCTCCCTCTCTCTCTGCCCCTCCCCTGCTCACGCTGTCTCTCTCTCTCTCTCTCTCTCTCTCTCTCTCTCAGAAATAAACATTAAAAAAGATCACCAAAACAAACGAACAAACAAATAACCAAACAGACTCTAAAATACAGAGAACAAACTGGTTGTTGCCAGAGGGGAAGTGGGTGGGGGGTGGGTGAAATAGGTGAAGAGGATTAAGAGATACAAACTTTCGGTTATAAAATAAACAAGGGGCGAGGATGAAAAGTCCGGCACAGGGAATATAGTCAACAGTTTGTAATAACGTAAGGTGACAGATGGGGATGACATTCGTCATGGTGAGCATCAAGTAATGTACAGAATTGCATCAACAGGTTGTGCACCTGAAACCAACATAACATTTTATGTTGGTTATACTTCAGTTTTAAAAAATGGGAGGGCGCCCGGGTGGCTCAGTCGGTTAAGCGTCCGACTTTGGCTCAGGTCATGATCTCGCGGTTTGTGAGTTCGAGCCCTGTGTCGGGCTCTGTGCTGACAGCTCAGAGCCTGGAGTCTGCTTCTGATTCTGTGTCCCTCTCTCTCTGCTCCTCCCCCACTCTCACTCTGTCTTTCTCTCTTTTAAAAATAAATTTTAAAAAAAATTAAAAAAATTTTTAAATGGGAATAAATATATAGAGTTCGAATGTTCTGTGGCACAGTCTACCAGAACTCTAGGCGTTCGGGGTGGGAAGTATGATAGTGGAAGGAGCAAAACCTTTAGAGTGAAAAACAGACTGTGGGATACAAGAACTGAGCCTCAGCCAACAAACTGAGGCCTGGAGGGTGGATGTAGCCTTCAGATCATTTGGCTTCCCTTCAAACTCATATTCTTTAATAAGGAAGGCTGATGATGATCAGTTCCATTAAGAAAAATCAAATCTCAGGGCAGCAGGATGGCTGTCAGTTAAGCGTCCAACTCTTGATTTCGGCTCAGGTCATGATCTCACGGTTCTCGAGTTCGAGCCCCGCATCAGGCTCTGTGCTGGCAGTTCGGTTTGGAGCCTGCTTGGGATTCTCTTTCTCACTCTTTCTGTCTCTGCCCCGCCTCGCTTGCTCTCTCTCAAAATAAATAAACTTAAAAAAATTTTTTAAAAGGAAAAATCAAATCTTTCTTGATGCGCAAAGAAAGGGATTTATTTTATGTACTAACTATAGCTGAATATTTTACTTATTTGGAGTTATCTTTTGTTTCACAGTTTTCCCAGCACCCATAACTGGAAAGCATTAGTCACTCCCACTCTCCAAAGGCAAAGAGATAACTTACTTGGTTATAGCTGCCTAGTCTTGTTCAAGATATGTTTCCTGAAAAAAATACTTTTCTTCAATCACTCATGGTATGTGAAAAGTGACTTTTAATTTTTAATCTAAATACCTTATTGTTCTAATTCCTTAACAGCAATGTGCTCACACTTCTCTTGAATAATCCATGAGTATATTTTTTACATGTCCTTTCTGTTATTCATTTACTGGCTTTAAAACCCATAAAACACCACATTTCTACAATCTGTTCTCTCTTCAGTTTTCATTTCCAATTACATGACTCCATGGGAGACATAATGAAGGGATTAAAATTTATATTTAAAAGATCTCTTTTTTATTAAAAAATTTTTTGATGTTTATTTACGTTTGAGAGACAGAGAGGGAGAGAGAGAGACAGAGTACGAGCGGGGGAGGGGCAGAGAGAGAAGGAGACACAGAATCCAAAGCAGGCTCCAGGCTCTGAGCTGTCAGCACAGAGCCCAATGTGGGGCTTGAACTCACAAACCCGGAGATCATGACCTGAGTCAAAGTCGACGCTCAACCGACTGAGCCATCCAGGCGCCCCAGTATATTTAAAAAGATCTCTATTCTCTGTGCTTTGTCATACTCTGGTTTCAGAATCTTCTTGGGATTGGGACAAGACTCTAATTACATCAAGAAACGTGCATGTCTGTATCACAGAAAATCTCAACTAAGGTAAATCCACAGACCTAGGAGTGTTTTTATATTTTTATCCAAGGACACTTACTTCTTGAGTGGGAATAGAAACAATTCACGTTTCATCTCTTGTGTTGAGAGTGTTGGCGGAAATCGGATGTAAATGGCGCTGAATCTCTGATTAATTGCTGGGGTGTTTCAGTGTCTCCGTGGACTGCGGCCCCGGAGCAGCTGACCTTGCCCTCCTGGTCCTTATTTTGTCACCATGCTCATGTCACTGAAATTCCAAAGCTCAGTTTGCTCACCTGCATGGGGATAATATCCACAGAGTCTATCTCCTAGGATCACTTGAAGCTTGGACGTGATGATGAATGTGAAAACATTTTTGTAAGTTGGACAATGTTGGCTTTTTCTAGGCTGTTGTCTCGTGCAAGCGGGAGGCTGTTAGATTGCTCAAGAAATACTCCAGTGTGACTCCTGACCCACAGCACTACGTGGCTTCTTGTCCAACACTTCTCTTGAACCCATGGTTCAGAATACATAAGCGAACGGAGTACTTACCGGAAAGCGCAATGGCCTGGAAGTGTGGGAGTCTGGGTCAGGTCCTCAGCCCGGCGCTGCACTGAGCTGTATGAATGTGGGCAAATCACTTACCCTCTTTAGCTTCTTCATCTGTAAGCTGAGATGTTTGGACAAAAAAGACTTCATATATTCTACAAATAGGAAAAACCGTGGTTTCAGACTTCTAAGATGCTCAGGCTTTGCTGAAATATACGTGCAAGCTCATGGACCTGTCATCTTCACTGAGGTGTCCTCTGGTGGCCGTACTTAATAGTAGGTGCTCAGTAAATACAGGTTGAATTTAAGAAGGATAGTTCAATCATAGTAGTAACTGATTTGTAGGGGTAATGTTATATTTATTTTAATGCAATTCTATTTCTTTCAACACAGATGAATGGTTAAATATGTAACGGCATGTAGTTAATAAGAAATAACTTTTCTGGGGCACCTGGATGGCTCAGTCAGTTAAGCATCTGACTCATAATCATGTCATGATCTAAGGTCACGATCCCACGGCTCGTGAGAGCCCCGCGTCGGGCTCTGGGCTGACGGCTCAGAGCCGTCAGCCTGCTTCTGATTCTGTGTGTGTCTCTCTCTCCCTGCCCCTCCCCCACTTATGCTCTGTCTCTGTCTCTCACTTTCTCTCTCAAAATAAACATAAAAAAAAAAAAAAGAAATCCTTTTCTAAGACATCAAATGAATCCACAAATCCCAAAAATGATTCCGATTTTGGCTTGGAAAAAAGGCATCATGTCTTCAAAGGGATATATTTAAATGCAGGAGTTTCTGGAATTAGTTCCATTGCCTTGTCTATGTGCTTTCTTCTAGCACTAAATGCTGAGATCCAAAACAGCTGACTTAACTTCTATTCCTCCGCACCCCCACCTTCAGTCCCTCATCCGGGCCTCATTTGGCCTTCCAGGATGTTCTGTAAGAGGTGCCAAGTTCTTTTTGGGCTCTGAGCCTTCATGCTTAGCATACCTGTGACCCAGAATCACCTCTCCCCCCCTTCCTCTGTCACCTGGCTAACTCCTACTGCCCCTGTCAAGGTTGGCCTGAAACTTTTCCAGAGAATGGTTCCTGACCCCTAAGACTGGATTAGGTGAACGTGTCTCTAAAGCAGCGTGTCTGTATCATGTCACTGATCACGCTAGATTGTCATTCGGCCATTAAAGTGAAGGGGATAAGTCACAGATGCAGGGGCTATGCTGGTGGGGCTCCAACCCCAGTAGCAGGGTGAGATGGTGGGGATGCCTCCTACAACCTGCCTCCTAGGGTTGTCCACATAATTAGATGATTGACAGATTCCTATATGGAAGAACAAGGCTTGGCACACAGTGTCATATAATGTTTGCTGATCCTCGTGTTAAATATTGTCATCCGTTTGGTCAGCTCAAGCCCGTAAACTCCTTCAGAGTAGGAACACGTTTTATTTACTGTGGTATCTTAGCACTATTAATGCTCTGTCAATATTTGTTTAATAAATGGATTTTTCCCTTCTGTTTCATTAAAGCCAGACTGGGGGACCCTCTTGCTTGATCGGAGATGTTAAACCTAGTAATGAAGCCACATGGATCCAAGCGAAAAGATGATGTGTGGATGGGGGGTACTAGTCAGGTGGACTGAAGGTTCAATGCTATCATATTCAGAAGAGGGAAACGTTTTCATAACACCGTTATAAAAGCTGTGACTAGTGGTAAATTACAGGAAAATGAGATGGCAACGGAAGCGATCATTGATGTTGAGTGTAGACACCAAGGAAATAAAGCAGTTTAACCCCACTTCTGCATTCAACCTGTAAGGACTGAGCCATTTTCTTTTCAATCCGTCTGCCGTTCCAGATGCTCTCTCCTATCCAGTCTGTCTCACTCCCCCAGTGCTGCATCCCCTGTCCACACTCTTTCACAGAGCTCACACTGTCATTCAGGACCCGGGCCCACAACTAGTTCTCTGGCCTCTGTCACTCTGCGGGCCCCTCCTGCCCCCACCCCCCACCCCACCATGAGGGTACCGAGGTCTTTGTCCTCACTTTAAGTGCCTCGCTTCTCACGCAGAAAACCTACTTCTCTTCTCCAAAACCGAGCTCTGGTGTCGCCCCTGGGGAAGCAACCTCTGACAACCCCAGTTCCTTCTGTGCCCCGATCGCTTGCGGTGTAAGCCCGGTCACAGAGTTATTCTTCTACCAGATCACCATCCGGACCTGCGGCTGTCATTGCGTGTGCCCAGAGCTGCGTGCTGGGCACAAACGGTGCAGACATACATTAACACAGGGGTGAACGCAGGCAGGGGAGGCGGGCTGGTGGGTGGGAGCTCCCGGCTCTTCCCTTCACACTCCCACACTGAAGGTCCTTATTCCTCTAGCCTCAGGGGCTTAAATTCAGCCTCCGAGGCTTACTTCTGAATAACCTTGGGCTAATGTAGCCTCTCAGCGCCTCCTTATTTGTGAAATGGAAACTATTTGTCAAATTAAATAAACAGATGGTTCCTGGTTTATAATGAATTCCATGTAGATATCATATCATCTGAAAATAACAGTGGGGTTGCTTCTTTTTTAATGTTTATACCTTTGATTTTCTTGTCATGTTGGGCTGGCATAGATTTCCAGCACCATGTTGAAGAGTAGCAGTGATACTGGGCATCCCTATTCTGCTTCTTAAAATTTTTTAAAAATGTTTGTTTATTTTTGAGAGAGAGACAGAGCATGAGTTGGGTAGAGGCAGAGAGAGAGGGAAACACAGAACGTGAAGCGGGGTCCAGGCTCTGGGCTGTCAGCACAGGGCCCAACGTGGGGCTCAAACTCACGGACCGCGAGCTCATGACCTGAGCCGAAGTTGGACGCTTAACCAACTGAGCCACGCAGGCGCCCCATATCCTGCTTCTAATCTTAAGGAGGGGGCATCTAAAATTTCTCCATTAAATCAGATACGGATCTGTCTTAAAAACTTAGTGAACAAAATATCTCCCTAGTTTTTCGAGTACAGAAGTGACTGAAATCTATACCTTGGCCTATATTATTAACCTAATTTTTCCTGTGACTCACAACTTATTTTCCTCCTCTCCCCACCCTGGAGGGATAAGAGGCTCCAGGCTATTTGTAAGCCAGCGAGGAAACGGTCCTGCACTCATGCTAGGGGAAGCACTTGTAGGAGGCCGACTATTTTAGAGCTGGCCCTCAGCCAAGTTGATCCCAGCAAAAGCACCCCCCTTCTCCTCCCTCTATTTCCTTTGATCGGATGGAAAATACTCTCACTTTTCCCATTCCCAATTCTCCTCCAGGAAATAAGACAGTCTTCAACATTTGAATACTTTATACTTTGATGAAATATTCATTTTTACACATTATACTTTAATAGGAAGTTTACTTTACAAAAAGTATCTAAGAGAAGTTACCCGCAAGTGAACATAAAATGCTCCTCGCAGATGCTTAAAAAATGTTTCTTTATTGGATGCATTCACCAAGCACCTTTTGAGCTCCCCCTGTAAGAGCTGAGCACTGTGGGAGACTCTTGGGACAAAACTGTGAATCAGACAGACCCAGACTCTGTACTCACAGAGTTTCCACCCTAGCTGCAGGAGAGAAACAAAAGACAGGAGAACAAAGTTTATTAAAGTGTTGCAGACATGAAGGAAAACACAGGACTGAGAGAAAGAAGCGGAGTCTACTGTAGGGAGAGTGTTCTGAGAAGGTCTCTACAAGAAGGTGGCAGTTAGGTTTAGTGTGGGAAGTATCTAGACACAAAGAGATTGGGGCTGAAGGTGGAAATCAGGCTCTGGGAAGAGAAGGGGGAAGGGCCCTGGTGAGACAATACAAGTTTTCCAACTTAACACGAAAAAGCGAAAGGCCACCAGAAAACAAAACAAAAAACTAAGAACAAAAAACTAAGCTATGTACGTTAGTTACCTATTAATAAACAAACCAGGTTCCACAATAAGTGTAAGAGTTGAAAAAAAAATATATACATATATATATATTAGTTAATTTATTTTTCAGCAAAAGTACCAATACAAAGATGAGAACATGCATGGCTGATCTCTCCCAAGTCAGCCATTGACTCATCCTTGCGTTCCGTGTCATTTCAACCCTAGAAGGTGGTTGGTTTTCCACGTACTGTCCTAACCAGCCCGGATGATGGAACTAGCAGGGGTAACGACAGACACCTCCTGAGATAAAGAACCTTCCACTGACGTGCGGTCCAGGTGAGTCCATCCTGTCTCCTGCTCACCTCCCTCTTTCTCGAAAAACACCACGAGCAACACCACAAAGCACTCAAAATCTCCGGGTTTAGTTACAAACTATGTCTGAGGAAGAGGTAGAGGTCCAACTCAATTAGACAGATAACCAAACACAGGGATGGTTGGGGGTATTGAATCGTTCATATGACTGACAGGTGGGATAGGTTAGGAATGGCTGGATTTAAGACTTCAGAGAAACTTCTTTTTCTTTCCTTCCTCTCTGCTCTTTTTTCTGTTTTGAGGCCACATTCAGGCTCTGGCCGCCAGCCTCCAGTAGCTTCAGATTTATGTGGTCTTTTCAATTAGCAGCTCCAATGGAGTAAGAGGGTTTCTTTTACCTTGGCTTCTGGATCTGCCCATCCTGAACCGATCGCTGGTCTGTGCGATGTGGGCGCAGCAAGACAAAGAGGTAGACGTGGGGAAGGTGAAAGGCTCTTCCAGACAAGACTAAAGTTGAGGCAGGGACAGTTTCTCAGAAGGCAAATGAGGGCATTGTTATAAGTGGAAATGAGAGCTGAGACATCAAAAAATAATAGGCACGCACCATAGTCCATCTCTTGGCTTCCCTTCTTCCATACACATGATTGTTAAAATGTCCCCACTTAATAGCATGTAATTATTATGCACACGCACGAGAATGTACTCATCCACACTCCAGAGGGAGAGAACTTGACTTCAGGTCTAGCTCCTGGTCCCTGACCTTTAAGTGATTTCTATCCTCTCTCATAGCTCATGGCGAAACTACAAATTTGACGATTCCCCACACAGTCACTGTAAAGTGGCAGAAGGAAAAATAGGGTAACTCCTACCTGAAAGCAAAGGCAAGGGGAAATAATAAGCAGGGAGATTGTCCTACAGGATGAATTCAGTTCTGCTAATTAGGAACCGCAAGAATTACCTGCCATGAAAGGAATGGAATTCTTGGAGCAATGTAGCTATCGCCACTTTAACCCTCCAGAAAGAGTCTTATTATTTTCATCCATGACCACAACCATGATGGGAATTGGGAAGGGTTTCTCTTCTCAGGACTGAATTGCTTTGGCCACCCACTTGCTGGTGTAGCTCAGCAGTGTGGAGTTCGTCTACACTCTAGACCCTGGCCTGGAGCTGTCTGTCTTTTAAGGAGAATCCTTAGGGTTGATTTGCTTTCCAGTCTTCAGTTTAGTGGCCGCCATCTTGACTTCTGCCTGGGGGCAACTGGAAACAATGAACTGGGATTGAAGAGGACTGACAGGTTGGCCTCTTGATGCAAGGCTGTATCCTAGTGGTGAGCTCTTTTAATGGGGTGACCTGCTTTAGAGCTGTCACTCAGGTGTAATTATTAATAGCACCCCTCACCACATTGCAAATCGTCCCATTTTGGATGATGAATTATATGGTCACCCTACTTAAAATGAGGTTAAGCCTTCCCTTCCTCACACAGCAGGAAGAGTTTGATGCAGACCCCAGACAGACTTTTTTCCATGATCAGTTTTTTACCCTCCCGCCTTTGCCGTTACTCTGGAAAGGGCAGAGAATTTTATGCTTCCAACCCAGCATGGCTCAATATATCTGACTCTTCTTGATCATTTGGGTTTGCTGGCTGGAGTCAGAAAGAGCGTCTCTAGCCAGGCTCTAATTTCTTCCTCCCTGCTTCCATAGAGGCCGGTTTCAACACTAGCATGTCTCGTTCTTTAGAATATTTATAAACACCGCAAGCAGTCTAAACCTTCTAAAATGCTGACATTTGTCAATCAAGACCTCTACAGGTCCACCCTTGAAATGCTGAGGCCTGGAGACCTTTTCATTCTGTGTTTTGGCCACCATATCACCAGGATTTCCAATCCCCTAGCCTGGTATACAGGGGTCCTTTCCTGTCTCACCCTTCCTCAATTGAGCCAGTTGCACATTTAACGATCTGCACTGCAACACCCCACACTCAATGGATAGAACTCTCTTGGCTGCAAGAGAGGGAACTTAACTCAAAATAGCTTAAGCCCAAAAGGGAATGTTTTGGCTCATCTAACAAAAAAATCTAGGGTTATCTTGGCTTCATGCATGATCAAACAGTATCAGAAGGATTTGCTTATGCATGTCTTCTCTCTGTCTCTGTCTCTCTCTCTTTCTCAGCTCTGCTTCCTCTAATAGCTTACGCTCTGTATAGCATTGGAGCAGATTACTTGGTAGGTGTTGATTACATACCCATCACTGGAGTGGAGGTGCAGATGGGCTCTACCCCTCTCTAAACCATAAGGATTAAGGTAGAAAGAAGATTATTTCCCCAAAGGTGCGGTTACCAAAAAAAAAAAAAAAAAGGGTGGGGAATGGATGCTTGCGAGGGCAAGAAAACAACAAATGTCCACCTTATACTTGAAAGCTTAAAACATGTAGGCAACTGTCTCCAGGTTCAATTCCCCTTTTGAAAGGTGAGGATGAGAATAGTGAACTATTCTATCTTAAAGTGAAGGGTGGGGGGAAGGCAAGGGTAAAATATTTGTTTAATTAAAAAATTAAATCCACACGCTTCGAAGTTTAGACTTTACTGACGTCGCTGTGTGCCTTTGGAACTGCTGTGAGGTTGGAAAACTTGACAGCCAGCCCGTAACTGCGGGGAGCCCTGGTTCCCCACCCCCCCCTCACTCGGTTACCTCCCCTGAGGACCAGGAGGGCGGGGGAGGATGCATGACCAGGGAGAAAGGAATGTCATTTCTGCCTGGTCTCAGACTTTGCCGATCTTAGCTGGGAATGTGCAATTTATTCATTTCAATCCCAGCAATGATATGTAACAGGAATTAGTTAATTCAACAAGTATTTGTTGAATGCCTGATCTCTTATCCTTTCTCCCTCCTCTGTCTTCACCCTCTGTCTCTCTCCTAGACCTTTCCCATCAGCATTTAAACATCCCCAAGGAGCTCTCATCTTAAAAACTAAACAAACAAAAAGCCCACAGACAGAAACTGCCTTCCCCTTAGACCCTACTTCCTTCTCAGCTACCCACTCCTTCACAACCAAATTTCACACAGCGAGAGCCCCTGTGTACTATCTGCATTTCCTGGCTTCTCTTGTTCCCTCCTCTGGCCACTGCTGTCCCACCCCTGATCTTGCTGGAACAAAAGAGTTTATGGAAAGGGCACCAATCTCAGAGAACAAAACCTCCGTGTTAGGGCTTTGCTATAGCACTAAAATACTAGCTGGTAATTGTCTGTGGGATGTCAACTGGAGTATGAACTTCTTGAGAGTTAAGACAGAGTTTGCAGTTAGTAAATATCTCACGGCTGAATGTTAACATACGTCTACTGTAGGTATAGAGACTAGCATGCAGTAAGCGTTACCTAGATCTCTTTTGAAGTGACTAATGAACCCGGGTTGGTAACAAAAGACAGGGGCAGGTTTGATATGGGATGGAGAAGAGTGAAATTTTAGGTGTCTTGAGCTAACTTAGAAATGTAGGAGGAGGGGCCCCTGGGTGGCTCTGTCGGTTGAGCATCCGACTTCGGCTCAGGTCACCATCTCGCGGTCTGTGAGTTCGAGCCCCATGTCGGGCTCTGTGCTGACAGCTCAGAGCCTGGAGCTGCTTCGGATTCTGTATCTCCCTCTATCTCTACCCCCCACCCCCTCACGCTCTGTTTCTCTCTCAAAAATGAATAAACATTAAAACATATATATATATATTTGTGTATATATATATATATATATATATAAAAGAAATGTAGGAGGAGAATGAGGAGAGTGTGCTATATTAGAAGGAAGGCAGAAAATAGCTTCACCGAGGGCGTAGCAGGCAATGTTAAATGCTACAGGCAAGGGTTTCATCTTTTCAAACTGAACACTACACGGGGTGGCTGGATTTGCCAAATGATGATCAATTCTCTTTTTTTCCCCCTTGGTGTAGTGGAGAAGCAATTTCACAAGAATGTTACCAGACTGCAAACCTTTTGGAAGCTGTAATTTGTAGGGTCTGGCAAATGCGAGGATCACAGTGACATATGCCCCTCCCGGAGGTAGGTGGCCCTATCTGCACACTCTCACCATTTCTACACCTTGAGTGGCTTCAGCCCATGTTCTCCCTGTGGTCAAGTACTCCAGAGAGAAGGAGAACTACAGCAGAAAAGAAAAGCGGACGCACTTTTCTTAAATGTACACGGTTCTAATTCACGGGCACTTGAAATGTGAAAGGCCAAGCGGATACACAGGGCAATTATGACCTTCCGATTACCTTTCAAACACACTTCAGAGCACGCTAGAACTCTTCCTTTCCTAGCTCGGTTCATCCCATGCTTCTCACTCTCCTGAAGGGAGAAGGCAACACTCCATCATTTGGTCTCCAAGTGGCCCTCCCTCGATTTCTCCCACGAGGGTCCTGGATACACAGTTCCAGAACTAGACAGGACTCTCTGGAGGATGTTGTAGGCTCTAGACAGGCTGCAAGTGGAGTCCTCCGTCCCTAAGCCCCCTCTACAGAAGGCCACACAGCGGCCACTGTGTCCTTTTGTAGGACCCAGGAACCTGAATCCTAAAGGTGAACGAGTAGACATTCCAGCGTGCTCCTAATTCCAAAGCACACGGGGCTTTTACGTGTCTTGGAGCCAATTCACGTAATTTGGGTTCAATCGCTTAACTTAATTACTTTTCTTGAAAAGATGCCTGGGACCACGCCAACATCGGAGGAGGGAGCAAAGTCACCGGGTCGGGATCTGGAAACAATCAGCTCTTACGGTGTGAGGGAGGAAGCGCCAAGATCTTAAGGAACCTGCATTCCTGGGGAGCAGTCAAGTTCTTTAACCCGCCCCCCAGCAGGATTCCGGCGGTTTAAAAAAGACAGGGAGAAAGAAAAGGAAAACCTACTGGGAAAAACAAGTCAGCTCAAAGCGGACCCCCCCCCCCCCGAAACTTCTCCTTTCCGAAGAAAAGGCCGCTCCGACCGCAGGGTCCTCCCGCACATACCGCGGGGGCTAGGCGGCAGCCCACAGTTTCGGGGACCGCCGCCTCCGCCCGACCGGGGCGCGCGGACAGGCGCCCCGCGGGGTCGCACGGGGCGGGGGGCGGGGCGGGGCGGCCCCGCGGCTCCCGGCCCCCGGGCGCTGCGGGAAGGGGCGCGCGCCGGTGCTCGCGTGCCGGGTCCCCGTCCGGCCGCGGTGGCAGGAAGTCCCCGGGAACTACAAATCGAGGCATGCTGGGAACATTCCCCTGCTCCTCCCAGGAAATGTCCTTTGTCCGGCCCCACAGGAAGCCCCAGCGAGGAGGCGGCCGAGCGGGCAGCCAGTGTGCCCGCCAGCCCGCGGCCGCCGCCGCCGCCGCCGCACAAGGGCAGACGCGCCGCGGCAGGGGCTTCGGCCGGGCGCGCGCCGCCCTCGCTCCTCGCCGCGCAGGTAGGAGCGTGGCTGCGGCTGGGCTCGCGGCCGCGGCTGCTCGGGACCCGCGCCGACCGCTGCGGGGGTGGGCTGTGCGCCCGCGAGCGGGGGGCCGAGCGGCTGCGCGAAGTTGCGGCGCGCGCGCCCGACCGCTGTCCGCCGCCCCGGGGCGCGGGGGGCCCTGGCGACTCCCCCGGAGCCCGAGCTGAGCGCCCTCCCGGGGTCCGTGGCGAGGGGCGGGGAGGAGGCGGCGCTGCGAGAGCTGGTGGGACCGTCCCGCCGACCACCGAAGGGGGCATCCGAGACCCTCGGAAAAACGGAGCCCAGGGAGGAGCTTGGAAGGCAAGGAGAAGGGGAAGGGCTTTGTGCGCGGCTGCGGACAGGGACCGAGCGTGCTTCCCTCCCCTTGTCCGTCCGCGCCCCCAGCCCCACTGGACGCTGGAGGGGTTGGGGTGGGGCGCTCCGAGGAGGGGCAGCGGGGCATCTTGGGTCCCTGCGGGACGCGTTCCTCCCTTTCCCTCTCCGCGGCATCCCAGCCGACTCCCGTCAGCGGCTGGGGCTGCCATCAGTCTGGGCAAATGGCACAATAAGGATGGGTGGGTGGGGAGATGGGCAGCAGCTCGTCGCCCCGGAGGGTGGCCGTGTAGCCCCGCTAGGCTTCCCGGCCCCGGATGTCCCCGCGTGCCGGTGGGTGGGCGGCGGGGCAGGGCTCGCGCGCTCGCCGAGGGCTCATGGTGTGAGCGGAGGCATGGGGTGAGGCGCGTGTTGGGAGGACCGGGCGAGTAGGAGGAGGTGGAGGGGGGTGGGGGGGGAGCAGCGGCCACAGGGGCGCCGAGTGTGCCCGACGGCCAGTGCGCCTTACGGCCAGGCTTCGAGAATCGGGTTACCACTTCCCCGGGGACTTGCCACGATTTTCCCTTTTCCTAACTGTCCCCCCCCCCCCCCCCAGTAACGAGTCACCCGCCCCTTGCTACGGGAGCGCCGGGCTGGATTCAGTGGGGCCGTGAATCCTGCCCTTAGAGCGGCCCGTCTGTCCTTAACCTGCGGGCTGGCGTTATCCTCGCCCCGGGGGACTGCGTGTGTGGCACAGGCGGTTGGATGGTGGCTTGCACGTTAATAGTCTCCGAGGCGCTGTGACGGATGAGGTGGGCAACTTTGAACAGGGCCCAGGGGCTCCCGCGGCCTGGGAACCCACTTGCCTACGGGACCTCGGTTTCTCCTTTTCCCCCTTCCACTGTCGTTTTAGTTTTTGTTTTTTCGTGCTGCGCCCAGATGGTTCCCTTCTGCTCTTAACAAACCAACATATGGATCTTAGTTAACGGTGGACTATATTTTAAGAGCCCGATGAACCTTTCAAAATGCCACTTGGTGGCAAGGCCAGGGCTCCTGGTAAGAAGGATGTGGTGGTAGGGACAGAGCGAGCACCATACATAGATGGTTTGTAGGGGGAAGCAAACTGTTGACACTGGTGTCTGAAGGGAAGAATGGAGGCTGACACGGGTGTGGGGGGGTGATGGGGGGTGGGGAGGATCCAGTTTGTCCAGGCTGAGGGCATGAGGATGGTGATATAAAGAGGAAGCGTCCGTCCGTCTGGAAGATGATTTCGAGTTGGGACATTTTGGCTGTTGGTGTGCATGTGTGCCTCAGCACGCGTATGTGTGCGTTGGAGGCGGAGGTTGTTGTCCGCGGAGAATTTGACGTCCAAAGTTCACCCGGGCCCCCAAACAGAATAAGATGGCACTGGGGTGAACCAAAGTCATAAATGGGAAGTCAGACCACCCTTTGCCTTACACACAAAAGAGAACGTTGATGGCCTTCCAAACACCGTTGGGCTCTAGGAGGTGAATGGAAGCAAATCAGACGGGGGCGAAGCAGCTGATGCAGCTGGAGTGGCGTGGTCCGGCTGACCTCACCGAAGGCTGTGTGACTAAGGCTGATGCAGTTGCACCGCATTTCCTCTCCCTCCCCCCCCAGAAAGCTTTGGATTTCCTCAAAATCGACGTGCTTGCCTAATTTCTAGCCTCCACTTAAAGGAAGGAGGAAGGGTAAAAGTTGATTATAAAGATGATAAATGAAGGTAAAGATTCTCCCAGCTCCTGTAGAGTGGGGGGAAAAACCCTCCGCGAACTGCGGTGACATTTAAGAGGTCTGGAGCCTGAGGCTATGCCAGTGCTATGTGGGCTTTTTAAAAATAAAATAATAATAATTAATTAATTTATGTAGGCTTCACCCTCCACTGGATCCAGAGCACCCCAGATTCCCTACCCATTCTTGCAGCAAACAGCTCCCCATTCCCAGATGCCACAGATACTCTTCTACAAGCATGTCTCCACCAGGTTGAACTCCATGCTCCTTCGGCATCCCTGCACTGCCTCTATTTTCTGCAAATCCTAGCCCTACTGATGTAGCACCCTTCTGGAAGTCTTCCCAGACTTCCCAGCCGAAATTCATCTCATCCTCCATGGTACTTTGTGTCTTTTGGATGACTCACACCTCGGGTCTATCTTGTGAGAGCTAGCTGTTCATCTTCCTCCCCTTCAGACTGTAAACCCCTTGAGGGCAGTGGTCACTCTAGCCTGTGCTTTACCTAGCAGTGCACAACACATGTTTATTTCAAAAGCATGAGTATATGAGGAATGAGTGAAAGAATGGGAAGAATGCATTTTTTTTAACATTTATTTATTTGAGAGAGAGAGAGAGAGAGAAAGCAGGGGAGGGGCAGAAACAGAAAGAGGGAGACAGAGAATCTGAAGCAGGCTCTGCAGGTGAGTGCAGAGCCCAATGCCAGGCTCGAACTCAGAACCAGGAGATCGTGACCTGAGCTGAAATCAAGAGCCAGACACTTAACCGACTGAGGCATCCAGGCTCTTTTCTACAAAAATGGATGAACCCTTTCTCATAGACCCGTGAGGATTCATGGCAGTTGTGGATCTAAAGCATCTGGTGCATAATAGTCTGGAACTTTCCTTTTGCTCCAGGGTTAAGAGGCCCTAGAAGGATCCACCGCAGTGTCTCGTACCAAGACATTCATTTAAAGTTTGTTGAATAGGTTCTTTGCCAGCCCGCATTTTCAGACTCTTATAGACAGGGTAAAGAATGCATTACTCCCAGGTGGATAATCAGTGACTTTTGGCCTGGCTCCTGGACGGAAGGAGGTGACTGTTCCCTCTCAGTTTTGTGAAGGTGAGATGTGCTTTCTAGAAAGCAGCACCGCAGAGGCTGTCCTGATGTTTGGAGTGAAGCCACTAACGTCTCTCATGTTGCTTTAATTTTTTTAAAAATATTTTTTTAATGTTTATTCATTTTTGAGACAGAGACAGTATGAGTGGGGGAGGAGCAGAGAGAGAGAAGGAGACACAGAATCTGAAGCAGGCTCCAGGCTCCGAGCTGTCAGCACATAGCCCAGCACGGGGCTCGAACCCACAAACCACAAGATTATGACCTGAGCCGAAGTCAGACGCTTAACTGACTGAGCCACCCAGGCGCTCCCATTTTGCTTTGATTTTTACAGCCCACGCCATCTACCAGGATTAAAACATAGTATATAAAAGTACAAGGCAGATCGGATTGTACCCGATCACATTTCCCCCCAAGACCCGCAATTTTGTAGTCTCTCACTTAGCTCTAACTGGAAACTTTTCATGTTTCCTTTTTATTTGATCACAGCAACGGTTACAGTTTATTGAACACCGTGTATCAACTATTGAACTAGATGGTTTCGCGCTTGCCTTTTATGATCTCCCTTCAAAAGTGGAGGAAATGGGGGCTCCAAGGGAAGTTAAAGAAACTCGCTTCAAGTCCCAGATTCCGATCTGGAGATAGACTGGAATTTGGGTCTGTTGACTCCCAACCGTGGTCCGAAAGGGTGGCTCGTTCCTCGCTCTGGGAGAAAACTGCCCGATCTCTCTTCCTTCTTCCTGCTCTTTCCAAATGTCCTGCCGGCAACACTGGTTTTTCAATTCATGTTAGTGGATCTCATTCTGAGAGGTACTGGGTTTTCATAAATTCGTTACTCTTTTGCCCTTACATTCCCAGGGCCATCGGCTGGAAAGCTCAGGTTCAGAAGCCCTAGTAAGACCTTTTAGCACAGAACTGTTTGCCTCGAATCCTTTCCCCTTCTCTCCCAGCCTATCTGAATTCTTTCTATTCCTCCCTCTGGGCCAAGTCTTACCCCTTCAAGCCTTTCTTGACACTCCAGGTCTCACTCAGCCTCTCCTCGAATTTTTTGCATTGTCCAAAACACTGAGAGCCAAGTGTTTTCCTAATGAAAGCAAACCTGAATCAGCCCCACGGTGGAGGGAACGTTTGCGTATTCCCTGCGCATGGCAGGAACTGTGTGCGGACCTTCAGGAACTGAGTTGACGGTAAATTGGTAATGACTGAAAATGCACAAATGCCCAACACTAAGGCAAAGCCCTGTTGGAACCTAGGACACATTTTTTGCACGTTGACAGTTTGGGAGAGAGGTCAGAGGGATCATTTTCTTGGTTAATTTTCATCCCTTTCACATGACTGCCGCAAGAAATAAACACCTTCTGGAAATATGCCAGGCCCGACCCGTGTATTGCCGAGTTTCATGAGCTTGACTAACATCACTGATGAATGATTGTGGTGTTTTATGGATCATTGGGTAGCATGGGTGGGGCCATTGCTTCAGGACCTCCCCCCTCGATGTCATGGCCACCTTGTCCCAGAATCTTACAGGAAGGGCCTTTTTGTTGCACGCCTGAGAAAATCAGAAGTTTCCCTGCTTCTACGGATATGTTTGGGCTGGAGGAGGTAAGGCGGGGGTGAGGAGGGAAGATCGTTCATTCCGTTTTTACCTCTCAGAGAGAGTAGCATCACTTGTGTGTGGGGTATGGATTTGGACTCTGTTGCATCATGTATTCATGGAGATGGTGAAATAGATCAGCGGCCTCCCCTCTTCAGGTGGAAAAGGCTTTTACCCACCACACGACTGAATCCATCTCCCGAGACCGACTACGCCTCCTTTTCCGCCCCCCCCCCCCCGACCTCAAGGCTGCACAGCACTTTGGAAGCCTGGGTATAAACACAGTGTGCTGGGGGGCTGTTTTAGGCACATGAGTCATTTTAAGGCAAATAGGAGGGTTCTTGGGATTCCTGCATTTGATCAGCAAGTCATCCACTGTGCACCCCTAGGCTAGCAGCGGTCTTCCAGCTAGGTGTGCGGAAGGGCCACGTGCAAGTCTTCAAGTTTCCCTTCCTGCACGGGGTAAAGTATGCATCCCAGACGTGCTGTAATTTGTGGAAAGATGTGTAGTTAGGGGGAAAGATCCTACCTGTCTCAGAGAGGCATTTTATTTTTTATTTACTTATTTTTTTAAATTTTATTTTATAGTTTATTGTCAGGTTGGTTTCCATATAACACCCAGTGCTCTTCCCCACAAGTGACCTCCACCAAGACCATCACCCCCCATTCCCTTTCCCCCTTCCCCTTCCGCCCTCAGTTTGTTTTCAGTATTCAGGAGTCTCTCGTGTTTTGTCTCCCTCCCTCAGAGAGGCATTTTAGATATATACTGTCTCCTGAGAACTTAATTAGGATCTTACCTTAGGTTAGAAAACAGGAACCATTCTTTCTGGGTTTTATTAATCAGAAATGTGTCACTTTGGTGTCAGTGCTGTGCATCTTCATGTGGTTAGCAGATCTTTGATGCTTGACAACACTCAGGCAAAGCCCTATTGGAACCTAAGACCCAACACCTAGGAACCTTTGTGTATTTCAAAGAAACACTCTTTTTTTTCTAGGCTTTTTTCTCTATTTTTTAAAAATTTATTTTGAGAGAGAGAGAGAGAGAGAGAGCAAGCGGAGGAGGGGCAGAGAGAGAGAGGGAGAGAGAGAATCCCAAGCAGGCTCTGCACTGTCAGCAGAGCCTGATGCGGGGCTTGAACTCACAGACCATGAGATCGTGACCTCAGCTCAAGTCAAGAGTTGGACGCTTAACTAACTGAGCCACCCAGGCATCCTTTTTTTTCCACTCTCTCTTTTTAAGTTTATTTATTTATTTTTGATGGGGGGGAGGGTCAGAGAGAGGGAGAGAGAGAATCTCAGGCAGGCTCTGCACTGTCAGCACACGGAGCCCAATGTGGGGCTCGAAGTCACAAACAATGAGATTGTGACCTGAGCCGAAACAGAGTCGACCGCTTAACCAACTAAGCCACCCAGGCGCCCCTCCTTTCTTCTCGTTTTAAAATAATCTTTCCGGCAGGTGTTGACAGTAATTTCTGGTAGTAGTAGGTGGTTTTGAAAGCAGTGGTTAGTCCATTGGAATGCAACCTCCACAAAGCAGAACCCAGAATAATGGGTAGCACACGATAAGTGTTCAATGAACTATTTGTTGAGCGAATGAATGTGTTCTATTTTAAAGTATTTCATTCTGATTCTTTCCAAAGATGCTGGCATTGCCAATTTCCTACAGTGTGATGGGGCAAAGGGTCCGTGCTTAAATGTTATGTAAGCAGAGGAAGTGTCTATCATTTGTTAAAAGATGGCCTTTATTTTTTAGAGCAGTTTTATGTTCACAGCAAGGTTGGGCACAAGGTACACGGAGTTCCAATGTGGCCTCTGTCCCTGCATGTGCACAGCCTCCCGCCTTAGCATCACATACCAGAGTGGTCCGTTTGCTAAAATCCATGAGCCTGTATGGACACATCATTACCCCCCGAAGTCCGCAGTATACGTTAGCATTCACTCTTGACCTTCCAGGAGTTTTGACAAATGTACAATGACATGTATCATACGAGATAGTTTCACTGCCCTAAAACGTCCTCTGTGCTCTGCCTGTTCCTACCTTTCTCCCCTCTAACTCCTGGCAAACAGTGCTCTTTTTACCGTCTCCATAGTTTGCCTTTTCCAGAACGTCACATAGTTAGAATCGAACAGTATGTAGCCTTTCTAGATTGGCTTCTTTCACTTCGTAACAGCCATTAAAGCTTCCCCCATGGCTTTTCATGACTTGACAGCTCATTTCTTATTAGCTCTGAATAATATTCTGTTTTCTGGATGTGCCACAGTTTATCCATCTTGCTTGCTTCCAAGTTTCGGTGATTGTGATTAAAGCTGCTGTAAACCTCCACATGCAGGTTTTTGTGTGTGGGTGTGAGTTTTCAGCTCATCTGCATAAATACCAAGGAGTGAGAATGTTGGGTTGTATGGTATGAAAGGCTTAGTTTTGTAAGAAGTTGCCCATCTGTCTTCCCAAGCGGCTGCACCCATTTGCATTCTTATCAGCGCTAAGAGAGAGTTCTTGCTCCTCCCCATCTTCACCAGCATTTGATGTTGTCGGCGTTCTGAGTTTTTTTGCCATTCTAATAAATGTGTAGTAGTGTCTTGTTATCGTTGTTTTAATTTGCAGATCCCTAGTGACCTACCGTGTTGAACACCTTTTCACAGGCTTATTTGCCATCGACAGATCTTTGGTGTGGTGTCTATTTAGATCTGTTGCCCATTTTTATTTTATTTATTTTAAAATTTTTAAAAGAATTTTTTAAAAGTTCCTAATTATTTTGAGAGACAGAGAAAGCTCCAATGGGGGAGGAACAGAGAGAAAGAGAGAGAGAGAGAGAGAGAGAGAGAGAGAGAGAGAGAGAGAGAATCCCAAGGAGGCTCTGTAGTGTCAGCACAGAGCCCGATGTCGGGCTCGAACTCACGAACCGAGAGATCATGACCTGCACTGAAGTCGGACGCTTAACGGACCAAGCCACCCAGGCGCCCATGTTGCCCATTTTTAAATCAAGTAGTTCATTTTCTTATTGTTAAGTTTTAAGGGTTCTTTGTGTCTTTTGGATAACAGTCCTGTATCAGATATATCTTTTGCAAATATTTGCTCCCCGTCTGTGGCTTGCCTTCTCATTCTCTTGATATATTTTTATATACATGAACTTTTCTTATGTTTTTCTCCTTTTGGTGAGTGTGTACGTGTGCCAGATCTATTTTAGTGTAAAGCCAGCTTACCCCAGAAATGAGAAATCACATGTAAAATAAACCTGAAGAAATGTTCCCTCACTTTTTTTTTTTTTTTTTGATAAGGTCAATGTCAGTTGAATCTTACTAGACTGTCACCTCAGCCTGGACTAGCTCGGAGCCAGCTGCCGTAAGAACTCCCTTTATTTCTTTCCTACTCCCTACCAGGTCCTTGAGCGTAGTGATCGAATTGGTAGTTTGGTAAATATTTCGGGTCACCTACTTCCTGTAGGGCATGGGCCCTTTTTACAGACATCTTCATGAGCCTTTGTTTGTCCCATAGCTTAATTCTGGACCCTTGAGGAAAAGGGGGTTTCTAGGCTGATGATTGTATGGAGGAGAGATAACAAGATACACATGCCCTTCCTGTAGTCGAAAATGAAAACAAAACACAAAACCCTTGAACACGGCCAGAGAAGCTTTGGTCTGAACAGACACTTACAACGTTAAATAGACGTTTTCTCCTGTATTTGATTGTGCTGCTTTCCTGATGTGCCTCCCCGCCTAGCCCTTCCCCCACCAGGCAACGTCTAGAGGGTGATTGTGAGTCTTTTTTCATTCATCATTTAATTTCTGTCCATTCTGGTCCTGCCTTTCCTCCAGGGGTGAGCAGAGAAGCCGCCGTCCCTTCCCATGGGCGAGAGTCTGGTGGCATTTCTCACCATGAGCACAAGCACAGCTCTGCGACACCTCTGTTCTTGGCAGAGCAGAACTGAGTGTTAAAAGCTTGGAGTGACGGGGAGGACTCCAGCAGGACAATTGGATGCAAACAAGGGGTGCTGGCATTTGGCCAAGGGATGAGGGTTCTTTTTCTAGAACATTCTAACTTCTGAAGCTAATCACCACTTTCTATCATGTCTACTTCTTTAGCAGGCTAATTAAGCAGGCTTGGCTCTTGGTGCTGACAGGTTATTGGATCCTGTTAGGAGAGCTAGGTAGTTTCCGTAGCTCTGCCTTACCTGATGTGATCTTGGCCAGATCCCTAGATTTCCTGGCCTTGTTAGTTCTTCCTTTTGGGACTGAGGGAGAGAAACAAGTACACCTAATTTTATGCATTTCGAGAAACAGTTGAGGGCTCATTGTGTGGGGGGAATAACCAAAGTGAGTAAATCAATATGTTCCCAGTGGGAACTGGCAGTTGGGAGGTGGGAGGGAGGGAGAGGAAACAAACAAGATGCAAATTATTGTAATTTAAAAACTGACCGTTTTGTTAAAAACTAACAGGAGACAGAGGAAGATAAGGAAGAGTACCTTAAAAGGCTCATACAAAGTGAAACAATAATTCTCTCTGAGCACTTAACAGTCATCCTATAGAGTACATACACTTGTTAATATCCATTTTATAGATGATGAAGCCAAGGCTCAAAGAGATTGAGCAACTTGTTTAAGGTTATAGAGCTAGAGGCTGGATTCATAGGGGGGGGGGGCGGCGTAGCTCCAGAATCTGAGCGTTTAACGGCTACAGGTGTTACTTCCTCCCAGGAAATGCAGCATGCTGTTTCTTGAGGAGGAACGCATGGCAGGAGAGGGAAAACACAGGGGGCCTCCTGGGAGGCTGAAAGCATCACCACTTTGCCTGGGGTTAGCCCAGCAGAGGTCCGGGAGAGGTAAGAGGATCTTGGGCTACATCGCTGAGGACTTGGAGAATGTGCGTCTCTGAAGACTATGGCAGAGCCCATCACTTTTCTGAGCATGAAAAACATGGAGTGGCAACTACGTTTTAATCCAGCAGCGGTATGCAGGTGTGTGTCACTGCTAAGAGTGCCGATCGCAGCGACAGTGGCCACAGAAAAAAAAGAGGAAAGAAATAAAAGGAAGGACTTGGAAACCGACTTGATTGAAAGGGGTGAGGAAGGGGCAGACTCCGGGGTTTGGAGCCTGATGAGTCATAGCAGAGAGGCATGAAGAGAAATGCGTACAGTGGGGAGCTGATTTGTAACAAAGATTCCGGAGAAGAGCCCCTGTTTTCTGGTCTGCCTAGGGGCAGATACATGACAAGCACAAGTTCATTTAGTCTTCACAACAGCCTTTCAAGATCGTTTGTTTTCCTCATTGCGTAGACAAGGAAACTATGTCTCAAGGAGGTAGGTAACTCTCCTGGGGGATAGGATAGGTCAGAGGCAAACTGCTGTTTGATACCAGGTCTGTGGATGCCTCCTGTCCCGTGTCCCGTGTGACGTTAGGGGCAGCGCTTCGGACTGGAAGTGGTATTAACACTCGCAGGTGTGAGGCTTGGTGCATCGTGAGAAACGCGGACCTCGAGTGCATGTCAGGGGTTGGGGTATGAGGTTCAAATCCCAAGGTCTCTGGGCAGAGATATTTGTTTAAACCTAGGGAAAGGGGCTCGACGATTGAGAGGTGAGAGAGAAGAAAGCGTAAACAAGAACCTTGAATGACTCGTTTGAGGCGTTAAGAGGAGACGGGGTGGGGCGCCTGGGTGGCTCAGTTGGTTAAGTGCCCGACTCTTGATCTCATGGTTCGGGAGATCGAGTCCCACGTCAGGCTCTGCCCAGCCAGCCAGAGCCTGCTTGGGATTCTTCTCTCCCTTTCTCTGCCCCTCCCCTGCTCTCTCTCTCAAAATAAATAAGATTTAAGAAAAAAAATAAGAGAAGCCAAGGTGGTAAGTGATCCCGGGGACTGGGACAGTGTCGTAGGACACTCAGGAAGGAGAGCATTTCCAAGGAAAGTGTCTCGACAGGATTTCTGCAGTCATTTACTGAATCCCTGTTATGTATACCAAGCACTTTACAGTGTTGATGGTGTTAGCCTTAAAAAAAGCCACTTATTTTACCAGTAAAGTGGGTTTATTTGGGGAAAAGAGAACTGTCATTTGAGACAAACACGCGATGGCAAAACCATAGGTAAGTCCCGCACGCAAAGGAGACGAACGTTATTTTATGGAGAAGGAGGAAGCGGAAAGAGGTTGTTATTAATGCACGTCCACTGGAGACAAGCCCAAGTGTAGGGTGATGACCTTCCCGTTGGCTGAGTTGCAGGGTAGTTGATTTCTTGCAGGAGATGCAATGAACGTCTTCTCCTCTCGGGGTCTGTGGTTGCCAGTTCTTCCTTGAGCGGTGTGGCTGTTTCTTTTAGCCTCTCCTTCTGCCATCCAGACTCCACTTTAGCGAGGTTTCCTTTCATTAATTCCCACAATGGCAAGATCAAAGGAGAAGAGACCCCTGGATTTGGAAGCTCACTGATGTGGGCCTGACTCTCTAAAGGTTACCAGTTAATACAATCTGCTGGGATGGTCCCCACCTGGGAAGCCGGCGGTTCACGGGGAGGCGGATGCGCGTGGTGAGGAAGGCCTGTGTGGGGACTCGCCGTCACTGGTCCCTCCTTTTCCCAGGAACTTGTAAGACCTGTGGGCCAAGAAAACGGCGCTGCAGAAGGGAATGGAGTTTGATCGGTGGTTTGGGGCATTTAAAAAACAATCATGTGAAGAAAAAGTGTCCCTTCTTAGAGTTTCGTAGTTTGGTAGAAAAATGTCTTTTAAAATTCTTTTAAAATGGCATAAAACTAGCACTGATTCTTCAGGTTGATGCTTCCTGGGCTTTCTTTTCTCTCTCCCTCTCGCTCTGATGACTTTTCTTTCCGAGGCTGTATGTACCACGGACTTGGAATTATTAACTGTTTACCGTAACAGTCCATTAAGCCAAAGCTAACTCAAATGACGGCTTTTTTTTTCTAGCCAACAAGATGTCTGTTTTCCCTAAGAAAAACAGTTAAGTCAGAGACCATTTCTAAGCATCACATGAAGAGCAGTTTGAAGAATACTGTCTGAGGAAAAATAATGAAAATCAAAAGAGAAAAACAAATTAGCAGGAGTCTGGAAGAGAACAAGAAAAACAGGAAGAAGGTAGCATCCCTGACATGCTGTATGGGTAAAGCCAGAGCATCACAGCCGCAAAGAGGGCGGAGCCGGCTGGGAGCGTGCAGGGCGGGGGAGATGGAACTTAAAAGGAACCCCATAACCTGGAGGGCAGTCACATTTCTGCCACCGACTCACCACCTTTGTGAATTCAGACAAGCCACTTATTTTCCCTAGTCCTCATTTTCCTTATCAGTAAAAGGAGGGATCTTTGAAAGACATTTGCAGCCCCAAAATATCGTGATACTGTCTCATTATCTGTGGATATCGTCTCTTCAGCAGCCTTTTGCCTGTGGTCGTTCTGTTTCTGCATGACCTCCCGTACAGGGCATGCAAAGCTATGCAGCAGGAGCAAGAGGCTGTAGTTGAAAAGAGGGGGAATCTGAGAAACCGTATTGGTGGTGATGGGCCATGTCGGATGAGCATGGCTGGTACACTCTCTTACTCCCCATGAAGTGTGAGCCAGGACTCGTTCTGTTGCGGAGTTCTGTGTTACTCCCAGAATCCTCTTTTTCAGCCGAGTGCTTCCAAGTTATTGTTTGCGGGCAGGACGACTGTGCGAAGTACTTTGAAGACTTGTTAGGAATGAGTTGGCGACTTTGGCCAGATTTTAGTTCTTTCTCGTCTGAGAAAAGGAGGATTAGCTAACAAAGCATTTTGCGTGCTGGGTAGGTAACGGCTTGATTAATGTGCTTTGACTCGCTGCCCAAGTAAACAGCTGATGGGAGCTGTAAACCCAGGGTCAAACTTGTATGAATTAGCTACATCCCCGAGAGGCAGTGTGCTGAAGGCTTGAAGAGCGATGTAAGTCCCTCTTAGCGCACCTGCCGTGTCACACAAGTGATTAGGAGGGGAAAAGCAGGTGAGCTAAGATCCAGGGAGGCCCAGATCATCAGCATGAGTGTTTCATTCAAGTGCCATCGGCCGCTTGGGGTCGGCTGGAAGGGGGGGATGGGAACAGGAGTTGCGATGTCAGTGATCTGAGCTCGCGTCCGCCCTTAACTGGTATGTTCCTGGGTAATTCACTTAGCCTTCCTGAGTCCCAGCCTTACGCATCTGCAAAACAGGGTGCTGGACGAGACCACCAGACAAGCGGGCAGGTTCCCCTCTTGCTGGGTGCCTCATCCTGCTCCGTCCTTAGCTGACGTGTCTGTGCTACCGCCTGATTCGGGATCTAGCGTCAGCACCTTCTCTTCTCCACCAACCCACCAGAACATTCTGTGGCATGTAGGGGGTGCAGTGGGCTCTTACGCCCCTTCCCCCAAACCGCTGTGGATTTCTGAAGTACGGTGATAGAGTCCTCGGTAGTGGTTGGCGAGTAGTTGTTTCTCACAGGGCTTTGTTTGCCGTGAATTCTTTCCGAGTTCGAGGGAAAGCCATGGGGCTTCTTTCTCAGCAGAAGAAAGTTTCTACAGACACAGTCACATAGGGTTGCAGGGAGTTGTCCTCTGAAGGCTCTCAGGCTAAGAACCCATGCCCAAGAAAAACACCAGTATTCTGTTTCCAAGCTTGGATTGGACCGCCGCTCTCTCGAGGAAATGCCAGGGGCCGAAGGTCAAGGGGACATTAGGAACCCTGAGCCTCACGATTGGCTTGGGAACTATGGTCCTGAAGCAGTGAATGAGCCTTGGATGCTACAGTCTCCTTCTTGAGACAAATGCACCGCTTCCTGGATGACAGCCGTGTCCTGTGACCAGTTCTGGGCACCCTTCGCCGAAACGGACAGTGTCTGTGAGCTTTTGGTTTCCACCCTAAAGTGGGAACATGATACCGTCTAGCTGCTCTCTTTGTAACGGGGGGGTGGGCATATTTGCCTGGCATTTCTCTGAGAAGTAACATTTCTCTGAACGTAACAGTTAGCAGTTTGGGCTAGGAGAGCAGTTCTGTCCCTGCCAGAGTTCATCTCCTAGAGATCACATTTGCATACATCCCGAGTGTACTAACTGCCTTTCCACCGACACGCCCCCCGGCATTTTTCGTCCCCTGAGAAGATCGTTCTGGGGACGACCAGTTATCAGTGTACTCAGTCTGTTGGATACGCGCGTCATTTCGGCTTTTCCCGGGGACAAAGCACTCCTCCGGCAGACTCGTCAGGACCCTGACCCCTCGTCAGGTTTGTCTCCCTTGGTCTTGGGTGTAAAGTGGCTGAACTAACGGTGGAAATAGTAAGCACCGGTTATGGCAAGATTCTTTTTTGAGTTCCTTGGAAATCTAAAAGTTGGATGAAAGCGAAAGCGGTTTTCTGATGCTATTTTGCATATAATAGCTATTCTTCTATCATAAGAAGGAAAAAAAAGAGGCTCAAAAGCATCAAAGTTAAGTCGCTTTCATCTCTTATCCCCCACTGCCTCTTTCCCCGGTTCTCATGGGCTCTGCTCAGTATTCAGCATCGTAACCAGTCCTGATTTGGCATCCTTCGTAAAAGCAGGTAATCCTTTTGTGGAAGTCACTGGTTTTTTTTTTTATTACAGTCTATTCAGCATTTACATGCATATAATCAGCCTTAAATTTCAGAAACAAAAGCGTGCGTTTTCCATGGTACAGCTTTTTGTTAGTAACTTGCCCAGCACACACACAGGACGCAAAGTGGTGTGATAAAACTGCGTATACCGCCCAGCTTCAGCAGCCAGCAGAGCTCGCTGAGTGGTCATCTTACTTCGTCTGCATCCCTGCTCACTCCCCTTTGTCCTGGAATTCCAGACATTTCATTTCGAGTGAAGCGAATTCCAGACATACCGTTTCACCTGCAAATATCCCAGTATGAATATCTTAAAGATAGAAGAACTCTTTGTAAATTTATTCCCACTACCAACACCTTAAAAAAAAATGAGCTGGTTTCGTACTATCAAATATCTAATCGGCATTCGTGACGTCCCAGTCATGTTGTAATTTGTTTTTGTACTTCAGTCGACTTGCGATTCAACTAAGGTCTGTAAGTTGGGGTTGGTTGACACATCTCAAGTCTTTTGACTTAGAAGTTTCCTTCCTGTGTATCACTCTTCCTATTTTTGGCATTGTTGTTCAAGAAAGTGGATCATATGTCTCCTATAGTTCCTATGATCTGCCCTTTGCTGATAATGTTATTATTATTTTTTAAATGTTTTTATTTAATTTGTGAGAGAGACACAAAGTGAGAGACAGAGCGTGAATGGGGGAGGGGCAGAGAGAGAGGGAGACACAGAATCGGAAGCAGGCTCCAGGCTCTGAGCTGTCAGCACAGAGCCCGGCACGGGGCTCGAACTCACGAACTGGGAGATCGTGACCTGAGCTCAAGTCGGACGCCCAACTGACCGAGCCCTCCAGGTGCCCCTGATAATGTTACTTTTAAGGAAATAAGAGTAACACAAGTGTGTGATTTTTAAAAACCTGTTTTTCGGTGTAGGTAAACTCTATGCTGACGACAGTGTAGCTCTAGAGTTTACAGTTTAATTAGGCAGGAAAATGGAATCAGCAGGAGATGTCTCTACATTTTTCTTCCTGCCTTCTCTTTGTTGGAAGACGCCTTGGCAAAGAGGTGTCACTTGCCCACTGGTCTGGAACACGCCGGCCATTCTTCATCGACAACGCCAAACAGTTATTTTGGACAGAGGATGGGAAGGGCAGTTTTGCCTGTTGAATCTGTGGCGGGAAACTGGGGTGATTAAATGTATACATCAAACCCCTTGGTCCCAGCGCCCCTCTCTCCCTGTTTGCGTTCTCTTGAGGACTGTTCATTCAAGTGGAAATAGGATCACAGAATCATCTGTGGTGGAAAAGACTTCCGGGGTCACCTGGCCCCATCTGGTAACCTTAACCAGGATTCCAGCATCGACTCTCCAGGACAAAGAGGTTTATTAACAATTTCCACATCCCACATACGCCCACCGTGCCTTCTAAGTCTGCTTTCTCTGTCTTGTCCTTCAGCGAAACAGATGATTAAATTGTGTCTCTCTCTGCAGTGGGAGTGTGTACATCTGTGTGTCTGTGTGGCTCTTCAGTTAAGATTAGTTTTGATTCCTCTCTGCTGTCCTATATGGTGCCTACACCCAGAGGCTCTGTTCAACTATCTATAGATAGGAATGGTTTTTATAAAAAAAGAACATGTTTTTAATGGGTGAATTTTGACTTCGAATGGGATTATTGTGGACTTTTTTTTTAAGCTGTTGTGTGTCATGATTAATTTTATGCATCATCTTGGCTGAACCAAAAGATACAGAGATACTTGATCTAACATTCTGAGTGTTTGTGTGACAGAATTTGGGGATGAGATTAACATTTAAATTGGTAGGTTTCGGGCGCCTGGGTGGCTCAATTAGTCAGGCGTCCGACTTCAGCTCAGGTCATGATCTCGCAGTTCGTGAGTTCAAGCCCCATGTCGGGCTCTGTGCTGACAGCTCAGAGCCTGGAGCCTGCTTCAGATGGTATGCCTCACTCTCTCTCTGCCTCTCCCCTGCTTGTGCTGTCTCTCCTTCTCTCTCTCCCTCTCAAAAATAAAAGAAACATTAAAAAAAAAAATAAACCCTGAGGTCTTATACCTTTACATTGGTAGATTTTGAGTAAAGCAGATTGCCCTCCATAATATGGGTGGGCCTCGCCCAACCCGTTGAAGGCCTGAATAGACTAAGAAGACTGATATCCCTGCGTAAGGAGGACTTCCCCAGCAGACGTGCCTTTGGACTAGAACTGGAGCATTATCTTTTCTAGATCTCTGGCCCACCCTGTAGATTTTGGACTTCACTAGTCGCCATAATGGGCCAATCCCTTATAGTAACTCTCTATATACACATCTTGTTGGTTTGGTTTCTCTGAAGAATGCTGACAAATGGTGTGGCGGGGGTGGTGGTAGGGGAGACAAGTAAGTCTATGCCCTGGATTTATCTGGCTGGCTGTTGTTGAAGTGGTGTTTTCTATCAAAGAGATGGGAAGATCATTGGAGAGGCCATCAGATCACTGAGATTCTTCTGGCCATAACTCCTCTAGCAAACTGCCTTTCGATTTTTGACCTGGTCCGTTGCCCTTTCCGAGCCTCCCTTTTCCTATCTGTGAAGGAGTTTGAGCTAAGGGGTTTGCAGCACGATGACTCCGTGAAATGCAGACGTGGAACATTTGAGCCAGCTACTGACGAGGTGTCTGAAGACAATTCTGAGGACGACCCAAGTGCAAGATGAGAGAAGAGGCTGAGGGTGTATCCAGGTGGTGGTCGTGGTGCAATGCCACGTGGAGTGCAGGGAAAAAAAACCATGAACGGAGGGGATGCTCTGTGCATCAGGCCAGACATTCCAATCAGTTGAATGTAAAACCACGGATGAGTAAATGCCTGCGTGAGAATCTTCAGCCCCTGTGCCTTCTCATCTGAGGGCACATGGTCTAATTTTGAGGGCACTTAGAATCTGTCTCGGAATTGCAATCACTCTCATTTTTTGCGGCAGGGGCAGGGTGTTGGGGAAGGCTTGACAGCTGTGACAAGCTGAGGCCCCTCTGGCCAAACTGAGGGGGCCCCAGCACAACCAACAGACAGGAAATGCCTGACCCCAAGGACATCTGTGCTATTCTTGACCAAAGAGATTGGAAGGCGTCTCCGACCAGCTCCGACCACTGGGGCTGGGAATTGATTTCTCTGCGGCCTCCGTTTAAGCCTTTCTCTTTTTTTCAAGCTGGGGCTTCCCCCCTCCAGGTAAAAAAAGCAATAACCACAAGGAGGAAACCGTATTATTTTAGCTTCTCCTGTCTGGACAGTACTCAGTACTTTGGCTGCAGCAATCTTTTGGCTTTCTGTGGGAAATGAATGTTCACCTCCTGTGGCAGCCTGCCACCCGGGAGGGCTGGCATTTGGGGTTGGGCAGTCTGGGTGTGCGACTGGGGAAGAAGCCAGCTGCGGCCTTTGGATGGGGACACCTTGTCCTCGATCACCGGAGGCATCTGGGCAAATGCGGTCCGGTGGATTGCTTTGCCCTTGGGTTCGTTCTGACCTCAGGCTCAGCCGCCGACGAGGCAGGACCCTGCTGGCCACGTCCCCTGAGAGGCCGGTGCTGTTTGACTGTTTACTCAGTCGGTGCCGAGGGCTGACAAAGGATTAACCCCCCGGAATCCCCGGTTAGACCCCGGTTACCGGTCATGAGTTCAGCCTTTTGAACCGCAGACTTAGATTGTTTTTCCAGCATGCTCCCCCGTCGGGGCTGCTCGGCCCCGCTTCTGCTATGGAAACCCTCCCCAGGGAGGAGTGGTGCGCGGGGGGCGTGGGAAGTGAAGGCCGGGGGGCCTCGGCCCGCCGCGGGGGCAAGGAAGGCGCCCTCCAGAGGGCTGGGAGACCGGAAAGGCGCTGCGGCGCGGAGGAGGCGGAGTGGGGGCCGCTCCTGGCCCTCCGCCCAGCCGCTTCCTTCCCCTGACCTGACAGCCCCGCCGGCCTGGCTCCTGGCCCCCTGGCAGTGGCCGTGGCACATGACTTCCCCGCCCGGCTGCACCCCCCCCCCCCGGCCAGGACCTGGGAGGGGGAGGTCTGTGCGCGGGGCCCCTGGTGGGTTCCCGGGGCCCAGCCCCTGCCCGAGCCCCGGTGCCAAGGCTGGGGGCCACGACGCGCCTGTCCCGAGGCCTCCTAGGAGCCGCGTCACCTGCAGCTCACCTGCTGAGCCCTGGTGTCCTACGCGTGGAGCAGGCTGGCCGAGCCTCCTGCTTGCCTCCCGGAATGACGGGATTATTGATTGGAGTCCAATCAGCGGCATCGCCTGGCGGGGGACGTCTCGGCGCAGGGGGTCTGGGGGCACCTCGCTCCACCCCACCCACCCGGGCCAGAGGTGGCGTGACAAGTGCCATCCGTGCCAGATACCTTGGAGAAAGACAGCCGGTGCTTTATCTTTCGGGAGGGCGAGGGACGGGTGTGGGCTTGTCTGCGCCCCGCTGCTCCCGGGAAGATCGCTGACTCCGAGAAGTGGTGGGGTGGTGGGGTGGTGGGGTGGTGGGGTGGGTGGCCTTCGGAGAGGCCCGGGTTTTCTGGGGAAATGTGGCCAGGAAACCCTAGTTAAATTCTAATTTCTGGCTCTGCTACTGGCCTCACTTCCTCTTCCCCCACCTCATTCCGTTTCCCTTTTTCCTTCTTCCAACATCCTTTATCCCCTCGGTAGCATTATATTCAGATTGATCTCATTAATCTTTGAAATGGGGTTGAGTGTGTGTAGAGGGCCCTTGAGCATTTTCCTAGGGACTTTGTAGGGTAATGAACATTACTCGTTTTTGAGTTGGGGGGTATGGGGTAGGTGGAGGGGACACAAAAATATCCCAAGTTCTGAAACCTAGGGTTTGAACAGCCTTGGCCAAGTTGACTGACCCCACCCTGAAGTGATCTGCACCCAGGAGAAAGGGGTGGGGGAGGGCATTTGGGGAGTCAACCACTTGCTGGGCTAGTTGAGGAAACAAAGTTGGCAGCTGAAAATGTCTAATGAAGCCGACCGCGGTGCCTCCTTGGATTAACCCTCAGGTACGTTCAGACCCAACCTGCCCCCAGAGCGGGCAGATACTTAAAGTCACACAGCACAGTGGCTGTGCTGGCCAGAAACCTGGGCTCTTCCCTGTGGCTGCTAGTTCAGTGATTAGAAACAGATGCACAATTAATCTTGGCTGCCTGACTGCTCCCACCACTACCTGTTTGGTTCCCCCCCCCCTTAAACTTCTATCTCTTCTGCCTGGGAGGGGGCTGTCCCTTACACACAGTGGAAGTCAGGGTTTATTGAGCCATGCACCTCATTCAGCTTGCTTCTACTCTCTGAATACAGGATGTGTTCTCAACATCTCCAAACCCATATGGAACTGAACTTTCTTCCGTCACCCCAGCTCCCCCAAGCAGCTAGCCCCTCCCTGGTTCTTGTGTCCATAGGGTGGGCTGGTCATTAATAGAGCCTTGTGCCTGCCAAAGGCCATTCTTGCTGAATATAGCTGTGACCTTCAGTTTAGGAGGGGTGTGTGTGTGTGTGTGTGTGTAATTTTTAATATCAAGAAGCGGGCTTAAGCTTCGTAACATTGTATCTCTAATATATGCCTACTGCTTTTACAAATCTTATAGGATACGAGGAACAAGTCTTATAGGCTAGGAGGCAGCACACTTGTTTTTACGGGTGCAGAATCTGAGGATGGGCAAGGTTAAGGAACTTGCACAAGGCCGAGTAGCGGACAGGGAGGAGATGATTTGAACCTCGGGCAGTCTAGCCGCAGATCTGTCGCGGGGCCCTGCCACCACATCATTACCCAGCCCTGGCCTTGCCCAAGAAAACATGTTGCTAGTTTTTATTTTGAGAATGGAAGGGAAAGGATTTGGAACAAGAAGCGCTCCCGGCACTACTGACGGACACTTTAGTTATGCCGCAGTGTTGAGATATCAGGGTCTGAAGATAAGGTCCTCTCGAGATGGAGACAGACACAACTTCTGTCCTTGTCTTCTTGTTTCTAAAATAATTGTAGCCTTTCCTTTAATGTATTTTGTCACACTAGAGACAAAGTTGGCTTTTTAGCTGATTAAAAAAAATGTATCTTATTGTAGAAAATACAGATGTTCACTAAAAGAAAGAGTGATTCCAAGCAACACAGTAGGCTCCTGGCTAAGAAGGTGGGCCCTGCAACTCTCTACTGGAGGGGCCTGAATCTCTGCGGTGCCACGAACGACCTGTATGACCTTGAGCTAGTCACAGCTTCTGTGCCCGTGTCTTTGTCTCTGGAGCGGAAGCTCATACACTTCCTCATTGGGCTGTTAAGATTAAATGATGCAAAACCCTTACAAGTGGCCAGGAGATGGTTGATTCCTTCTCCTGGATGGATGGTTCTTTGCTGCTAAATAGCCTTCTCTGTTACTTGATAGCCGCCTGGAACCCCATGATGTGATGGCGTGAACGGAACTGAATCCACACTGTGGGGCGTGCAGATTTCCGGGTTTGCTCTAACATTAATGCACTTTGAAGAAATCCGCGTGGATGTTGCACCATGAATGGTGTCCCTCTAGGTGCCGGGAGCTTCCCACTCTTTTTAGAGCATTCCTTATCTTCCCTCTTCCGGTGCAGAGGAGGACCTGGGCATGTTCCCTTTGGGAGCTTGGAACCTTCTTCAATCTGAGTGTGGCAGCCGTGAACTTCCATATTCCAGCCCCATCTGGGAACTCAGCCTCTGCCTCTTTTCCTTTCTCCCTCTTACATCTATAAAAACTGTTTCCTTTGCTTACTGTCTCTGGTATGAATTATCTCTTGGTTCCTGAGAAATTGCAAATGAGAAAGTACTCTCATTCTGTTTTTGCTCTGAGGTACTCAGAAGGTCTTGTGTCCTTTTTAAAAGGGTATAGAGGTCAAATGCCAAGCTTCAGCTCAGCGTGGAGCCCGAAGTGGGGCTCGATCCCACAACCCTGGGGGCCGAAATCAAGAGTCAGATGCTCAACTGACTGAGCCACCCAGGTGGCCCAGCATTTTAAAGTGTATACATTCTAAAGGAGCTCAGCTGCATTGCTGGACACTGCCGACTGAACATTCTCAGACACAGCCATTTTCTTACGATGTTCAAGGGCCAGGCGTGAGTTTTCACTCTAACGTAAGGGAGTATATCCTCATCTTTGAGAAAGGATCTAATATGCTACTTAGGACAGTGAATCTGCCAAAATTATGGTGGTGCCAGTGTGTCTGAGGTATGCTAGAACGGCGTCAGGACTTAAAAGAGAAACAGTCTGTGTATTTCATACTAAAAAGGGAAATGACAGGTGTATTCTCATGAGGATCGATTTGTAAAACTCAGAGTTATCTGTTCTCCTCTACAGTGTTTTCCAAAGTGCTTAAAAAATTTTTTTTAAACATTGATTTATTTTTGAGAGACACAGCATGAGTGGGGGAGGGGCAGAGAGAGAGAGGGAGACACAGAATCCGAAGCAGGCTCCAGGCTCTGAGCTGCCAGCACAGAGCCCGACGCGGGGCTCTAACTCACAAACCTTGAGATCATGACCTGAGGCGCAGTTGGACGCTTAACCGACTGAGCCACCCAGGCACCCCCAAAAGCGTTTTTTAATGCTTCCTTCTTTAAAACAAATTTTAATGTTTGTTTATTTTTGAGAGAGAGAGAGAGAGAGAGAGAGAGAGTGGGGAAGGGGTAGAGAGAGAGAGGGAGACACGGAATCCAAAGCAGGCTCCAGGCTCGGAGCTGTCAGCACAGAGCCCGACGCGGGGCTCGAACTCACGCCGTGAGATCAGGACCTGAGCAGAAGTCAGACACTTAACCGCCTGAGCCACCCAGGCGCCCCTAATGTTTCCTTCTGGCATCCTCCCTGGGAGAAAGGCTAAGTAGCACTGTGCTCCTTGCACTGATGAGGACACTCAGACCGTGAGAGGCGAACTGACTTGCCTTGGGCTTTGGAGTAAGGCTGGCAAGAGTCTGCAGAGCTAGGGCTGCCTCGGGGAAGTCCTCTCAATAGAGGCGGGAAAAGCTCCCGGCCAAGGAGAGAGCATCTTTCTCAGCCATATGCTTGTGAGTCCTGCTTAGGGGCTGCTGAGGCACAGAAAGAGCTGGACACTTCAAAGTCTCAGTTCCAGATTTTTGCTGCCTTGAGCTGAGCTGTAGGAGTTGATGGATGGCAGGAGCCGATTATTTTTGGCTCAACTGCTCAGTCTTGGCGAGGGGCCTTTAACTGTAAACCTGACATGTACGAAAGGTTTAGGAATCTGATGTCACTGTCTTCCTGCAATTCACATGTTCTGTTCCGTACAGGGGTTCCCAGCCGTGTGAGGGTCATGTTCCTGTCAAGGGCTCGCTACAATTAAAGTATATTAAATAAGTCAAAATAGGTAATAAGGCCATAGAGATGGCTTCTAATATGAAGGGTCCCTGCATCCTTTTCCACCCCTCGCCGACCTGCTAAAGCTTGAACTATCTTGACTCAATGCTTGTCGGAAAGCGGCAGGTCCTCATTGGTTTAATGAGGTTTTCCTGCTTAGGAGTTCGTCTGAGGCTAACGGGGCCTTCCTTCTGAGCTTTACGTTTTCTCAACTGAAAAATGGGAGCGGCCACTGTTAAGGCTAAAAAGCCATGTTGATAAAATAATCTGGTTCCGAGATGGAAGCAGATTAACCTGTATCCAGTGGGAGTGGGCATGGAGTCTGAGTTAGCCGCCACTCTTCTGCGCCCCCCAGACCAGCCTCCTTCGCGCTCGGTTCTGTGCATCTTAAAATGAGAGGTGGGGCAGAGATTTGCCACTTGGGGCATGGACCTCTACATGCTTTCTTGGCCTGTGCCACTGATTTCCACGGAAATCCAAGCCAGAAACGGTGAGGGCAGGAGGCCAGACTGACGTGACCTTTATCTGTGTTTTGTCTGGAACAGGGGTCCCTGGTCCCGTCCCTTGTCCCGTTCTTCCTGGATGGAACAAGAAGATAAACGGGGTGTGTGTGAAGCCCAGGACTCGGAAGACAAAGGGATGGGCTCGGATTTTGAGAACTCGGAAGACAGGGAACGGGACCCAGAAGAAACAATGGGCTCTCCTCCACAGGACGCAGACAAGAGAGAAGACTGCCCGGAGCAGGAGATGGGCTCCAACCCCCAGGATGCGGCTCGAGGAAGGGACCCAGAGGAGAGGGAACTGGTGTCTGACATCTGCCCAGGTGAGGAGGAAGCTGGCGTTTGCTTGGAAGTTGCTCCACTCACAATTATTTCTAGCTCCTCCAGAGTTAGAAGCAGGGGCGCCACTCTTTGTGGGAGAGTCCTCTAGTGGACACCGTTAAACAGACTCGGTGCCACCGGAAGCCTGAGGACTAGCCTTTTCGTCAGTCCAGTCTGAGGTGGGCGGTACTGGCTACCACGCGTGAAGAGGCAGCCTCACTGGCACAGCACTTTACAGTGTACAGAACACTGCTATAAATGAACCCTTGCGGCCACACAAGAGGGAACACAGCTAGGATCAGAACCTCCCTCATCAGGTTGTTGGGAGAGTGCAGAGGAGGTGCTCTATAGAATAACTTAGCACAGCACTGAGCACACAAAGCATGCACGTGTTCACAGTTACAGTCATCATCTTTGTTTGCAGATAAGTAAACTCAGTGGGAAGTGACTGCCCAGGTTCACGTGGAGAAATGCCCAAAGTGCTCAAGGCCTCTGTGAAGTCCCTTGATGTTCCTGGCCTGGCAAGACTAAGCGCTGGCCCTCCATCCACCCCCTTGGTGGAACCAAGGCATTGGTTCCCATCTGGGCATTCACTGCTTTATACTGCCCTGGGCATGCCTGGGGGACAGGAATGAACTGAAATGCCTTATGGCCAAAACTGTGACGTTACATTCCTTCCCCTGTGACACATCCGACACTTCCTGCCACCCTCCCCTGCAGGGTATACAAGCACGTGGTCTTTCATATCTCAGTAAGTTTCTGGAATGCCCTCAGCTTGGAGATGGCCGCCAGAGAGGGACAGGTGTGTGTCCTGAATCAGGCTCTAAGCTCTGGGCCCTGCGCTGGCTCCCCCTGCCCGGCTTACATAGTAAAGCCCTTAAGTTGGGGTGGTTTGTTGTTCCACCCCAACAAATTATATTTTAAAAATCAGCCCATTGCCTGGTTAGGACAGGTGGTCTTTCCTTGTGGTGGCCTGGAGTGGCCCTGTCTTGGGAGCTGTTAGAGTGGGCTCATCTCTTCCGAGATCCCAGAGTCCCACCTGGCCCAGACGTGGCCATTTCAAGCGGACGGTCAGGCCTTCAGACGGCTCTGCGGAGCAGGACCTCAGGTCCCGTGGGTGGGGCCTGGGCCGACATCGCTGCTGGACGGACTGGCCCCCCAAGGGGACAGGTGAGTGTTTCCCCCAGGTTTCAGAGCACAGTCCCCGGGGACGCCTTCCCCGGGACGCACCAGGTGGGGAAGAGGCTGGAATCCTGGGCGCCTCGGAGAGAGAGGCCGAGGGTGCCCGGGGGAGGGTATTAGTCCGTGGCCCACACCCTTATCGAGGCTGGCTCCCCCCCAGGTTTACCTTTTGCGCACCACGTGTAGTCACCCCCCCCCCCGCCCGCCCTCCCTTCTGTTGCAGACGGGCTGCTGAGTGAGGAAGAAGGGGCTGCCCTCCGCGAGGAAGAAGACTACCCGGCTGGTGTCGCCGACATGGCGATGTTCCCGGGACTGTCTGAGTCCGACAGCGTCTCTCGCAGCCCCCGGGAAGAGGAGGAGGAAGAGGAGGAGGACTGCGCCGGGGAGAACCGGCTGGACGCAGAGGAGCAGCCGCCCCCTCCCATGCTGCCCTGGCGGCGGCACCTCTCCCTGGGGAGTCGGCACCGCGGCGACAAGCCGGCCCAGCGCCGCTTCCGCCGGCTCCACCATCCCGTGGCCGTGGACCTCGGCGAGCTCGACAGCCTGATGGCCAGCATCATGGACGCGCCCACCATCTGCCCCGACTGCGGGGAGAGCTTCAGCCCCGGCGCCGCCTTCCTGCAGCACCAGCGCATCCACCGCCTGGCCGAGGCCGCCGCCGCCGCCAGCCTGGAGCCGTTCGGCTTCGCGGGCGAGTGCGGCGCCGCGGTGGGGGTGGGGGGCGGCGCCGGGGGCGGCGCCGGGGGCTTCGGGGCGGGGCCCGCGCTGGCCCGGCCCCCGCGCGAGAAGCCCTTCCGCTGCGGCGAGTGCGGCAAGGGCTTCAGCCGCAACACCTACCTGACCAACCACCTGCGCCTGCACACGGGCGAGCGGCCCAACCTGTGCGCCGACTGCGGCAAGAGCTTCAGCTGGCGCGCCGACCTGCTCAAGCACCGGCGCCTGCACACGGGCGAGAAGCCCTACCCGTGCCCCGAGTGCGGCGAGGCCTTCAGCCTCAGCTCGCACCTGCTGAGCCACCGGCGCGCGCACGCGGCGGCCGGCGGCGCGGGGGCGGCGGCGCTGCGGCCCTTCGCGTGCGGCGAGTGCGGCAAGGGCTTCGTGCGCCGCTCGCACCTGGCCAACCACCAGCGCATCCACACGGGCGAGAAGCCGCACGGCTGCGGGGAGTGCGGCAAGCGCTTCAGCTGGCGCTCGGACCTGGTGAAGCACCAGCGCGTGCACACGGGCGAGAAGCCCTACATGTGCTCCGAGTGCGGCGAGACGTTCAGCGTCAGCTCGCACCTCTTCACGCACAAGCGCACGCACTCGGGCGAGCGGCCCTACGTGTGCCGCGAGTGCGGCAAGGGCTTCGGGCGCAACTCGCACCTGGTGAACCACCTGCGCGTGCACACGGGCGAGAAGCCCTTCCGCTGCGGCCAGTGCGAGAAGCGTTTCAGCGACTTCTCGACGCTCACGCAGCACCAGCGCACGCACACGGGCGAGAAGCCCTACACGTGCATCGAGTGCGGCAAGAGCTTCATCCAGAGCTCGCACCTGATCCGCCACCGCCGCATCCACACCGGCAACAAGCCGCACAAGTGCGCGGGCTGCGGCAAGGGCTTCCGCTACAAAACGCACCTCGCGCAGCACCAGAAGCTGCACCTGTGCTAGGGCCGGGCCGCGGGGAGGCTGCCCTTGGGGGTGGGGTGGGGGGAGCATGCGGGGAGTAGATGTTCCGGGGATAGACCGTGTAGAAAGACGTGGGAAGGGGCGGGAGGGACAATCCGAGAGTGACTGGGGAGTCTTTTGGTGTTAGAGGGTCTGGAAGGGGAGGGTCGAGGAACTGTTGTTTGGGGGTGTTATGTTTTGCCTGCCCCCTCCCGCAGGAGGACGTGTTTGGGAGATGTGCTTGAGCGCGAGGACTTCTTCAGATGCGCGGAGTAGGGGCGAAGAGCACTTTGAGGACCTGGAAGAAGGGGCGTTGCGGGGGGGTGGGGGGAGTGAGCAGGATGGCAGGCAGTAGAGTAGGTAGGGTTGTGATGACCAGTGAGAATCGGGAGAGGGTGTGGTTAGAGCGAGGGTTATGGGATAAAATAAAAGGCGGGTATGGATAATTCTATCCTGGTCTCACCAGGCGTTAAGCCAGTGTTCAGACCCTGCCCCCGCTCCCCGTCAGCCGTAGTCCCATGAAAAGTAGAGGAACCTTGTCGATCGTGTGGGAGAGGGTATTTTATATATTCTTCCCTTCCTTTCTCTGAGCCACAGTTAGCTGCTATTTTGAGGCATCCAGGGGAAACTGGGCAGGAAAGCTACCCACTCTGATTTCAAGGGCAACACTGAGGTTTAGAGATTCGCTCCTAACCGGCTTTAAGATCACCTGGGTTATCTTGGTCCTGCCCCTGGTTCTTTATTCCTTCCTTTAAAATAGTCTAGCTTCATGCTAGGACAAGGTGGTCCACGTGGAAGTCAGGTGTGTGCCAAGCCCGGTATTTCGGGTCCCACTTGTGATCTTCTAAGTGCAGGGAAATGAAACAGTCCCCACTATGTGTGAATTTCCCTTTCCCCGGGTCAGCATGATGGTTGTTTCAGACCAGCAACAGCTGCGCCAGCGACCTTCTGCGAAAGTCAACCTGCTTAGAGTTTTTCTAGCCTTATGTGAGAAATCCAGGAAAGCAAATGTTCTCATGTTGGGGTTCAAGGCTTCTTTGTCTCATTTGCCTTCACTCTGTATCCAGTGCACCCCTCCCCCTTGGTAGTAATGGAGGAGATAATTGAATAGCCCCTCCATCCGTATGGACACCAGCTTTTGGTCTGAGTAGAAATTTCTTTTTCCTTACACAGGGAGGCACGGTAGAAATCTCAAGTCTTTACACCAGGAGGGCACAAGCGGGGAGAGGTGTAAATGCAACATTGCCAAATAGCACAAGCAATGAATGTTTTCTGGTTGTTATATGAATGCCAAAACAGCACTTTTGTATTTGTAAAGTGCTTTATGATTGTTAATGATTGTTAGTTGTTTCTCACATCTTTGTGAGGTAGATCAGTATTATGACCCCTGTCATAGGGAAGGCCTGGGGACAAGAGTACAGCAGGCTGTTCTGAAGAGAGGCTGATGACCAAAGGGATAGGTACGGCCTGACCTTTTGTGCTCTCCAGCTCAGCTGCTAGAAAGACTTAACCTGTCCTGATTTATGTAATAAAATAAAGTCACTGAAAACTCTCCCACTTCATGGAAAACTTAAGGCTAGTCTAAAAGGGCCAAAGATGTCCTTGTTGACAAAGCTGGTCTTTGTCACACGATTAGGGTGTCTTAGGTTTGTTGTATTTCTAGTAGGGGGCCGTAGTTAGATGACTGTTGTACAGATTTTGGTTACCTATGCTGAAAGTCCCTCCCCTGGCTTGGCCTCTAGAAGTTAGAGTTGTGGAAAGCAGTACTGTTTTCTTCACCAGTGATCGTTAGTTGCCCTGTACTTTTCATGGAAGCATCTTCACAAACCGTTGGACACACTTGAAGGAGAAGAAGAAAGACTGCAAGATTGTTTTCACGGTTTTAGCAACCTTTCTGTGAATGCTGGTAATTTATACTTGATCAGTTGTGTTTTAGCAAAGAACCTCGTTGGGGACTGTAGGAAAGCATGTTTCTGTCCTTATGAAAACACCTTAAAAAAAAAATCCTGAGAATTCTGGGCTTACCTGATGCCAGTTGATCTTGCCCCCTTCATCAGTTTATTGTTACTTACAAATGCAGATAATACAGATTTTCAAAAGATAGAGAATTTTGGAAGACACTAATTCTTTTTTTGCTTTTAGTCGAGTACGATGAGCAAAGTAAATGTCCATTATTTATTCTGACTCTTCAGTCTGAATACTAAGTGTATAGGACTCCTCTGAGAATAATATAGCCCGTTTGTAGGTAATCTTATTCCTTTGTGTGCGTGTTTTTTTTTTTTTATCATGTACATCTACCTCTTCCAGCCGTTTTAAGTTCTCTCAAGGTTGTGCCTCTGAAATCTCATCCAACTTTTGATTATTCATGGATTGATCTCCACTTTATGGGTTATTTGGTGTTTTGCTGCCATTGCACAGTCTTATCTACGTTAGTTACATTACGTATGGGCGTCTTTCAAGAACGAGTTCAACAGGGAAAGGAGATTGAAGCTAATATAAAATAACTTAGTGGCAGTGGAAATCTTTGGATTTCATTGACCTCTCTTGGGAACCATGGATAAGAGAGTCGGCTACTACTTCAGTATCCCTTTTGTGAGTAAATCCCTCAGCAGAAGAAAACAGGCCAGCCCCCGACACCCTCACTCTCATGGTGCATTTAAAATGTGATTCCACTTTTCTTACAATTCTTCAGGGAACATAGCTGCGTTAAGTCACTCTAAATGCAGTCAGGAGGTTGTTGCTCGTGTTTAGTTTGAGAGTTGTGTTTCTTCAGCCAGCCCCATTAACTGTGGTTCACCCTTAAAAATGTTCAATTTGAAGATTCCTCCCATCACCTCATTAATGATGGGGGAGGCAAGTGTATCATTTGTTTCCTGGGGAGTTTGGTCAAGTGCAGGCTACCCTTTACTTTGCCAAGCCTAGGGCAGTTTAAATCAGTTAAATGGCTTGATTAAATCTTGAGCTCCGAGTTGGAAAGAGAGTATGAAAAGTCAACCCCTTGAGCCATGTGGTCTCTTCAGGATCAAGAGGCTGTACATATGTGAAAAGGTACAGATTAAGAACCTGTGTTCATAGACAATCTGAACTGTGTTTCTGAAGTGTGTGCACATTTTCCTCCACTGTAATGTTATTTTACAGCTGTTTGTTAAAATAGTGAATAATTTAATGATCCTAAAGTAACAGTGTGCGTGTGTGTGTGTGTGTGTGCGCTTGTATATGTGAGAATTGCCTTATTTGCAGGATGTTTTATTTAATGATGGTTCCTTGGACAGCATTCTGGTGTTCAGCAACCAATATGGAATATTTGTCATTAAATCCATATCAGTCTTTTTCCATGTCATTCTTTCTTCTTTGTCATCCATTAAATGTCACTCGGGTCAGTATAGGAGGCTACGTTGGTAGAGCCGGGGTAGCAACTACCAAACCTAGGGGGCTTCTTTTTGCAAGTCGGATTTTTGGGATGACGGTCCTATCCACACGACCTTGCTTACAGATTGTGGGTGCTTCTGCTTTGCAACAGCAAGGTTGAGTCTTTGTGACAGAGGCTACGTGGCCCACAGTCCTGAAATATTTACTCTCTGGGTCTTTACAAACAAAGACTTTGCTGACTCCTGTGTTACTAGAATGTTCAGGTGGATCCTAGATCATCCTGGAAACTGGCTGATGTCTAAATACTCTGCCCATTTTGACCAATAATTCAGCGGGGCGCTTCTGTACCCATGGGACATAGGGTGTTGGGAATGTATTAATGCTTTGCCACAGTATCGATACCCAAAGATCTGTGTCCTCCTTCCTTGTATGAACCAATCTGAGGCATTTCGGCAGCGGGCAGGGGAAAGTCGGTGTGGGGAGACGGAAGCAGTTTTAGGTCTCACCTCTGATCTATTAAAACAATGTATTCCTGAATCACCTAAGAAAGTATTTTCTTTCCCTCAGCTCTCAGAATGTAACCTAACGGCTACTGATAATTCAGAATGGAACTTACCAGCTAGACTGGACTTTTATGTAAAAGCCTTTTTAGCTCGTCTCTGCCCAGCCTCGTGGAAACAGTGGGACAGCTGTTTGTAAGGAAGGGATTCACGAGAAATAGAAAAGAGGAAGCGTGAAAAACACCTTATTTTCTTGTAACGATCACAACTACCTCCTTGTGTGTCGGCCAGGCCCTTCCCTGCCTGGCAGGCCCAGTGAACGCTAGGTCCTGGTTGTGGAAGGAGGCTCTCTATTCTGAGATTGAAACATTCCTCCCTAGGCCTGACTGTTCTGACTTGAACCAACCACAGTCTAGCTCCTGGTCCCTAGGAAAACTACGAAGCCGAATATTTGAAGTATTTACCCGGTGCTCTGTGGGGACACAGCAAGTGAACCTAGTCTTCTAGTCTCTACCGTGAAGGGATACTGAGCCTGAGCCTGAACTTGCTGTTAGAGCAGGGCTCAGTCAGCTGCCCAGGTGGAGAAAATGTATCTGGTCAGTTTGGAATTCTTTGGGCTTCATTAGTTTAAGATCAAGATTTTCTGAACTTAGCCATAACTACACAGAATTACCTGGAGAGCTTTAAAAACAACCTCCCCCGCCTGCAATAAACAAACCCCAAAACAACCAAAAAAAAACTGCTCCAGAGATTGATTGATTGGTCTGGGGTGGAGTCCAAATACCTATAATTTTATAAAGTCTCCCTAGGCAACTTTAACGGGCAACCAAGATTAAGCAGTCTGTAGGACCCTTAAGGCATCTCCTTTCTTTCTTGGGGATTACAGTAAGTAAAACTGATAAGCCTCACATGTCTCCTCTGCCAAGGGGCATAGAGGCAAAGGGCATTGTCAGATGCCGCAGGCTTTGCTGCCTGTCATTCTTGCTAAACCTACCTTTCACATGCACCTTCCCCAAACTGATAAGCAAGGGCCAGGAGAGTTCCCGCATTCACCCTTCATCAGATAACGCTGGCCTTCCTTTGTCTTTGCCCATCATAGACGCCCTCCCCTGCTTTCTGATCTTCATTCCGCCTCAGCTCACTTAACAAAGCAAAATTCCATTCATTACTCCTTTTCTGAGCTGCCCTTGGCAATCCAGCTGTTTCCAGAGTTTTGCTCTGGAGAGAAAGGGGAGGAGCTCACCCATCGGGTCTCCCGGGCTCGAACAGACTAGTAGTGTTGGGCTCTTTGTCCTGGTCGGAGCCTCAAGTGTCTGCAGACTACAGTCCCCTGCTGCCCCGCCTGTGCTTTCAAGGTCACCTCTGCTCATCCGAAGCACACTTCAGCGGTTTTCAATTTCCAACCGCCCCAATGGGATCCAGGCGACTGTTCGCAGACTTGTCTGTATCCACCTGCCCCTCAGCAGCCTCGGATGCTCAGCTCGGGAAACCAGAGAGCTGGGTTGCACGGTGTTTCATGTACCAAGCCGTCCTGTCCTTAGGAAAGATTTTAAAAATGTGTCCGTGCATCGGCAGCGCTCCAGCTGGCCTTCCCATGCAGATATTTCGAGGGGTTTCATGCCAAGCGAAAGGGCTGAAAGGTTCCAGGCTTCACCAGTTCCTGGAAACTAGGGACTCACTGGAAGTAGTTGGATGTGGTCATTTATTCACAGAAGATGCTCCCCTGAGATGCCTTCCCTGACCCACGAGGGCTGGAGTGGTTCTTCTGCAGAGACGTTCCCATAATGTCCTGTACACGTTTCCTGTGGCCTCCCTGGTGGCCCAAGGCTATGGCTCATTAAGAGCAGAGACCCTGAGAAGCTCAGTCCATAAGCCTGCTGAGTGCCCTTGTGCTGGGGTAACGCTTGATGGCAGGGGTATAGGTATGAACGAGAGAAGCTCACGTGTTCCGACGTGCAGAGGCTGGTTTTGTCCTCGGCCTAACATCACACCCAACTTCCTGGTGCTGAATTATTTTGCAAACGGTAAGTGTGACTTGGGATTTGGCCTCTGATGGGGGGAAGGAAGAACTCCCTAATACCAAGGCTTCAGGTATGGTGCCTGCGTAAGATGGTACCTCTAGCAAAGGCTCAGGGTGAAACGGACTCTGCCCGGGACTGGCGCCAGGGTCACTGCTGCTGCGGATCAGGCAGTGTCCACTTTATCTGGCTTTGGTGGGTGGGGGAAAGAGGCAGTGTGACCTTGGAGAGGCTAATGAAGCAAGGGGCTGCTAAGGGACCTGGCTAGACACTTCTTTTGTTAGTCTGGTTTTAGAAAGTGAGGAAAGCCAGAGCTTTGACACACTAGGACGACCTCAAGGCTTCCACTGAAGTAGCTCCGCTGCTGCTCTCGGTTAACGTCAACGGACACAGGAGGGGTCATGGACTTGGCTTTGCAGCCAGAAGGCCGTGGCCTGAGGGAGCCACCGCCTAACGTTGCTATAGCCTAGCCTGGGCACCACACGGAGACTTGATCTTGGCCTCCTCTGCCCAGTGGAAAGATGCAGATGTGAGGTGTGGGGAGAAGATCAAAACCACAAACATCAAGCTTCTTGGAAGGTTTAGGGGCTGTACACATGTTAGGAGACAAGACAGTCTCAGCGTGCTCGTCTCGTCCACGGCTCCTGTGAGCCTAGGAGGAGAGAAACAGTAGCTTGCATGCGGGACTGCCTCCTCTCAGATTTCCAGCTCCCGAGGCAGAGGGATGAGGGGATGGGAAGCCATGGCCTTCCCTCCTTTCCCGAGGACAGAGGAAGAAAGGAGGAACGGCCCTACTATCCCTTTGAGGGACAAGCAACTGACAGAGCTCTGGCGCTCACAGCTGTGGTCTTGAGCAAGGCTCAGACTTCTCTGGGCCTCTTTCCTCATCGAGAGACACCATCTCTCTGGACTCTGCCCCCTCTAGTGTCTAGTGGTTGTCAGAAAGCTTGAACCCTACTTGGGAAACTTCCATAGCTCCACCCAAGAATGACATGAGAGCTTGGCTTAGTCCGTGTTAGGTTCTGTGGCGTAGGACGGAGGGGGCTATCTGGTGGGCTCTTGCTTGACCCAGCCTTGGTGGTCCGCATCGGGAAGGGGTGGTGTGCCCTGTGCAGATGAGGACCCAGATGCGAACAGAACTGGAGCGGGGCTAGGGAGCTACTTTGTCAACTCTGGCTTTGCACCGATAAAGAAATGTACAAAAGAGGACCGTGTTCTGGTGAAGGTTAGCTGCAGAAGGTTAGAGATGGTGCGACCACTTACGATTGCCCAGTGTCACTGGGACGGACCTGAGAAATGGGCCACAACCTTCATTTTGCAGGTAAAGAAACAGACCCAGGGAAGTAAAGCCAGTTGCCTAATTCTGAAAAGGGCCAAAGTGAAAGAGAACCCAGGTGTTCACCCTTGTTTGCAGAAATGAAAGCTTTTTTTTTTTTTAATGTTTATTTTTTGAGAGAGAGAGTGCACATGGGGGAGGGGCAGAGAGCGAGGGAGACACAGAATCCGAAGCAGGCTCCAGGGTCCGGGCTGTCAGCACAGAACCGGATGCGGGGCTTGAACCCAATCATGACCCGAGCCCAAGTTGGATGCTTAACTGACAGCCACCCAGGCACCCGTGGAAATGGAAGTTTCTGAAGACAGAGAATGCTCTCTTCTCTCTTTCCCTCCTCCTCCTCCTTCCCCAGTCCCCCCTTGCCCCGGCAACTTTGTTCCTGTCCTGTGAAGCTCCTGCTGTCTCTGTTTGTGTAAGACCAAGCATTCCACGAGCCGGGTTGGGCTGTGGGAGCTCCGCAAAAGGCTCGGCAGCTGGTGTGCTGGGTAAGCCTGCCCCCTGCCCCCTTTCCACATGTTCTTTCTTATCCCTATTTCTTTTCCTTTAGCAAATAGTCTGGTAGGGTGGCCTCCAGGAGGCTGTGTCTCTCCTGCCCGTTCCGAGCTCAGCAATAGCGATCGGGTCCCCAGGACAGGTGGGTATGGAGTCCAGCCTTGTCTTGCTTAGGGGAACTCCTGCGTGGACAACCTTCACTCCACTCCCTGAAATCTGTTTCCTCTGGTCCAGAGTCTCTTTCTTTAAGAGCACTGGCTTCCTTCCTTCCTCCACTCCATAAGTATTGACCAAATGGGACCTACGTGGGTTGTCCGTGCAGGTCCTCACGGTGCCTTCCAGAGTCCACAGTCTAGTTAGGGAGGCAGACAAGTGAATAAGCAGCCACCTGGACTGTGACAAGTGCCTAGCGGAGGGACACACCTCGCCCCTCCCTGGAAGGCTGGAGACTTTCTAGGGGAGGTGCAGCCCGAAGCATGAGGGCCAGGTGGTTGGGCCCGGGAGCAGGAAGGTGCTGCCGGCACGAGTGGCCGTGGCAGAAGTTGGTGTGGCCGGAGTACGGTCAGGTGGGGGGTCTGAGACATGTCAGAGGCTATAAAGTAACTCCCCCCCCCCCCACCATGTGCTGCGCTTCTCAAACTCTGCATGTTGCCTGGCCCCAGGTGCTCCTATTATAAACCTTCCTCTTTTCTTTACCACGGGGATTCTAGTGTGTTCTTGAGGGGCAGAATGGAGAGAAACCTGCACTCAGCACAGCTCTGCTACTGATTTGTCGGTGACCCTAAGAAAGTCACTTTCCTTCTCAGGCCTGTTTTCTCATTTGAGAAATGGGGAAGAGAAGGCGCCCAAGGCTAAAAGCTGGAGCCTCTAGGGCTGAGCTGAGCTCTAAAATTTGAACTCCACAAACACTTTGATCTCTCCTGGAGGGGACAGGGAGCCCTCCAGGTTGACCTGTGATTAGGAGGGAGTTGTTTTGCCTACTGATGAAAGAAATTCTCATTATCAGGACTGGCTGCCTCATTCCTGAGGTTCGGTGCAAAATCAGATGCGGGGTCCCCACGGCAGAGCAGCAAGCCAAGCCCAGGGCCCTCATGACCACACAAGCCGGGTGCCCATGATGCGCCCTGCCCACAATTGAGCCAGTGACTTTACAGGTTCCGGCTGGTGCAAGGAATTTAGATCCTGGCACATGGAAAGGATAGTCCTGCCTCCACTAGGCTAGGGTCCATGCTAAGAGGACAACAGGGCCAGCAGCCCACTGTGCCCGTCCCCTGTCGCCAGCACCTGCTCTGGAAGAAGGGCCGACTTTGCTTGCCCAGGTTCTGTTTCTCCAGGAAAGACTGCGGTCTGAATTAGTGGGGAGCTCTGGGTTTCTGGAACAGACTGGTAACTGTTGCAGAGTTCGCCACTGACCCCAGGGTCCCCTGCCCTTGGGGACAGCCTGGCCAATCCACTTTTTGTTAGTCCTCCCCTCCCCCTCCGCTGCGACATAATGAGCCTCTTTAATGCCCTGAAACACCAACTCCGTTCCCTGCTCCTTACCTTTGTGCCGGTCCATCCCATGATAAAGGAGGAAGACGTCCTGCAAACTTCCTTCAGAAGGTGCTTTCAGAAGCACTGTAAGTAACCACTGTAAGAAATCACTTAAGGAATGGGAGATTTCCTCCTCCTCCTCCTCCTCCTCCTCCTCCTTCTCCTTCCTCTTCCTCTTCTTTTATGATGAGATTTTCTTCTGAATTCAGGTTTTAAAAATAGAATGTCCTAGTTTTTGTTTTTGTTTTTTTAGATTTTATGTATGTATGTATGTATGTATTTTTGAGAGAGAGAAAGAGAGAGAGCACTTGAGGGAGGGGCAGAGAGAGAGAGAATTTTAAACACCCTCCAAGTTCAGTGTGGAGCCTCACTCAGGGCTCGTTCTCACAAACTGTAAGATCATGACCCTGAGCTTAAATCAAGAGTTTGACGCTCAACTGACTAAGCCACCCAGGCGCCCCCTTATTTTTGTAGCCTAAACACTCCCTGGGTATCACACTGTTTCAGATTGTCCATCTAAATTCCAGTCCCCCTAAAAATCTTCCCACTTGTGTCTGCCTTGGTAGATGACATTCCCTCTCACGTTTCTTTCAACCACTCACTCCTCTACCGCGCAAATGGATTCCTCTTTCTTCCCCACACTCCCAGTGTTGCCTGTCCTCTTCCTGATTCTCACGATGACCCAGCTTCGTCCTGTTCATTGATTTCTTTTTCTAAATTTTTTTTTAACGTTATTTATTTTTGAGAGACAGAGAGACAGAGCATGAGCAGGGGAGGGGCAGAGAGAGAGGGAGACACAGAATCTGAATCAGGCTCCAGGCTCTGAGCTGTCAGCCCAGAGCCCAACACGGGGCTCGAACTCACAGACTTCGAGATCATGACCTGAGCTGAAGTCGGACGCTCAACCAACTGAGCCACCCAGGTGCCCCACCGTTCATTGGTTTCTTGAGGTTCCCTTTGAATTCTTTCTTGCTTTGTTATTCCTTCTGCTTCCCTGACTCCCTTCCTTCCCCATCTCAGCAGTTCAGTTTGTTTGTGTTTTGTCTATCTACCCGTCCGTCTATACATCCATCCACCCAGCCATTCCTCCATCCATCCACCCATCTGTCAGTCCACTGTCCATCTGTGTGTCTGCTTTGTGTCAGGCACAGGTCCCGGCTCTAGGGACCCACAGAGATGAAATGGTGAGTGGCTGCCCTCAAGGACATGACAGTGAAGTGAGGGTGGCAGAACATAGAAATACCATGCGATGAGATACAAGACGCAGAGATGATACAACGGAAGCTTTGGATAGTGAATAAGGACTTGTGAAGGATGTGCTGGCAGGAGCGACGGGCAAGGTGTGAGCAGGAGGGACACAGCTTTAGCACGGGAGTATGTAAAAGTGCAACATATGCAGGAAGTCCTGGCCTATCGTTGGCACATAAAGTTGGACAATCTAGAGACAGGGCAGGAATTGGTGACAATTGCATCTGGAGAGGTAGGCAGGGTCTAGATCTTGAAGGACCTTATCTGTTATTCTAAGACACTCAGGATTATCCTAAGGGTCCTGGGGTTCCACTGAATGGCTTTCAGGAAGGGAGCCCCATGGTCAGAGTTTATGTTGGGTGGACAATTCTGGCAATGACGACAAGAGTGGGTTTCACTGATGACTGTCTGAGGCAGGGAGGCCAAGCAAGAGACAACGAGGGCCCGAACTAGGCTGTGTTACTGGACCAGGAGAGGACACAGGAGGCACTCTGGAGGTGACATTGGTAGGACTGATTGATAGGCTGGAGGGAGAGTAGGGGAAGGGCATCCAGGTCTCTGGCTTGAGAGAGTGGGTGCATAGGGGTGCTGTGACCCTACTCAGGCAGTCTGGCCTCAGTTGTCCCCTGCATCCCATTTTGTTATCCTGCAGAAATCAAACCTGTATTTCTTGCCTAGATTCTTGAGGTATCCTCTTAATCTCTTCCAGTCCATCCTACACACGGTGCCAAAGTCCTCTTCCAGGCGCAGCTCAGCAAGAATCCTCACTGGCTGTACATTGAATAATCTCCAAGTTCTTTCACCTGACTGTCAATATTCGTTGCTAGTGGGGACATGGAGACATGGTCTTTGCCCTTAAAGAATATAATTTTCCACCGAAAGGGAGGCGTATTACGTGTAAAGTAGCTAAATGTCACACGGTCTTTAGAAGGGGAACAGAATTGGTGCTCTGAGGGGAAAGAAGGAAGGAGGCAGAGTATCTCCTAGAGGTGAATCAAGGTCACCCTGGTCTTTTCCCATTGGGTCTTTCCAGGTGTGTCTTCCATTCTCCCCTGCACCTGTCCTCTCTGGACTGTCCACACTGGTCTCATCGTTGCCTGAAAATGGCTCCCCTTTCCCACTTCTGTGTCTTGGCAGACTCCCTCTGCCTGGGATACATCCCTTCCCCATTTCTGCCTGTTAGAATCCCACCATCTTTCAGTATTCAGCCCAAATGCAAGTGCTTTATTGAGTCCCCTCCCCAGATGGGATCCTCCCAAAGCACATTACCTTTCTAATGGCATTTGGACATTTCACTGTGTACAGTACCTACCATGTCTCATATTTTACTGCCCCCACCAGCCTGGGAACAGAGATGAGACACACTGGGAGCCTCAGTTGTGGGTCTAGCCGGCAGATGCGTTTCATTAGTTTTCATTTCCTTTTTTTTTAAAATCACAATTCCTTTAGTCCAAGAATCACAACCAATATCAAACATACAGAAAAGTACAGAGTATGCTGTAATGTATACTCAGGACCGATCACCAAGAATGAACAGATTGCCTCTAACGCCTTGCTGCCCACTTTTTAAGCACTAAAATATAACGCGTATGATTTTGGCACTAGCCCACACGTTCCCGGAGCTGGTCTTCACACTGTTGTCAAAATTTAGAATTAGGTGCCAATATTTAGAAATCAAGAGAGTTCATGTAAAGATTGGGAAGGTTTACTTTCTTCGAAGAGGCGGGAGATCTGGGAACTTGGGGTGCCTCCCAGGCCCGAATCAGCTGCTCCCTCCCTGAAGCAGAGTGAGCCTCCTGCACACCACATTCCTGCCCCCCACTCCCTGGGATCTCTCAGCTCCAGCCTGCCTCACTTATAGTGTGGGAGACTGGCTCCTGCGGGCATGTGGGTCTGACATCCTCATGGAAGTCAAAACGCTTCTTTTTGACACTGGAACTGAACCGCTAGCAAATTATGTACCTCTCTGTGCTTCCATTTCGTCATATGTCAAATTAGGATAACAGGAGTGCCTGCTTTAAGTGTTGTTTGAGGATTATTATAGAAAATGTGTAAAGCAATCCCTGGCACCTGATTCCGCTGCTAGCAGTCCACGATCTTTTGTCCAAAATCCTAGGAGCTACATGTGTGTTGAAATTCACATTTCTTTTAGATTTAAAAATTTTTTATTTTTTTAAGTATATATTTTTTAAATTTTTATGTTTTATTTATTTTTGAGAGAGAGAGAGAGAGAGAGAGAGAGAGAGAGAGACGGTGTGAGCAGGGGAGGGTCAGAGAGAGAGGGAGACACAGAATCCAAAGACAGGCTCCAGGCTCTGAGCTAGCTGTCAGCACAGAACCTGATGCAGGGCTTGAACCCACGAACCGTGAGATCATGACCTGAGCCAAAGTTGGACGCTTAACTGACTGAGCCACCTAAGTGCCCCTAAAAATTTTTAAAAAATATTTTTATTTTATTTTTGAGAGAGACAGAGTGCGAGTAGGGGATGGGCAGAGAGAGGGAGACACAGAATCTGAAGCAGGCTCCAGGCTCTGAGCTGTCAGCACAGAGCCCGATATGGGGCTCGAACTCACAAACTGTGAGATCATGACCTGAGTTGAAGTTGGAGGCTCAACCAACTGAGCTACCCAGGCGCCCCTCTTTTAGATGTTAATAAGGTAATAAAGTAATATCATAATTATATAACCCCCACTCCCTCCTCCCAAGAGGCTCTGGGCCAGCACTTTGTAAATGAACCCACTGAAATACCTTTGGGAAAAAAAGCATGGATATTCACATGAAGTTTGATACGGACTTGCCTCACATCCTCACGGGAGCTTCCCGGGTGTAATCTGGATCCAGTTCCCACCCTCAGAGGACGGGGAGAGACCTAAGAAAGAGGCGGCCCAGGCTGGTGGGGCGCGGTTGTAATAAGTAAAGGGAACTTACTTATAAGGCCTGTCTTGGGCGACCCCAAGACAAATGGATCCCTGCACCCGCCCGCCAGATCTTACAGGTTTATAAAGAAGCCTTTGCTGGGTTCAGTCATGTATACTGTGCAGGTGTTCTCAATACCACACCATTATCTCAAGGCCATGTCCTTGGAGCATCCTCTGGGAGTAGGGAAGACAAGCAGAGCCCACATTCCAAGGGACAGGGGAGGGAGGGAGGAGCCTCCGAGTGCCCTCGTCCAGCTTCAGGGGCCAATCGTCCATCATGTCTTTTTTTTCTTTTTTTTCACCATTTTTTGAGTTTATTTATTTATTTTGAGAGAGGGAGAGGGAGAGAGAAAATCTCAAGCAGGCTCTGTGCTGTCAGAGCAAAGCCCAACGCGGGACTCGATCCCATGAACTGTGAGATCATGACCTCAACCAAAATCAAGAGCTGGAGGCTCAGACGACTGAGCCATCCAGGTGACCTAATTTTTTAAAATTTATTTTGAGAGAGAGAGAGAGAGAGAGAGTGAGAGAGCGCATAGGGGTAAGGGTAGAGAGAGGGGGGAGAGAGAATCTCAAGCAGGCTCCGCACTCTCAGCACAGAGCCCGCCTTAGGGCTCTACCCCATGAACTGTGAGATCATGACCTGAGCCGAAATCAAGAGTCAGACGCTTAACTGACTGAGCCACCCAGGGGCCCCGGCAGTCATGTCTTTTCGATGACACCCTCTAATAGCTTCATCCATTTCTGGGGGGGGCCAGACGGCCTGGAGCAGTTGGGATGGCAGGGATGTGGAGCCCCATCCTCAGCCCAGAGCGGCCCTGCCCTGGCCCCAGTCTTCAGCTCTTTCTTGGATGTTTGGACTTACTACTAAGAGGAGAACCCTGAGGTCGCTTTTTGTTGTTGTTCTTGGTTTGTTTGTTAATAAAGTAATTGAGAATTTTGGACTTGGACTTTTGGACAGAATGTCCACGCTTCTAAAGCAGCTGGTCCAGCTGGCCTTCCCGTCCAGCTCACCCCCTCTCACCCCTTCAGGGCCCCTGCCACCTTCCTGCTGGCCCTCCACCGGGCCGTTGACCCACCTGCTCGCTCCACCTTCACCAAGGCCAGCCTTATCAAGTTCACTGTCCCATCTGACACCCTAAGCTATTTAACCTCTCTGGGGAAAACCCTTCTCCACGTGGCAGACCAGCCTCCCCACTCCCCTTCACCCCCCTCCCCTCCCCACCTCCACACTTTGCTATCCTTCCTTAGCACCACTGCTCAGGCTCCTTCCCTGCCTGGACCACCTCACTCTCCTACCCAAGTCCCCTCTATCCTTCAAGGCGGAGCTGAGGCTCCCCCCTGCTGTGGGGGGGGGGTGAGATTTTCCCGATAACTTGAGTTGAGCTCTGGTCCCTGGGCTCACATACACTTAGCACTTAACCTGGTGGCTAAGCACATACCTGCACCTTCCTTCGCTCATTCACCCTCCTCTGTGCTGCACCCAGGTTGGGGGAGGGGCAGGAAAGGGAAGAAGTGAGGAACAAGTGGAGAGGGAACGGAGAGGAGGGGGGTGGAGGGAGGGAGATGGAGGGGAGGGGGAGGGAAGAGAGCTCTTATGCATTAGCTCTAAAGGCCCGAAGCCCTCAGTTCTGTACCCAGTATAAGAAGGGCCAACTTCGCGGGTCCAAGCATTCGAAGGCTTTTATGCTCACTCAGCTTGGACCACCAACTGGTCAGAGCCCGTCTCTTCTGCCTCTGCTCACATGGAGCCCCCCTGGCCCTTTGGCCACGATGCCCCTTCCCTTCCCTGTGAGAATTGCCCTGGTGGGTTCATAGATGTGGGATTTCACTAGGCTAAAAACTCACCTGAGGGGCCCTTGTCCCAGATCCCACCATCCTTCTTTCCTTCCCTTGAGTGGGGACACACACATAAAGGTGTGTGCACCTTAGAAGAGCTTGCACAGGTGCAGTCTCTTGTGTTGTGGGCAGGGCAGCAAGGCGGGATGGAGGGTTTCATTTCTCACCTGACCCCACCGCCTCTCCACTCTCAGCTCTGTGCTGATTCTTTGCCCTTGGGGTTTTGAAGGCGATAGGAACCTGCCTCCCGGCCAGAATGTTTTTTTCCCTTTCCCCACAGAATGAAGGCATAAACTGTCTCCCTTGTGGTAATCAAGGTCAACTGCAATCACAATCTGTACATTCTCCAGGTAAGAAAAGATGCCGCTGGATGTTGGGTGTGACTCTGGTTCATAAAGACAAGCAGCAGCCGGGTCTGGAGAGAGGCAGCTTTCCCCTCCCCCACTCCAAGCCCCACGGCCACCTCCTCACCTGCCCCAGGTCACGTGGTCCTCACTGGCCCTGACTGTGTTTCTTTTGACTATTGGTCCTCGGTTTAGTTCATAACTGTGTCGTCATCCAAATCCCCAAGCCTGCCTTGATTGGCCTCCTCTGCTGAGGAGGAGGGACGCACGGGCCAGGGCAGATGGAATTTTAGGCAGTTCAGGCTGCCTGAGTCGGTGGACAGGGGCTTTAAAATCAGTCTATCTGGGTTAAATGGATTGGTCACTTAGTGGTTGGTGGTAATGGTGATCAGGTTTCCTTATCAATAAAAGGAATTACTAATCGCTACCTCATAGGTTTCCAGGGAGGGATTAATGCAGTGATTAAGCCTGCTTAGTTGATCTTAATCCCCCCCACATCCGAACACTTCTCCTCACCTCAGTTCCATGCTACATTTCTAAATAGGAGGTGATGGTACCGGAAATGGAAGAGAAAGGAGGAAGGTGTGTGTGTTCATGTTAACCACAGTGTCCTCCAGATTAGGCATTAAAGCATTTATTACTCTTTTCATTGGGCTGTGTGTAGGAATAGGAATTTTTAAAAGATAAAAAATGTCTCACACATGACAAAGTAAATGGAACTGATAGGGAAAACCCTTCAGGTAAAGAGGCCCGTAGAGCTCAGAGTCGGCAGTGGAGACTTGAGTACCAGCAGCTATGGCAAATCTCCTTGTCTGTCATCTGGAGTGTGGGGAGGACAGAAACTTCTAGTTGGGCCAGGGACTGGGAAGGTTTCCCATCTTGTAAAGGAAGGTGGGCCTCTTGTAAATGGGAGGCAGTAGGCCCTGGGCTTGTGCCCTTGTTTCTTTCTGTGTGAAGCCAGAGGGGGAGAGCCTGATAGACATCTCCCAATAACACCTACATCTACATCCCTGGCACCCCCAAATCAGTGAGTCTTTGTTTTTAGGGTCTCCTTATAGTCTCTCACTATGGACCCAATCCACTCCGTGGTTTTCTGCTTGGCTTCCTCCCAGCTGAAGAGCGGCTCATACCCCAGATCCCGCTGAGCTTTCTTATAGGAGAAGGTAAACACAGTATTTAACAACGTCACCATGTGGCGGTTGAAAGGGGGTTGGTATTTGTAAATTGGACGGAGCAGGAAGCTCACTATTTCCAGCAAGAAGGCAAGCCAGTACTGCAGACATAGGGGAAGGCTCATTCTGGAATCAAGGGCGAAGCCCCATTCTTTGCTCAGAGTGTAATTGAGGTTATCATAGCTTTGATGAGGCGTGTCATCCGAGATATAATAGAACTGTCCTCCAATGCTGGGGGCCTTCTTGGGGTCCTGGAGGGCCCTCAAGGCCAGAATGTGAGCCCAGGCCACATTGCCGACATAGACAGGGTTGACTACGGAGAACTTGCCATTGTGTTTCAGGACGCCATTGTTCCTCAGGGCCTGGTATACATGGCCGTAAAGGAATATGCTTCCTTCCCCATAGATATACATGGGCCTTAAGGCACAAGTGTGCAAGGTGCCACCATTTTTAAGAGCCCACCCATTGGCAGCCAGCACAGCCTTCTCCGCAAGCTTTTTGCTGTATGGATATGAAGCGGTCCATGTGGATTCGAGATGCTCGTCTTCCTGGCCATTCTGGATGATCTCCCTGTAGGAGTTGGGCCCGGCAACCTCTATGGTGCTCGTATAGATGAAGATCGGCACACTAGCCTCGGCACAGGCTTCCAGAAGGAGCTGGGTACCTGCCCATGGGGAACACGCGGTCAGTATCAACAATTAATCCAAAGAGCCAGTCATGCCCACAGACCATGTCCACCCCTTAACCCACAAGTGAGGTAGTTGCTGTAGATCAGGAGTGCACCCCTCTGTGTCTCTGGCTAAGATCTGACCATGCTATAGCCATAGATAAAATGCAAAAATGCAAAAAGGGAAACAAACCGACATTTGGGTCCTGGACAGCAAGGATTTCTAGGCTTTTGGATTTCCTGGACCTGTATGTGTACTTTTTTAATTTTGGAAAAGGACAGAGCATTGTCATTTTATATTTTGCTGAGTAAAGACATTACAAAAATTGTCACTTATCCCTCCTACCTCATTAAAAACAGGTTATTTTAAATATAACATTATTAGGAGGCCATACTCTCAGCATATGGACTAGAATTTTACCTAATCTTGACTGAGTGCTCCCTCCAAAGGCCACTCCTAATTCTGGCTGTGATTCCTTTTACTCATGGATGTGATGAACCTTCCTTTTACTTAGCATTCCTGAGCCCAGCACGGGTTTCCTCTGGTCAGCCTAGCGGAGAACGGGAAAGAGGAGTGTGCCCTCTGGTGGTTAATACCTATAACAGGAGGATCTTGCAGAATCCCTTTGGTCGGGGGAGGTGAAGGCAAGCACCATCCCCGTAAGGAAGCAATTTCCCCGGCAAAGCATCGTTTTTATTTTTCATTTTTTTTTTTGGGTATTAAAAAATCCTTTTAAAGTCTTTGTGCAATTTGATTTCCTAGAGACACGGCCTCATTAAAAAAAAATCAAATCTAGAGGCTGAGAAAATGGGGGGCGAGTTTACCTGCAGAGGGGGGAAATGACCATTCCTGTGAAGTATTTTCTAAACCTGGGAGTGACATTGGTTTTAGTTCGCTGATACCTCTAACACTTCTCAGGGATTTCAAATCCCTTCTTGTTGGGAGCCCTGGAGAGCAGAAGTTAGGAGAGAGGGGCTAAAAAGGGAAAGTTGGTTAATCTAGCACCCCCCTTGCAGTGTGGGAGCAGTGAGGGTGTGGCTAAGGAGAAGAGAAAGGGTCTTTTTTGAGATTGCGCTACCCTAGAGCAATGAGTTGCTTTAGAAAAGGAGCCCCTGAATAGACTAATGCCTAACTTTGTAGAGCAAGGCACGGAAGCCAGATAGGACTGGGGATTGGGGTGCTGTGGTCCTAGACAGACTGCCTCCAGGGATCAGAAGGATGATATTACATGCCAGGCTAATAAGAGATTTAAGCTAATCCCTTAAACAAGTGTGTCTAGATTTAAAGTAGATTGGAAAGCCACAATTCAGAAAGAGCCACCAGCCAGGCATTTAAGGGATGAGGACCTAAGGAGGGTGTACTTTGAGCACCTGGCTAGAAACTACTCTTTAACAGGACACCCAGCAGTGAGCTGAAGAAGTACCATTATGGATAAGGGGAAGCTGCTCCCTCCCGTCAAGACAGTGCTGGGTAATTCTGTCCTGTCAGACTGCTGTGAACCTGTTTTGCTAGGTCTCTTGAGTGGTGAGCAGGAAGGTGCTAGATATTCTCATTATGCTTGGTGATCTCACACAGGAGACCTGCCTGAAGGGAACTTGGCCCAGAGCTATGGCCCATCGCTCATAATGGATGTTGGGGGGCCCTTCATATCACAGAGCTCTTAGTTCTCGGCCTTACTGGGTGACCACCAGCTTAGAGCCACACAGAAGGGCTAAAATGAGGACCAGGGAGGCACTGGGTAAGGTCTGATTCTAGCCCAGGGGAGGCAGGAGGTGGTTGGGTAGCACTTGGAATGGAGCCGATGCTTGATTAGAGCTGCAGTGAAAAGAGCTTTTGCGGCCTTTGGAGACACACAGGCATGGTTTAGATTCTCGCTCTCCTACTCAGGGGGACCCGACAAGTTACTCAGCCCTTCTCAGCCCGAGCTTCCTCCTCTAGAAGACTGGGGATAACAGCCTCGCATCTCTCAGTGCTGATAAGAAAAAGCAGTTGGCACAGGCTGAGCTCAGGGATGGAGGCTTCTCCTCCCCTCCTCTTCTGTTTCCTGAGCCTCTTTGCCCACCTCATCCCATATCCTCCCTGGGGTACTGTACCCTTCAGATTGACATGCATGACAGTTTCCTGGTGAACGCCACCCATGACGTCAATGACAGAGGCGGTGTGGATGACAACGGAGGTGCCTTGGCAGGCTCTTTTCAGGAACTGCTCGTCCAGAATGTCTCCTTCCAGCATGGTCAGCTTGATCTTGCTCTGGAGCTCTGCGTGGACACGAGTCAGGTCATTGGAAGGCTTTCTGGACCTGGAAGTTTCCTGATAAAGGTGGCATTTACCCAGGCCTTCAAGGACAGGGACAGTGAGGGGAGGGCGGGGATAAGGGGCAAATCCATGGGAGGAACAAGTAAACAAAGGCACAGGAATCAAGATGTGTAGCATTTATTGGAAAAGAGCAAACGTCTTGTTTCCACCCCATTTTATTTAAAAAAAAAAAAAAAGGAATTTGAGCAGTGAGGGGTCAAGTGCGCCTGGGACAAAAATTATTAGAGATTCATGGGATGGGGAGCCTGGATGGCTCAGTCGGTTAAGCGTCTGACTTCGGCTCAGGTCATGATATCGCGGTTCGTGGGTTCGAGCCCCACGTCGGGCTCTGTGCTGACAGCTAGCTCAGAGCCAGGAGTCTGCTTCAGATTCTGTGTCTCCCTCTATCTCTGACCCTCCCCTGTTCACACTGTCTCTCTCTCTCTCTCTCTCAAAAATAAATACAACATTTAAAAAATTAAAAAAAAGAGATTCATGGGAAATTCATAAAATTCATTAAGGGGAATAGGGTGATTATAGAGAATGGATTTATATCCTCTCTTCCTCTTACAAGGAAAGAATTTGAATTTAATTCTGTGGGGATTAAGGGATCACGTACGGGTTTGGAACAAGAAGAGAAACAAACAGAATTGTGGTGTAGGAAGCTAACCCCGGCTGCCGTATATAAAATGGATTGGTGTGGTGCATCTCAAAGAGAACAGGGCCGTCGAGAGGTTCATCAGAATGCGTGCACCAAACTTCAGATGAGATGGACCGGAACTAGGGCTCGCACAGAGGGAGCAGGGACAGGGAGAGATACCAGGCTTGACTTTCCAGATCTTACCTGGATGGGTCCTCGTTCTTACTGGAGATAGGCTAAGAGGAAGAGGTTTTGGTAGAGTCAATGTTAGCCTGAGTATTTCCTGCTTAGGTGACCAGAAGAATAGTGGAGCCATTGACAGGGAGGAATGCCTTGTCAGATACCATCTAAAGCAGACATCATTGCTGAAGATGACGAGTCAGCCGCCAAGGGACTAGCCTTCTGACCACCTAGCCAAGGTCAGGGGATACAACCTCGGGGTCCCCAGCACCTCTGAAATCCTCAGGAGGTGGCACTACTGGTGATATCATCACCTCACCTAGCCCATGGAATAAACATGGTGCTACATAAGTTCCCTGCACTTACTTTGGGCTTTCTCTTTTGTCCACAACTTGCACAGTTGTCTGATCTTTTCCTTCCCAGCTCTCTCATGACATAGATATTCTGATGTCCACGATACAGGCAGGGAAACTGAGGCTGAGACAGGTTAAGGGGCAGGTCTAAGTCACACTTCTAGTGAAGACTCAAGCCTGCCCCCTGCCTTCTCTCTTTCCCCTGTCACCCATGGGCAGGATTAGCACTTTTCTTTTCTGAGGCAGATTAAGGATAAGTCTATGTACGTATGTATGTATTTAAAGGATCAGACAATTTAACTGAAATTGGCAATGGAGACCAGAGAACAGGGAGAGAGAAATTCAGAGTGAAAAATTCAGGGCTGAGAAATTTCCTTCCTGGGTTACAATCTGCTCCGCTTAAGCCTCTGCCAAATTTGCTCTGTCCTCCCCCCTCCCCCCTCCCCCTGCCCCTTTTCAGGCAACTCCAAGGCGGCCCCGAAGTGGAAGAAAGGCAGAGGAAAAGCTGCAGGCGATCAGTAGGAATTCTGTGTCTCCACCTCGGCCGTCCCCCCCTCCTTTCCTCTGCCTCTTTCTTCTTTGCGGCTGACTTCAGAGGAACTGATTTGTTGAGTGGGGAGAAGCCCAGAGCCAGGAGGGGAAAGGGCTCTTACTCTATTAGCTGGGAGGGGCGCAGAGGGACCAGCAGAGGGCGCTGAGGCCGTGCTGGTGGTAGCGGCAGAGCTCCGGCCCTCTCTGAGGCTCTGTGAACTTGAGAGGTATTTTCTTAGCCTTGATAGACGTTTGCTTATGCGGTGTGGGCTGGGCTGTAGGGAGACCCAAAGAAAAGCTACTGGACAAACCAGTGGTTAAAAGCACAGCCGCTGCAGCTAGACCTCCTGGGTTCCATTTCAGCGTTGCCATTTTTCAGCTGCGGAACCTTGAACACCTTAACCTTTGTGTGGTCTGAATGTTTGTGTCCCCCCACATTCATGTGTTGATATCCTAATGCCGCTGTGATGGTGTTAGGAGATGGGGCCTTTGGAAGGCGATCAGGTCATGAGGGTTTAGCCCGCATGAAGGGGATCAGTATTCTTATAAAAGAGATCCCAGAGAGAGCCCTCACCCTTTGTACATGTGACAACGCTGCGAAATGAGACAGACCATGAGCCAGGAAGAGAGCTCCCACCAGAATGTGAGCCTGCTTTGCTCTTGGACTTCTAGCCCCAGAACTGTGAGAAATAAATTTCTGATGGGTTTAAGCCACCCAGCCTATGATATTTTGTTATTGCTGCCTTGACACACAAAAAGACGCCTTTCTGTGCCTGCTTTTTCATCCTTTTTTTTTTAACTTATTTATTTATTCTTAGAGAGACAGAGACCGTGGGAGTGGGGAGGAGCAAAGAGAGAGGGAGAGAGAGACCATCCCAAGCTGGCTCTGCGCTGGCAGCGTAGAGTACAATGTGGAGGCTCAAACTCATGAAACCGTGAGATCATGACCTGAGCTGACACCGGAATCGGAAGCTCAACCGACTGAGCCACCCAGGCACCCCTGCTTTCTCATCCCCCCGGGACCCTATCCCCCAGGGATGTCACGAGGAGCAAACAAGTGCACGCACGTAGAACCCTGAGCAAATGCCTGGCATGGAAAAACCACTGTAGGGCTTCTCCACCAGGATCTTCACAGAAGCCTGTGCCCGTCCTTGACACCACCTGACTTGTCACACTGGAAAACTGCTTTGCTTTTCTAGGTTGAACATTGGCTGTTCAGGGCATCAGCTGTCAGACGGTAAGTATTGCTGAGACACGAGACGGTCGACGTTGACCGTGTATGTACATGTATGTACATGTGAAGCCGAGGGTAGAGGAAATAAGACATTTGAGACATTCAGAGCACAGGAGAGATGAGGAGAGTGACAGGCACTGTCTGGGAGGCCGGGGAGGGGGACAGGGGGCTCTGTGTGGGGAGTGTTCTGGGCAGCGGGGCTGCATGTGGACACCCAGTCTGCAGGGGCTGGGGAGGGGGACAGGGAATTGGTTTGGGGGCACACAGTGGGGAAATGGGAGAGATCGAAGTCTCCCTTTGCCTAGAGGCAGCCCTAGAGCCATAGGACTGGGCCCTCTGCTATGAGGCCCTACTCTGAGCCCTGCCGTCCGTTAGTCAGAGGGCCTCGGCAAGTCTCTCTACCTTTGTGCACCTCGATTTCCTCATCATCCTGTTGGGTGACACCCCTTTCCTACCTTCCTCACAGGGTGTTTTGAGGATCTGGGGGTGGGGGTGGGGGTGAAACAGGTCTTATACATCTAGCTTTTGCATTTGCACCAGGGGCAGCAATCTGGGAAAAAAGCAGAGCAGCAAGTGTTCCAGCAAATTCTGCAGCCCCTTTTCTCATGGTGATGAGCAGAGACAAATGGTTAAAAGAGATGTACAGGGAATCCGCACTCTGGAGCCTGGCAGTCTGTCTCTGGCTCCCTCACTGTACGCTGCATATCCTTCCCACCTCTCTCCCTCTCTGTCTCTCTGTGTCTCTGTATCTGTCTCTGTCTCTCTCTCTCACACATATACACAGACACACACACGCACACACACACTCAGCTTCACCTTCATTTCCTTTTCTTTCACCTTCACTGGAGATGCCAAATGAAGCCACAGAAAGACCAGGGCAATCTTTGCCCTTTGCAGATGTTGCAAAGTCTGAAATCTTCAGAACATCGAAGAGTTGTTGATAAAGGAGAGAACTGATATGTGCTTTTATAAATGAGAAGAAAAGAGACCTAGAGGCTAAAGTGGCTGACCTGTGGTCATCGGCTCTAGTTCTGGATCAGGGTCAGACCCAGTCTCCCCATAGCCTCGGACCTGTGATTTCCCTTCTGATGACTTTGGACCCGGGATTAGCCTTGATTTGGCAACAACTGTCCTCGATGTGCTAGACAACTACCCTCTCCCCATACCCACCCAGGGGTCAAGATGGAGCTACCCACCCTTGAACTCAAGTTCACTTACTAGAAAATTCCTCCCGCAATTCTGGTCTGAAGACTTTGTCCAGTGCCCGAATCTCCTGTAGCTCCTTCTCCTCCACCAACAAGCGAACGATCCTCTGACCCAGAAACCCTCCTGCCCCCGTCACAAGGCAGCTCCACCCAGCCATGGTCAAACCTGGGTATCAAGAAGCACTCTCCAAGAATCAGAAAAACTGGGGAGCAGATTAGCGTACAGCGTGACCCTGGAGAAAGCCAGAAAGAGAGGTCAAGTAGTTACAGGTTTACAAAAACCATTTCGTTCCCTCCACTTTATTTCTGCAGAACTCCCATGCCCAGGAATAGTTGAAAGAAAACGAGAAAGCTCTAACCTGTTAGATTGTTGGAAGCCAGTTGAAAGAGCCTGGGTTCTGGTCTTCTTATGTCCCAAAGGCAGGATTGGGTTTTATGCACTCTTGTTTCTGGCTCAGCCTCTTCACCTTGAACTCTTACCACATACCCATTGCTCATGCCTCCTGCAGGGTCCCTCCTCCCTAAAAACTGCTGACCTTTAACATAGCTCTCATTCCTCCAAGGCACAGGAAGCAAGCTTCAGGGCCACTGCGTGATAAAGGCTTCGTCCTCCCTGTAACAAGAGATCCCGAGATCCATGCTAGCTGTCTGGAATCCACAGAGATTTAAATGTGGATTTAAATGCAGAGAAGAAATCTGCCAGCCCAATGGGCATTTTTACCTTGTGCTGCAAATACATGGGGGGAGAAAATCTACTGTAGTCCATTGTCTCTTCTCTCAGAGTGCCATTTGAAATGTTACTGTCTTGCAAAGTGGAGACATTTGCATTGGTGGCAGCTCCAGACACAGAGTTCTATGGGAAATGACTTTCTTTCCACCCCCCACATATCCAGGACCTCAATTTCGATTTCCCGTTGGAGAGCTCTGGGTTTATGGAAGAAGATCACCACTGAAGGGAAGCCATCTAGTGATAACTGTCCAGTTCTGTGGTCTGGATCTTTAGCTTCGGCCACAGTGGATCTTAGGGACGTTTGCAGTCATCCCACATTTTGATTGCAAAACCACTCTCAGTTCTAAACTCAAGATACTATGGATGCTTTTGAAGCCTGCGCCCCAGAGGTGCCCAAGTACCTCCACCATAAGCTCCTCAAGGCATCCCCTTTTCTCTACTTTAAAAAGTTGAGGTGTAATTTACATGCATGAAAATGTCCAGATCTTAAGTGTTAGTTCAATAAAGCCTTGACAATTATGTACACCGCTGTAACCACTACCCAAGAAAACCTACAGAACATTTCCTTCACCTCAAAAAGTTCTTTCTTGCCCCTTTCTAGTCAACTGCCACCTTCCACCCTGCCCACAATCTACCCCAGAAGCAATGACTTTCTGATTTTTAGTTTCAATAGATGCTCTATGTTTTCTCCTAAAGTCTTTATGGTTCTGGATATACACTTAAATATAGAATCCATGTGAAATTAAAATTTCTGTGTGGATTTCAGAAAAATTTACTGTTGTATTTCTCTATTGTTTGTCGCTTTTCTGTTTCATCAGTTTATTTTACTTATTTGCTTCCTTTTGTTTGCTTTGGATTCAATTTACTCTTGCCTTTCAAGGTTCGTAAGGTCAAAGCTTGTATTAGTGATTTTATCCCTTTTTTGTGCGACTATTGTCACTTAAAGCAATAAATTTCTCTGTTAAGTACTATGCTAGCCACATACAACAATTTTGATGGATTAGACTTTTATCATCAGTCAGGGAAAAATATTTTCTAATTTATCTGTGATTTCCTCCTTAACACGTAAGTTGTTCTGAAGTATGTTGTTTAATTTCTAAGATTGGAGATTTTCTAAATATCTTGTTTTTATTGACTTCTAATTTAATGCTACTGTGGTATGATTTTCATTCTTAGATATTTATGGAAACTTGTTTTGAGGTCCAGCATATGGTCCTGGTGAAAACAGCACATGCACTTGAAAAGAATGTTTTCTTCAGTCGTTGGGAGAAATGTGGGGTGCATTGGTGGCTCAGTTGGTTAAGCGTCCGACTTTGGCTCCAACTTCCGCCCAGGTCATGATCTCACAGTTGGTGGGTTCGAGCCCTACATTGGGCTCTGTGCTGACAGCTCAGAGCCTGGAGCCTGCTTCGGATTCTCTCTCTCTCTCTCTCTCTCTCTCTCTCTGCGCCCCCTCCCACTCGTGCTCTGTGTCTCTCTTGCTCTCTCAAAAATAAATTAAAAACATTAAAAAAAAAGATGTTGGGAGAAAAACATCTACAAAGATTGGGTTTGACACCCTCCTCTGAGTCTCTCTTTTTCCTTGTGTTGTGGACATTCTCTTTTTCTCACTTGCGACCTGACTCCTCATGCTGAAAACATTTGCCTAGGGAAGGTTGACTTTAGTCACTGAGTTGTCCCAGCTTAGTCTCTGAAGCTGTCAGCACTAGGTAAAAGCCCTCGGTCTTGCCATGACCTGTGTAGCCTTACTTGAGGCCACCAAGGTGCATCATACCGCTTTGTCTGCCAGAGTGATGCTCTAAGTGACCCATACACATCCCATTCCCTTCAGGACTGGGGAATTCATTCCCCCAGCTGTTGGGAGGGTTGGAGGCTGGCAGAATTCAGCTAGTGTCCTCTGGAAATTGCTTTCAGCCAAAGAGCCAATAAGACAAGAGTTTAAAGTCTCTGAGTGGAACCAATATAAATTCTATAGAAAATGAGAAATAAATAAAGGGCAAGGCAGGTGGGGGCCACAATATCACATTTCTTTTATTTCCAAACAGCTTTATTGAGATATAATTTACAAGCCATAAAATCTACTTGTTTTAAGTGTATAATTCAACTATTTTAAATAAAATTAGGGGCTTGTGTAACTATCACCCCACTCCTGTTTTGGAACATTTCTACCACCCCCAGAAAATCTCTTGTGCCCATTAACAGCCATGCCCCATTCCACTCCTCAGCTCTAGGAAACTTGGAATTGTCTTTCTGACCCTATAAATTCACCTTTTCAGGACATCATATGAATGGGGTCATTGCAATATATGGTCTTTTGCATCTGGCTTATTTTAACTTAGCATAATATACTTTTGAGATTCATCTCTCTTATAGCATGTATCAGTCTTTCATTCTATTTAGGTGCTGAATATTATTCCATTATATGGATATACCACATTTTGTTTATTGATAAACCGGTTGATGGATAATTGGAGTTTTCCCACTTTTTGGGCTATTACAGAAAAAGCTGGTATGAACATTCACATAAAGGGTTTGTGTAGACCTATGTTATCATTTCTGTTGGGTATTAGGAGTGAAATCACTGAGACACACGATAAATTTATCTTTAACTTAAGAAGGTGCCAAACTGTTTTTCAAAATGGCTGCACTTCCTGTCAGTATTGAGTGAATGTTTTCTTTTTTTCCACACTGTTTCTTCACATCTCCAATTTTTATTGTGCACATTTTTTTGTTACAGCCATCTTAGTAGGTAAGAAGTGGTATCTCATCATGCTTTTGATTTGCATTTCCCTAATGACTAATGATGCTGAACATCTTTTCATGTGCTTATTGGACATTTCTATACCTTTTGGATGAAATACCTATTCAAATCTTTTGTTCATTTTAAACTGGGCTATTTATCTCCTTATTGGTGAATTCTAAGAGTACTTAATATTCTGGATACAAGTTCTTTAATAGATAAGTTAACCTAAAAAATAAAATTGACAGGTTTTGTTTTTGTTTTTGTTTTTGTTTTTTTACCAGCGTAAATGGGTTTGAATATTCAGGAATAGCAGAGAATTGCAATCCTGGACAAGCAAGCTGCAGCAGAGCCATAGGCAAGTGCACAGAATAAAGAATAGGAACACTTTTTTATAGAGGAAAAGGGGAAGTTGGGATGGCTGTTATAAACAAAAAGTCCATTGTAATGAACTGCCATTTTGAAGGATAGTAAATTTTCATTGGCTAAGTTGTGACCGTCTCTCATTGGCTGGGCTGTTGCTGGGGAAGGAAGAAAGCCTTGGGATAGTAAAGTGGTATCTACCTGCAAGGTGCATCTCTTCCAGTTGGGTCTGCAACTGACGATGAGTGGGAGGGCGTAGGAGCTCCCCCGCTGGCCTACCGACTCTATCCCAAAGGAAATTTCTTTTTCTTAATTTTCACAGATAAATGATTTGAAAATACTTCCTCCAGTCTGTGGCTTATCCTTTCATTTTCTTAGTAATGTCTTTGCAAGCACAAACATTTTTCATTTTATTAAAATCTCATTTAAACGTTTCTTTTCTTTTATCACTCATGTTTTTGTCCAATCCAAGGTCATAAAGATTTTCACCTATGGTTTCTTCCAAGAGGCGTACAGTTTTAGCCTCTACATTTAGGTCTATGATCCATTTTGATCGTCACGCTTTGCATGTGGTGTGAGTTCACAGTTTAAATTAAAATGGTCAATTGATTTGGACAAAGATGCCAAGTAAATTCAATGAGGGAAATTTTTTTTTAAAAAAGCATATGGCATTGGGACACCTGGAAAGTCTACGTGCTCAGGGAAGGTCAGGGCATGTTATGTAAGGTGTGGCCCATCTGGGTCACTACCAGTTGACATCAGAGTTTGACAAGAATTCCCCAATATGACATAGCATGGGTTAACTAATATGCTATCTTAGGAAAACTCACAAAGGCCAAGGATTGGCAAAGAAATAGAAGGCATAATTTCCCTATCCTCCCATTCTACACTGATGCATAAGAGGCGCACAGTGTGGGCCTGCATTCCAGTGTAGGGACACTAGCCTCCTTTATTCTATGTTTGTATCATGTAAACACAAGAGAGCAGCTTTATCAATGGAGGAACACACATGATGTTGGTGCCAGCCGGTCTGGTTTTGGAGTTTCAGCTGCTGATAAAAGTTGTAAGGAAAAATCAATTGCCCAGCACCAGGAGGCAGTGGAGCTCATGGGAAGGGTCTTCCTCACCTTTGGGAAGAAAGCCACTGGTCCCACAGGGAGCCATTCAGGATATAGTTCCTCCATCGGGGAAGAGTGGATCCCTCCTCTTGATTCCCTTGCTAAACTCCTGAATCACTTTAGGACAGTTATACTCCTTATTTCATCTCTAGAGGTAAATTTGGGAAATGGAAGCATACGGTAGTTTTTGAAGTCACAAGATTAGATGAAATATAGGAAGAGAGTATATTCATGGATAAAAGGGAAAGCCACAGGACTGAATCATGGGACGGACGGAACAACATTTAGAGGTTGAACAGAAGAGGAGGAGTCAGCTAAGGAGAACTGAACAAGAGGGGTGTGAAGCTGGAAGGAAATTTGAAGAGTACGATACTATGAAAGTCAAGTGTAGAAAGTATTTCAAGAAGGAAAGTGTGGTCAATTATATTGGATGTTGCTACGGCATCAAATGCGATGATGAAAAGAATTGACCTTAGGTTTTGGCAACGTGGAGTCCATAATTAACTTGGTAAGAGCAATTTCTATGAAAGGTTGTGTTGAAAGTCAAATTGGAGTGCATTGAGTCCAAAAGTAGTTAAGAGAATGACTCCAAAACAACACCAACACCACACACACACACACACACACACACACACACACACACCCCAAACAAACAAACAAACCCACCCATTCAAGGAGTTGTGTTATGAAGATCTCACTAAAAACCTGTTAAAGCCAGTGGGGTCAAGAGTTTGTTGTTTTGGTTGTTACATTGCTTTTAAAATGGGCTGCTCCCTTCATTGCTGAATCCTTAACACCTAGCGCAGCGTATGGTACATAGTGATGTTCAAACATTGTTGAGTGTTTGAACTGAATGAAGTATCTATGCCTTATACATAAGAAATAGTACAATATCCAACACATGATAGGAGTTTAATTAATGTTTTTATTTTTTTCTTTTATAGTTTATTGTCAAGTTGGTTTCCATAAAATATCCAGTGCTCATCCCAACAAGTGCCCTCCTTCTTGCCCATCACCCTTTTCCCCCTCTCCCCCACCCCCATCAACACTCAGTTTGTTCTCAGTATTTAAGAGTCCCTTATGGTTTGCCTCCCTCCCTCTCCTTAACTATTTTTCCCCTTCTCCTCCCCCATGGTCCTCTGTTAAGTTTCTCCTGTTCCACATATGAGTGAAAACATATGGTATCTGTCCCTCTCTGCCTGACTTATTTCACTTAGCATAACACCCCCGAGTTCCATCCACATTGCTACAAATGGCCAGATATCATTCTTTCTCATGGCCATGTAGTATTCCATTGTCTATATAAACCACATCTTCTTGATCCATTCGTCAGTTGATGGACATTTAGGCTGTTTCCATGATTTGGCTATTGTTGAACGTGCTGCAATGAACATTGGGGTACATGTGCCCCTATGCATCAGCACTCCTGTATCCCTTGGGTAAATTCCTAACAGTGCTATTTCTGGGTCATAGGGGAGTTCTTTTGTTAATTTTTTGAGGAAGCTCCACACTGATAAACTCAATATTTAGAACATTTTTAAGTTCACAGCAAAACTGAGCAGAAGGCACAAAGAATTCCCATGTACACGTGCACACATACCTGGCCCATTATCAACATCCTGCACCAGAGTGGCATGTTTGTTACAATCAATGAAGCTGCATATTGTGTTAACACGTGAAGTCCACAATTCACATTAGAGTTCACTCTTGGTGTTGTCCATTCGATGGCTTATGACAAATGCATAGTGACAGGCTTCTACTATTACAATATCATATAGAACAGTTTCACTGTCCTAAAGGTTCTCTATGCTCCACCTAATTATCTTTCCTCTCCCCTAATGCTTGGCAACCACTGATTTTTTTCTACTGTGTTCATAGTTTTGCCTTTCCCAGAACGTCATGTTGTTGGAATAATATAGACACCTTTTTGGATTGGCATCTTTCACTTAGTAACTTAAGATTTCTCCATATCTTTTCATGGTTTGATAAGTCAGTTCTTTTCGGCTCTGAACAACATCCCATTGTGTGGATGTACCTCATTTTATCCATTCACCTACTAAAGAACATCTTGTTTGCTCCCAAATTTTGTTGATTATGTATAAAGCTCCTACAGATATTCACATGCAGGTTTTTGTGTGGATGTAAGTTTTCTACTTATTTGGGTCCACACCAAGGAGCACAATTGCTGGATTTCATGGTAAGAGTATGTTTGGTTTTATAAGAAACTGCCAAACTCCCTTCCAGTTGGCAGTGCCATTTTGCACTCCTACCACTAATGATGAGCATTCCTATTGCTCTACATCCTCATCAACATTTGGTGTTGTCAGTGTTTGGGATTTTTTGCCAATCTAACTAGTATGAAGTAGTATCTCGTTGTTTTAATTTGTAGTTCCCTAATGACATATGATGTGGAGCATCCTTTCATATGCTTATTTACTCTCTCTATGTCTTCTTTGGTAAAGTGTCTGTTCAGGTCTTTTGCTCATTTTAAATTCAGGTTATTCATGTTCTTATTAACTTTTAACAGTTCTTTGCAGAGTGCTTGAGTGGCTCAGTCGGTTAAACATCCGACTCTTGATTTCATCTCAGGTCATGATCTCATGGTTCCTGAGTTTGAGCTTCGCATTGGGCTCTGTGCTGAGAGTATGGAGCCTACTTATCCTCTTTCCCTCTTTTGCTGCCCCTCTCCTGCTCATACTCTCTCTCTCTCTCTCTCTCTCTCTCTCAAAAGCAAAATAAATAAACATTAAAATATATATATATAAGACTTCTTTGAAAATTTTGGATAACATTCCCTATCAGATATGGATTTTGTAAAGTTCTCTCCCAGTCTGTGACTTGCCTTCTTATTCTTTTGACAAGTTCTTTCTCAGAGAAGAAGTTTTTAATCTTAATGATGTCCACATTATCAATTATTTCTTTCATGGATTGTGTCTTTGGTGTTGTACCTAAAAAATCATTGCCATACCCAAAGTCACCTGGGTTTTCTCCTATGTTATGTTTATTTCTGGGATCTTTATTCTGTTCCATGATAATATATTTATTTATCCTTTCACCCCATACACTGTCTTGATTATTGTTATTCTTTCACCCCATACACTGTCTTGATTATTGTAGACTTATAGTAAGTCTTGATGTTGGATAGTGACAGTCCTACAACTTTTTTCTTCTCCATTAATGTGTTGGATATTCTGGGTCTTTTGACTCTCCATATATACTTTAGAATCAGTTTGTAAATATCCACAAAATAACTTGCTGGGATTTTTATTGGGATTGTATTGAATCTATAGCTTAAGTTGGAAAGAATTGATGTCTTGACATATTGGGTCTTCTTATGTATAACATGGAACATCTCTCCATTTATTTAGTTCCTCTGATGTCTTTACTCAGAATATTTCCCTCACATCTGGTACACATTTTGTTAGATTTATACCTAAGTATTTACTTTTCTTGGGTGCTAACGTGAACGGTATTGTGTTTTTACTTCCAAATTCCACTTGCTCATTACCTGTATATAAGAAGGTGATTGACTTGTTGTTAGCCTTATATCCAGCAGCCTTGTTATAATTGTTTATTAGTTCTAAGGAGACTATTTTGTGTATTTTCTTTGATTTTCTACTTAGACAATCATGTCATTTGCAAACAAAGATGTTTTTATTTATTCCTTCCTAATCTGTATAGATTTTATTTCCTTTTCATGCTTATTACTTAGGACTTTCAGGATCATGTTGAAAAGGGATGGTGAAAGGGGGCATCCTTGCCTTGTTCCTGATCTTAGTGAGACAGCTTTGAATTGCTTACCATTAAGTATGATGATAGCTGTAGGTTCTTTGTAGATGTTCTTTATCAAGTTGAGGAAGTTCCCCTCTATTTCTAGTTTGCTGAGAGTTTTTATTATGATTGGGTATTAGACTTTGTCAGATGTTTTTTCTGCATCTATTTACATGATCATGTAATTTTTCTTTTTTAGCCTGTAAATGTGATGGATTACATTAAATGATTTTTGAATATTGAACCAGCCTTGCATACTTGAGATAAATCCCGCTTGGTTGTGGTGTATAATTATTTTTATATGTTGTTGAATTTGATTTGAATTTGAATGGTTGAATTTGATTTGCTAATATTTTATTGAGTATTTTTGAATTTGAATTTGATTGTTCATTTGCTAATATTTTATTGAGGATTTTTGCTACTATGTTTTGAGAGATACGGAGCTGTAGTTTCCTTTTCTTGTGATGTCTTTATCTGGTTCTGGTATTAGATTAATGCAGGTCCCAGAATAACTTGGGACATATTCCTTTTGTGTCTATCTTCTGGAAGAGATTGTAGAGAATTCATATAATTTCTTCCTTAAATGTTTGGTAGAATTCACCTGTGAACCCATCTGGACCTGGTGCTTTCTGTTTTGGAAGGTTATGAATTATTGATTCAATTTCTTCAATAGATATAGGCCTATTCAGATTGTCTATTTTTTCTTGTGTGAGTTTTGACAGATCGTGGTTTTTTTATTGAAGTATAGTTGACAAACAACGTTATATTAGTTTTAAGTGTACAACATACTGATTTGACAATTCTATACATGCAATGATCACCACAATAAGTGTAGTTACCATCTGTTACCATACACAATTATTATAATATTATTGACTATATCCCCTATGCTGTACTTTTCATCCTGTGACTTATTTGTTTTGTAACTGGAAGTTTGTACCATTTAATCTCCTTCACCTATTTCCCCCCTCCCCCACCCCCTTCTGTCTGGCAACCACCAGTTTGTTCTCTGTATTTATGAGTCATTTCTGATTTTGTTTGTTTGTTTCTTTTGTTTTTCAGATTCCACATATAAGTGAAATCATACAGTATTTGTCTTTCTCAGTCTGACTTATTTCACTTAGCATAATAACCTCTAGGTTTCCATGTTGTGAACAGCAAGATTCATTCTTTTTTATGGCTGAGTAACATTCCATTGTGTATATATACCACATCTTCTTTATGCATTCACCTATCAGTGGACACTTAGGCTGCTTCCATATCTTGACTATTGTAAATAATGCTGTAGTACACATAGAGGTACATGTATTTTTTCAAATTAGTGTTTTTATTTTCTTTGGGTAAATACTCAGTAGTGAAATTATTGTGTAATATACTTTAGTTTTTAATTTTTTGAAGAAACTTCCATAGTGGATGCACCAAATTATATTCCCACCGATAATGTACGTGGGTACCCTTTTCTCCACATCCTTGCCGACACTTATTATTTCTTGTATTTTTGTTACTAGCCATTCTGACTGGTGTGAGGTGATATCTTATTGTGGTTTTAATTTGCATTGCCCTGATGATTAGTGATGTTGAACATTTTTTCATTTGTTGTTGGCCATCTGTATATTTTCTTTGGAAAAATGTCTATTCGAGTCCCCTGTCCATTTTTAAAACCAGAATATGTGCTTTTTTGGTTTTGGGCTGTATGAGTTCATTATACATTTTGGATATTAACTCAATATCAGATATATCATTTGCAAATATTTTCTCCCATGCTGTAGGTTGCTTTTTTGTTTTGTTGATGGTTTCCTTCACTGTGCAAAATATTTTTTAGCTTGATGTAGTCCCATTTGTTTATTTTTGCTTGTTTCCCTTTCCTGGAGAGACATATCCAGAAAAAGACTGCTAAGGTTGATGTCCATGAGTTTACTACCTATGTTTTCTCTTAGGAGTTTTATGGGTTCAGGTCTTATATTTAAGTCTTCACTTTGTTGTGAGTTTATTTTTGCGTATGGTGTGAGAAAATGGTCCAGTTCCATTCTTTTGCATGTAGCTGTACAGTTTTCTCAGAACCATTTATTGAATAGATGTCCCATTGTATATTCTTGCCTTCTTCGTCATAGATTAATTGGCCATAGAAACATGAGTTTATTTCTTTGTTCTCATGAGTTCCATTGGTCTATGTGTCTATTTTTGTGCCAGTACCATAAAGTTTTGATTACGATAGCTTTGTAGTATAGTTTGAAATCTGGCACTGTGAAACATCCAGCATCTCAAGATTGCTTTGGCTATTTGGGGTCTTTTTTGGTTCCATACAAATTTTAGGATTTTTTTGTTTTAGTTGTGTGAAAAATATTATTGGTATTTTCATAGGGATTGCATTGAATCTATAGACTGCTTTGGATAGTATGGACATTTAGACAATATTAATTCTTCCAATCCATGAGCATGGTAAATCTTGCCATTTACTTGTGTCGTCTTTGGTTTCTTTTATCATTATCTTATAGTTTTCAGAGTACAAGATTTTCATTGCTTGATTAAACTTATTCTTAGGTATTTTATTCCTTTTGATGAAATTGTAAATGAGATTGTTTTCTTAATTTCCCTTTCTGCTATTTTGTTATTAGTGTATAGAAATGCAAAAGATTTCTGTATATTGATTTTGTATCCTGCGACTTTACTGAATTCATTTATTAGTTATAATAGTTTTTCTCAGTAGAGTCTTTAGGATCTTTAAAAAATTTATTTTAGGGAGATTGCAAGTGGGGGAGGGGCAGAGAGAGGGGGACAGAAGATCTGAAGTGGGCTCTGCGCTGACAGGCTGACAGAAACGAGACTGATGTGGGGCTTGAACTCACAAACTGCGAGATCATGTCCTGAGCCAAAGTCAGACGCTCAACCAACTGAGCCACGCAGGTGCCCCAGGGTTTTATACACACACACACACACACACACACACACACACACTATCATGTCATCTGCAAATAGTGACAGTTTTACTTCTTCCTTACCACTTTGGATGACCTTTTTTCTTTTCTTGTCTGATTTATGTGGCCAGGACTTCCAGTACTATATCGGATAAGAGTGGTTGAGAGTGGACATCCTTGTCTTATTCCTTATCTTAGAGGAAAAACTGAAAACTTTTCAACATTGAGTGTGATGTTAGCTGTGGGTTGGTCTATATGGCCTTTATTATGTTGAAGTATGTTCCTTCTATACCTACCCACTTTGTTGTTTTTATCATAAATGGATGTTGAATATCTTCAAATGATTTTTCTGCATCTATTAAGATATTCATCTAATTTTATCTTTTATTTTATTAATGTGATATATCACGATTGATTTGTGTTTATTGAACCATACTTCCACCCCTAGAATAAATCTCCCTTGATCATGGTGGATGATTCTTTTACTGTATTTTTGAATTCAGTTTGCTAACATTTTGTTGAAGATTTTTTTGCATCTATGCTCATCAGGGATATTGGTCTGAAATTTTCGTTTTTGTAGTGTTTTTGGTTTTGGCATCAGGGTAATGCTGACCTCATAGCATGCCCATAAAATTTGGAAACATTCCTTCCTCTTTTATTTTTTAGAAAAGTTTGAGAAGGTCAGGTATTAACTCAGAGGTAGAGTTTACCTCTGAAATCTTCTGGTTCTGGACTTTGGTTTGTTGAATTTCTTGTTTACTGATTCAATTTTGTTGGTAGTGATCAGTTTCTTTAGATAATCTATTATTTCATGATTCAGTTATGGAAGATTGTACATTTCTAGGAATTTATGCATTTTTTCTAAGTAGTTCAATTTGTTGGCATATAATTTTTCATAGTACTTTCTTATAAACCTTTGTATTACTGTGGTGTTGGTTGTGACTTCTCTTTCATTCCTGATTTTATTTATTTGGGTTCTTTCTTTTGTTCTTGATGAGTCAAGGTAAAGTTTTATCAATTTTGTTTACATTTTCAAAAACTAGCTGCTAGTTTCATTGATGTTTTCTATTTCTTTTTTTTAGTTTCTATTTTATTTATTTCTGTTCTTATATGTATTATTTCCTTTTTTCTACTAACTTTGGACTTTGTTTGCTCTTCTTTTTCTATTTCCTGTAGCTGTAAGGTTAGATTACTTGAGATTTTTCTTGTTTCATGAGTTAGTCCTGTATCACTGTCAACTTCCCTCTTAGAACTGCTGTGCCCCAAAGATTTTGGAATGTTGTGTTTCTGTTTTCTTTTGTCTCAACGTATTTTGAAATTTTCTTTTTGATTTTTTTTTATTGACCCATAGGCTGTTTAGTAACATGTTTGGCCTCTGTGTGCATTTCTGTCAGTTTTTTCTTATAGTTGATATCTAGTTCTGTGATTGGAAAAGATGCTTGATATGATTTCAGTCTTGGAAAATTTATTGAGATTTGTTTTGTGGCCTGATGTGTGATCTGTCTATCCTGGGCAATGTTCCATGGGCAGTTGAAAAGAATGTGTATTTTGCTGTTTTTGGATGGAATTTTATATATATTCCATTAAGTCCATCTGGTCTAATGAATTGTTCAAAGCCACTATTTCCTTATTGACTTTCTTTTTTAGAAAATTTTTTAAATATTTATTTTTATTTTTGAGAGAGAGAGAAAGAGACAGAGAGAGAGAGAGAGAGGGAGACACAGAATCCAGAGGAGGCTCCAGGCTCTGAGCTGTCACCACAGAGCCCATGCAGGGTATGAACTCACAAACTGGGAGATCATGACCTGAGCTGAAGTGAGACGCTTAACAAACAGACTGAGCCACCCAGATGCCCCCCATTATTGACTTTCTGATTGGACAACTGTTTCCTTATTGATTTTCTGTCTGTGTGAGCTATCCATTGATGTAAACAGGGTGTTAGAGTCCCCTATTATTATTATACTACTGTCAATTTCTCTGTCTATATCTATGGATACACTTTATATATTTAGATGCTCCTCTGTTTGATGCATAAATATTTCTAATTGTTATATCCTCTTGGTAGATTGATTGCTTTATTGTTATGTGTTGCCATTTTTCTCTCTTGTTATCTTCTGTTTTAAAATCTATTTTGTTTGGGGCGCCTGGGTGGCTCTATTAGTTAAAGCGTCTGACTCTTGATTTCGGCTCAGGTCACGATCTCATGGTCATGAGATCAGGGTGCAGTCCAGGCCCCATGCTGGGCCCCACATTGGGCCCTACACTGGGCCCTGTGCTGGGTGTGGAGCCTGCTTAAAATTCTCTCTCCCTCTTCTTCTTCCCCTCTTCTGCTTGTGCTCTCACATGCCCTCTCTCACTCTCAAAAACAAACAAAAACAACAACACATACACATGTGAGTGCTCTTACGTGTACTCTCTCACTCTCTCTCAAAAAACAAACAAAAACAACAACACACCCCACCCCATAACCCCCCCCCCACACCATTATTTTGTCTAAGTATTGCTACCCCAGGGTTTGGTTTTGTTTTGCTTCCGTTTGCATGGAATATCTTTTTCCATCTCTTCACTTTTAGTCTGTATGTGTCTTTATATCTGAAATAAATCTCTTGTAGGCAGCATAGAGGTGGGTCTTGTTTTTTTATTCCTTTGGTCACCCTCTGTCTTTTGATTGGGGCATTTACATTTAAAGTAATTATTGATAGGTATGTACTGCCTTTTTGTTCATTGTTTTATGATTGTTTTTGTGGTTCTTCTGTTACTTTATTTTTTTCTTGCTCTCTTCCTTTGTGGTTTGATAGCTTTCTTTAGTGTTATGCTGGCATCCCTTTCGCTTTATTTTTTGTGTATCTATTATAGGTTTTTGGCTTGTGGTTACTGTGAGGTTCACATATGACATCTATGTATATACCAGTGTATTTTACGTTGATGTTTGTTTAAGTTCTCAAACACCTTCTAAAAGCACTACATTTATACCTCTTCCCCCACTCTCTGTTTTATATATATGATGCCATATTTTACATACTTTTATTTTGTGTATTTCTTGACTAATTTTTATAGATATAATTGATTTTACTACTTTTATATTTTAACCTTCATACTAGCTTTATAAGTGATTGTTCTATTACCTTTTCTATATATTTGCTTTTATTAGTGAAATTGTTTCCTTTCATATAATTTTCTTACTTTCTTACTTCTGGTTATGGCTTTTTCTTTTCTGATGAGGGAGGATGAGGCAGGCTGAGGGGTAAAGCACAAGCTAGCACACACACGCACTCCCAGGTGGGACATATATGATATGCCTTGGACACTCCTGGCTACAAGAAAGGACAAAAAACAAAAAACAAAAAACTGTCACCCCCACACTTAACAGTACCGCTCTTCCTGCCCACAGGTCCTGTCCCTGTGCTTTAATAAAATCACCTTTTTGCACCAAAGACATCTTCAAGAATTCTTTCTTGGTCGTCGGCTCCGGACCCCACGAACCCTCCCATCACCCCAAAACATCATCATTTTCCACTTAAAGAAGTCCCTTTAATTTTTATTTTTTTAAGTTTGTTTATTTATTTTGAGGGGGCTGGGAGAGGGAGAGAGTGGGGAAGGTGCAGAGAGAGAGGGAGAGGGAGAGAATCCCAGGTAGGGTCCACACTGTCAGGGCAGAGCCTGATGTGGGGCTTAAACTCGAGAATGTGAGATCATGACTTGAGCCAAAGAAATCAAGAGTCAGACGCTTAACAGACTGAGCCACCCAGACACCCCAAGAAGTCCCTTTCATACTTCTTATAAGGTTGCTTTAGTGGTGATAAGCTCCTTTAATTTTGTCTTCAAAACTCTTTATCTCTCTTTTAATTCTGAATGATAACCTTGCCAGGTAGAGTATTCTTGGTTGTAGGCTTTTTTCTTTTCAACATTTCGAATACATAATGCCCCTCCCTTCTGGCTTGCAAAACTGCTGCTAACCAATCAGCTGATAGTCCTATGGGGTTTCCCTTATACATAACTGTTTGGTTTTCTCTTGCTGCTTTCAAGATTCTTTCTTTATTTCTAGGTTTGGCATTTTAAATATTATCTTCTGTCTTGGCGTGGACCTCTTTGGGTTCATCTTGTTTCTGTGCTTCCTTGTCCTTCCTGGTCTGTTTCTTTCTCCAGGTTAGGGAAGTTTTCAGCTATTATTTCTTCAAGTAAATTTTCTGCCTGTATATCTCTCTCTTCTTCTCTGGAAACTTTATAACATGGATGTTAGTGTGCTTGATGTCATCACAGAAATCCCTTAGCCTAATCTCATTTTTTTGGGGGGGGGCATTATTTTTCTGTTCAGCTTGGTTGCTTTCTATTGCCCTGTCTTCCAGATCATGGATCCATTCTTCTGCATCCTCTAATCTGTTGTTGATTCCCTCTAGTGTATTTTTAATTTCGGCTATTGTATTCTTCAGCTCTGACTAGTTCTTTTTTATATTCTCTATCGTTTTGTTGAAGTTTTCACAGACTCTATCCATTCTTCTCTCAAGCTCAGCGAACATCCTTTTGACCATGACTTCAGACTCCTTAACAGGCAGTTTGCTTACCTCTGTTTCATTTACCTTTTTCTTGTGGTTTTGTTCTGTTCTTTTGGAATATATTACTTGGAGCATATCTGTCCTCTCATTTTGTCTGATTCTCTGTGTTTGTTTCAATGTATTCGGTAGGTCAGCTCTGTCTTCTGGTCTTGAAAGTGACGGTCAGATGCAGAAGGTATCCTGTGGTGCGCTGTAGTGCCATACTCCTCATCACCAGAACCAGCTGTCCTCTGTGTGGGCTGCACGTGCCCTCTCTTATGGCTGAGCTGTGACTACTGCAGGTACACTGGTGGATGGGCTGGCCCTCAGCCTAGCTGTCTGCAATGACTGTCACTGTATGAAGGGCTTGCTCCTGGGGTGACTAGCTGAGAGGTGTAAAGGCAGCTACTGCAGGCATGCTGGTGTATAGAATTAGCCAATATCCCCTTTGGTGCAGGAGTTGCTTTGGAGGTGTGGCTGTCCTGACCAGAGCTGACGACTAGGTGTGGTGGGGCCATAGTCCCTTCGGGGGTGGGGGGGGGGGAATGCTGGCCCTGACTAAACCAGACTTGGTGTGAGAGAATGGGAGCTGCTTTGGAGGGGCATCTGCGAGTGTGGGTCTGGGTGAGGTGAGTCCACAAAGAAGCATGGGGGTGGGGCAAGCGGTGCTGGCAAGTAGATGGGGAGTCTCAAAACTGCCTCCCACAAGTATCCAGGTATCTGGGTGAGGGAGGGCAAGAAAAATGGCACCTCCCAGCGCTTTGGTTCCAGAGAGATGTCCTGCGGATCCTTGGTCCTCTGGCACACACCCTAAACTGGATCAGTATGTATAGCCCTTCGTGAATAAGCTAGCACTTTTCTAACTGCAGCTTCTGTGCTGGGTCTTGGGCTGAGTGATAAGGCGTACTGGCTTTTTAAGGGGGAAGACTCAGTTTCCTAAAGCCCTCCTGCTCTCCAGTTTAAGCCTTACTGATTTTCAAAGCCAGACTCTATGGGGACTTGTCTTCCCAGTGCAGGTCCCCAGAGCTGTGGATCACTGCTTGTGATGTCCCTCCCACTGTGGATCAGTGCCCCAGGGCTTTGGTTTCTGACTGTGCCTCTGCCCCTTTGACCCTTCTCAATGTGGCCTTCTCTTTATGACTTCAGCTATGGGAGATCAGTTCTGCCAGTTTTCAGATGGTTTTCAGAGTGAGTTGCAATACATGTAGTTGTTGCTTTGGTGTGTCCATGGGAGGAAGTGAGTTCAGGATCCTCCTTTTAATATTGTAGGTTTCTTGCAGATAACATTTCTTTGGGTCTCATTTTTTTGATTCACTCAGAATCTCTCTTTTTTCATTGGTTTGCTCAGATCATTTTTGCTTAGGGGGAGAGTGGATAATAGTTGGATTAATATCTACCATTTTACAAGAAATACCATGTAGTTTGGCAAGAATGTGGTGAAAACTGTGCTGTTGGTGGGACTGTAATTGTGCAGCCACTATGGAAAACAGTATGGAGACCCCTCAAAAAATTAAAAGTAGAATTACCACATGATCCAGCAATTCCACTTTTGGGTATTTATCCAAAGAAAATGAAAACACTAACTTGAAAAAAGATATATGCCTCCTGTGTTCACAGAGCCAATATATGGAAACAATCTAAGTTTCTGCTGATGGATGAATGGATAAAGACATCGTGATATACACACACACACGAACGTTATTCAGCCATAAAAAAGAAGGGACTCTTGCCATTTGTAATATCATGGAAGGACCTCAAAGGCATTATCTAAATGAAATAAGTCAGATTGAGGGAGACAAATACAATAATTTCTCGAATACATGGGATCTAAAAAACAAAAACAAAGCAACCAAGCTCATAGATACAGAGAACAGATTAGTAAGTACCAGAGGTGGGAGGAGGGGGTGGGAGAAATGGGTGAAGGGGGTCCACGGGTGAAAAAAAAAAGAAAAGAATTAAGGAAGCAAAACTATAAACAGAAGATCAGTAGGACAATAGCATGTGGAAAGAAGTAATGGGCCCCAAGTGGGAGCCAGTATGGAGAATTAGTTTAAGGAACTAAACCATGCAAGTCGGGCTGAAATGCCTGAGCACGGAGAGATTGGAGTTAGATGAGCTTGCAGACGGGAGCTGGGGCCAGAGCATGCACAAACTTGAGAGGATTTCATCGCAATGATTTTGGCTTTCCCCTAAGAGCAGAGTGAAGCCCCGAAAGGAATTTAAGACATGCAGCGGCATGAGGAGAGTTGCATTTTTTAAAGGTCACTCTGGATGCTGTACAGAGAACAGATCAGATTAAGTTAGAAAATTCAGAGAAAGGATTTTGAAAGTCTAAAAGAAAGGATTTAACTTGCGGTCAAGTCATGGTAAGGAGATGAGAAAGATAATGGGCTCATGAGAGATAAAAGGAAACATCGCATCGCCCTCTTTCCAGACCACATCCCGGCACACAGATCATGGTCCCACGCCACTGCCTAGGGGCATGATGCCCCTGAAAGCCCGTGATTATTAGCCATAGTAGAACCTTCTGTTCTGGTTCAAATGCACACCCTATGTCCCACGCTGTGCTCAGTTGATTTCATAAGAGGCAGGAGAAAAGCTCTTTGTGATATTTCATGATACGTATACTTTGCCCCCCCTGCCCCCTCCCCTGGCGCGGGCAGATGGCAGGTGGTGGGAGGGTTGTTGACTGCCAGCAGGGCCACACATTTGAGGGAAAGGGCATATACCTGCCAGCCCTGCAGCACCATTTCCCACTTGTCAGGACTATTACAGTCAGTCAGTCAGTCAGAACTTTCCATAAACAGTTCCATGGAATCCCCCGTGTCCTTTAAAGAACACATGAACCGTTTCAAATGCAGCACCCACAGCTCGACACAAAGTCCAGTGTCAATAATCCTCTAAATAATGAAATAAAGAGAGAGGGGCAGGGAGTACCTCGCATTAGAGGGATACCAGGTAGGAAAGAGGAGAAAGAGCATGAGAACAAATGTTTTGTGGGTTATGCTTTAATACTTTAATTAATTAGTTCTTTGTTTTTCAATTTACATCCAAGTTAGTTAGCATAAAGTGCTATAATGATTTTCGGAGTAGAATCTAAGTGATTCATCCCCTATGTAGAACACCCAGTGCTCATCCCAACAAGTGTCCTCCCTAATGCCCCTCACCCATTTAGCCCGTCCCCCCTCCCACAGCCCCTCCAGCAACCCTGTTTGTTCTCTGTATTTAAGAGTCTCTTATGCTTTGTCCCCCTCCCTGTTTTTATATTATTTTTGCCTCCCTTCCCTTATATTCCTCTGTTTTGTATCTCAGTTTCCTCATACGAGTGAAGTCACATGGTATTTGTCTTTCTCTGACTGACTAATTTCATTTAGCGTAATACCTTTTCGTCCCATCCGTGTAGTTGCAAATGGCAAGATTTCATTGTTTTTGATTGCTGATATTTTATATCATTCATCACTGGTCTAAGTTGGTTTGCAAACTGAAACCTGCAAGCTAAGTCCAGCCCGCCATCTGTCTTTGGAGTAAAGTTTTATTGGAACACAGCCACACCCATTTGTTTATGAACTATGTCCCCATGGGTGCCTCCAGGCGACAGCAGCAGAGTTAAGTGGATGCAAGACTGTATGGCCCACAAAGCCTAAAATATTTATCATCTGGTCCTCTGGAGGACAGTGTGCTGATCTTGCTCTATCTCTAGACAGAACTTGTTTAAGAGTGTAGTAGGCTTCTATTAGGCAATGTTTATGCCAAGTTCTTGATGTCCATGCATATGATTACTACTCATATGGTAATCTTTGAATACAAAGTCCATTTAGTACTAAGAACAGATGGAAATGGAATTGTGGATTCTTCATGAAATCCAAAAGTTAGGTCAAATGTCGCTCTCAGAGTAGTTATTTTTGTGTTTGAATAGCCAAGGCTTTTATTTTAAAAAATAGATCACTAAATTAATAATAATGATTAATAAATTATTAACTATATAATAAACATACATATTTAATATTTAATATATTAAATATATCATTAATAATTAATTAACATATAATTTAATATATTTAATATTTACATCAATACATTAAATATATTATTAACTATAAAGTATTAATATATAAATTATTGAAATAGCATATAACTTAGAATATCAAATTATTAATTATATCAAATATATTATTGATTATAAATTATTAATAACAGATGAATTATTAATTATATATTAATAAATAATACATTATTATTAATATCATTTCTAATATTACTGCTAATAATAATATTTGAAATAATAAGCAGCTGGGGAGAAAACTGTTTTTTAGAAACTCAGAAAAGGCTCCTTTACACCAACACTTGATAAACAAAGCTCTCAAATTTTCACGCTCCGTCCAATTGCCTTCAGTGCCCTGCAAATTTACAGTCCTCTAACAGAAAATATGTTGAATAGTAAGAAGCCCATGGTGGTCAGTGTCATTTCATGTGACTTTGTAATATCTGTTTAACACAAGAAATGTAGTTGTAATCACCCTGTTGTCCTAGGCAAATTGTAATTTCGTTCCTACTCAACTGTCCAGTATAGAAATAGCTATGTGTGCATGTGTGTATACATATACATACATACTATATTTACTGCCTTTGTTCTTTGTTGTTATTTTTGTCTTCCACTCTTTTTCTGCCTTTTTTGGTTTTAATTGAGCATCCATATTATTCCATTTTCTCAGCATATCAATTATATTTCTTGTTTTAGTGGTTGCCTTCATGTTTGTAATATACATTAACTTATAACTAATCCAAGTCCACTTTCAAATAACACTATACTATTTCATGAGTAGTGTGAGTATTTCATATTTCACTTGTATAGAAGCATATATATTAAAACAATGGGATACATTGTTACTATTATCATTTTAAGTAAGCTCTTATCTATTAGATCAGTTAAGAATAAAAAAAATAAAAGTTTTTATTTTACATTCACTTACTCCCCTAATGCTCTTTCTTTCTTTGTGTAGGTCTGAGTTTCTGACCTATATCATTTTCCTTTTCTTTGAAGAACTTTTTTTAAAAAAGTAATCTCTACACCCAACATAGGGCTCAAACTCATGGCCCTGAGATCAAGAGTCATATGCTCTACCAACTGAACCAGGCCTTCAGTCACCCCTGAAGAACTTTTTTTTAAAACATTTTTTAAAGTTTATGTATTTATTTTGAGATTGAGAGAGAGAGAGAGCGCGCAGAGAAAGAAGGAGAGAGAGCATCTCAAGCAGGCTCAATGCCATCAGTGCAGAGCCTGATGCAGAGCTTGAACTCACAAACTGTGAGATCGTGACCTGAGCTGAAACCAAGATCCAAACACTTAACCAACTGAGCTACCCAGATGCCCCTTTAAAAACATTTTTTGCAGGGTAAGCATTCTGGTAAAAAATTTCTCAATTTTTGTTTGTCTGAGAAAGCCTTTATTTCTTTTTTATTTATAAAAGATAATTTCACAGGGTATGGAATTCTATGTCAGTGCCTTATTTTTTCTCTCAACACTTTAAATATTTTACTCCACTCTCTTTTTGTTTGCATGGTTTCTAAGGAGAAGTTGGATGAAATTCTTATCTTTGCTCCTCTAGAGATACCATTATGTGTCCCCACCTCTCGGCTTCTTTCGAGATTTTTTCTTTTAATCTTTGATTTTCGGAAATTGGAAGATAGTATGCCTGCTTGTTGTTCTCCGAGCTTCTTGGATCTGTGGTTTGGTGTTTGACATTAATTGGGAAGAAATCCTTAGTCAGCGTTGCTTCAAATATTTCTTCTCTTCCTTTTTCTCTTTCTTCTTTTTTGGTGGTAGTCCCATTACTCTTACAGTACACCCTTTGTAGTTGTCCCACAGTGTTTGGATATTCTGCTCTGCGTTCTTTTTTCAACATTTATTTCTCTTTGTTTTTTTGGTTTTGGAAGTTACTGTTGACATATCTTCAAGCACAGAGATTCTTTCCTCAGCCATGTCCAGTCTATTAATGAGCCCATCAAAGATATTCTCCATATTGGTTAGTGTTTTTGAGCTCTAGCATTTCTTTTTGATTCTTTCTTAGAATTTTCAGTTCTCTGCTTAAATAATCCATCTGTTCTTGAGTGTTGTCTACTTTGTCTGTTAGAATCCCTAGCATATTAACCATAGTTATTGTAAATTCCTGGTCTGATAATTCCAACATCCCTACCAAATTTGAGTCTGGTTCTGTGTCTTCAGATGGTATCTTTTGCCTTCAGTATGCCTTGAAAAATTTTGTTTGTTTGTTTAAAGCCAGATATGATGTAATGATGGATGTAATGGGTAAAAGGAACTCTGGTAAATAGGCCTATAGTGATGTAGTGGTAAGAGGTATGTGTGTGTGTGGGGGGAATAGGGGGAGTATGCTATAGTTCTATGACTGCTCTTAATCTTTTGGTGAGCCTGTGCCCCTGGACTGTGACATTTACCTGTGTTGCTCAGTCTCCTACCTTCCCCTTAATGTGGGGCAGGTTGGTTAGAGGGGGCTAGAGTTGAGTGTTTCACACCTTCCAGGTCAGTTAAGCTCTGATAAAACCCTGGTAGGTTAGAATCTGGTAAAATGGTTTCTCTTGAGGGTAGCCTTGTTGAGAACATAATGTTCTGGCATATTTCAAAATGGTTACTTTTTCCCTCCACCTGCTGGAAGCTCTAGGGGATTTTTCTCTGGTGTTTTCTGTGAGAATCGGTAGCATTCCTACAGGTAGAACAAAAGTATGAGGGCAGGGAACCATGAGTGTGCCCCCATTTTAACTCCTGGACTTGCCCACAGAGCCTCCAGCATTTCATCAATTACGGTTCAGGTTTTCCGACCCTGGTACTGGTTTTCCTGGAGGTTTTTGCTCAAATACTGGTTTTCCTGGAGGTTTCTGCTTCTCTGTATTTGCCTGTCTCTCCAATTTTGGGGACAGTGGTTTTCCCTACGATCTCACTCTTCTAAGTTATCTAGAGGAATTGTTGATTTTTCAGTTTGTTCAGCTTTTTACTTGGCTAAAATGGAGTGGTGACTTCCAAGCTCCTTACACCCTGGATTGAGAATCAGAAGTCCCCCTGTCATTTATTTTCACAGTGAGAATCCAAGAAGATTAGTATCATATTTAATAAAGACAAAGATGTTTTGAGTCTTTCCAAACATTTTGAGGACAGTGGAGCCAGAGTGAGTCCGAGCAGCCTGACCCTGGGATGACCCCAAAGCTGATTCTCTTTATCAGAACACAGGGCTTGTCTCTTACATAGCTGGTATTCTGTTCAATTGTTCAAAGTTTTCTAGTGGAGGTTTATTTGCCTTCCTTACCCATGCATTTTGATGTAGGACATTTTTGGGGGTCAAGGAGTCCCTTCTGAGACTGAATATACATCTCTTCAGGTGACTATAGATATTTCTCTGTCCACACTTCCGAGGCAATGAGAATAGCCTTTTGGCACTACCTCTAGACTATCTTGCTCATTTCCCTTGGAATCTTGGATCTAGCTCTCTGAATCTAGAAGGAAAAGCTACTTAAAAAAATAGCACACACATGTATGTACAGTTATCACCAAGATGGATATATACAGAGAGAATTTGTACTAGATTCTTTTGAAAAGGAAGCTACCTCCGCTATCTGCAGACCAAATGGCCTTAATGCCATATGCTATTGTGCTTTGTTTCGCTCTTATCCCAAACCAATCTGGAATGACACAACCAAGCCCCCAGCAGGTGATTTCAGGGTTGAGAGATGATCTGGCCATCAGCACAAAGTCCCACTGTATTTGATGCTTAGTCCTAATGGGTGACAGGGGTGTGAGGGCTGAGGAACAGGCCAGAGAAGAGAAAAATCTGTCTGAGTGAGATCACATGCTACATGAAGAGGGTTATACAGTATAACCCATGAAGTGGGTTATAACCACGTATAACATGGGTTATACAGTTCTCTCTTGAGTCTGCCTAGAGCCTGCCCACCATCAGAGTCCATGTTCTTAGGGACCCTTGAGTAACAGAATCTTTCTCAGACTTTAATCTCTTAAGGTGGTTTAGCTCTTTGGTACTTTATTGAGAAAGCCAACATCTGTCCAGTAGGATTATATCATATGACTGAAGTAAAGATCTCTCTCATTTACTGGCAAAGGACTTGTATGGTCTTTTTAAAATTTGCTTCTAGAGTCCCCAAATCACTTGTGTCAAAACTCTCTTTTTGCTACTTCTCCTGGAGGTCAGTGCGCCGCACAAAAAGACATTATTTTATGCGTTGGAAGATCCTGTAGTATCATAGGTCACAAACATAAATATTTTAGGCTTTTGTTTGCTCCTTGGTTCTTTCATCCCTCTGGCTTTGGCTCTGTGAACTAAAGTAAAAAAGTTTCCCAAGACTGCTGGTAGCAGTGAATGAATTGAGCTACACCAGGATCACTCCTGTCCTATATGCCTGTCTGAGCTCATGAAACTTCCATCTTTTTCAAGGTACACAGTGCTATTCTGATTCATGTGTTGAGGGTAATCTTGGCTTCCTGTCCCATACATAGTGAAACTGTGACTGCTGTATCAGCCTGGCAGTTGCCACCAGACATGGTGCTTCCTTAGTGTGTCCCCCTAAACTTTCAATACAAGCACCTCATTCTTGCTGCCAAATTAAGACCACTCTTTGGCCTCAAACTGGTCATCGGCACACCAGTGTAGGAGCCAGTTCAAACTTTTAACTGAATAAAAAGTTAGGGTCTAACACAAGGATCATGGTCAGGTACCTTTTTCCTTTTATCAACCCATTAATGACATTTAAATCAGCCGCTCGAGCCTCTTCTCAAAGAGCATATTCTGTAACATATCGAGTAGTCTTCTAAGTATTCTAACTACACCTGCTTTACTCTCTTTTTTTGTAATGTTTTAATTTATTTTTGAGAGAGAGAGAGATAGCGTGCATGGGAGAGGGGCAGAGAGAGAGGGGAGACAGAGGATCCAAAGCGGGATCTGCGCTGACAGCAGAGGTCCCGATGTGGGGCTCCAGCTCACGAACCATGAGATCATGACCTGAGCCAAAGTCAGATGCTTAATCAACAGAGCCACTCAAGCGCCCCCACTTGCTTTACTTTCCTTCTTTCATCTGGTTGGCCTGTCTTGCCCTGCTTGACAGACAGAGAGTATGATTTTTGTTGAGGAATATTTTATATGGATAGCTCTTCTGTCGAGAGTGCAAATGTTCATAGTTATTTCATAGAGATATAGAGGATGTGCAATTACTGAAACAACTAGCAGATTATATTGAATAACTGACAGATTATATTGATCTGCCCATTTAAGATCTTTTATTCTGAGAAGAATCAAAGGGATTGGTGATTTGGGAGTCTGGGTGATTTGGGAATCTTGATTCTGGGTTCTGAGTACAGCCCAGTGCAGGACTGTCTAATAACGCGTACTTTATTTTCTTTCTAAATATGTAGGTGGCACATACCTGATACATCTGGGTTAAGCAACAGCTAAAGCATTAGGAGTTATGATCAGGGAGGCTGCTACGAGATCATTCTCTCTTTCAGTGTTTTCTCTGCCATCTAATGTTCCCTTGACTGGGCCCTTGGGTACGTGGGAGAAGCTGGGCAAAAGTGGGACTGTCCTATGACATGAGTTCCTGCAGAAAAGGGTCCAGCTCAGGAATGAAGGGAGACTTTTCATAGCTTCTGGATTAGGTAGTGACCCATTCATCTTGGTTCTGTCCTAACTCACTCTTTTCCTTGGGGAGTGCTATCATTCTCCAGATGTGACAATGTGGTTTGATCCAGCTTTGTCTTTTTGAATGGATTCTTTTAAAAAATATTTACTCAAAGCCTTCTGTGGCATTGGGCATGGTCGGGGCTCTGGGAATGTCGTGGTGAACAGTAAACACATGAAAAAAGAATAAGTTAATGGCAGATTGCAGTGAGTGCTAAGAAGGGAAGGCCAGGTGGCGTGGGTAACGTAGAGCCTGCTCTAGATTGGATGATCAGAGAAATCTCACCTCCCTGGGGAGTGATATTTAAGCTGAGATCTAGATGTCAAGAAAGAGCCAGCCTTGGGAAGAGGATGGGGAAGGATATTTTATGCAGAGAGAAGAGTTAAGTGTGAAAGTCCAGAGGCAGGAAAGAGTTTTGCTTGTTTAAGGAAGAGGAGGAAGACAGTATGGCTGGGGCATGGAGAGCAAAGGGGAGAGTGGTGAAGAAGTGAGCTGGAAAGGTCTGCAAGAACCAGACATACAGTGCCCAGGGAAGAGCTGGGCATCAGTTTGGATTTCCACTAAATGGAGTGGGAAGCCACAGAAAGGCTTTGAACAGGTGAGACAGAGGATTTGCTTGTACTTGAGAAAAAAAATCTCTCTGGTTGTTTTATAGAGAACAGAATGTGAAAAAGGAGCAAGTGAGAACACAGAGAAATGAGTTTGGGGGCTATTTATTTACAGTGTTGATTTCTATCCCTAACTTTCTTGAAGTCTACAATGTCAGATCCCATTCGGTGTGGTGCCTCTGCTTTAGAAGTCTATTTTAGCTGATTACTGGCCTGGGGAGTTTTTATACTGCTAGAGCATCTATTCATTTTTCTCGTCTCTCCTTTCATCCATTTATCTTTAGTCTGTCCACCCATCCATCTGTCCACCCACATATCCATCCATATGTCCATTCATCTATCGATCCATTCACCCACCCATCCATCTGTCCACCCCACATATCCATCCATCCATCCAACCATTCATCCATCCATGTTACAAGTATTCGTCAAGAGGTTGCCAAATGCCAAGCCCAGTGCCAAATGTACAGTTTCTTGCCTGTAGCCATGTACAATCTATTTGTGGAGAAAGACATGCAACTAACTAAATAAACAAATATATCGTATTATAATAAGTGTTGGAATAGTGTAATGTGCAAAGTACAATAGGAAGAACCTAGAAAGTAGACACGGTAAGAATAGGTGACATTTGAACCAGGTGTTAAAAGATGAATAGAAATTTGTCAAACAATAAAAGCTACTGTTTCCTCAACTTCTACTGGGTGCTAAGCATTGCGCTGTAAAGTGTACACACATTATCTATCTCATTTAATCTTTCTTTCAACCTAGCAGGCTAGGTAGTACAATTCCCATTTACAGAGAGACTGAAAAAACTTTCTCATTGCACAGCTTGTCAGTACCAGTCTTGACTGTTAAACCCATGCCTGTATGGCTCCAAAGCCTAAATTTTTAACTATATTATTTCCCTATTATCTACACATAGGAGTAGTATTTTTGTGGGAGGATATTTTATACATATAGCTCTTCTGGAGTGTAAATATGCATAGTTGGTTCATGGAATTATATAGGCTATGCAAAAAAATAAACCCACTAGCTATTTCAGTCATTATTGATCCAAGTTTTTCAGATTTCTTTCTTTCAGAGGAGAAGTGCAGGCAAGAATACATAAAAACAGTGAGGTAAAGAACAGGTCACATTTGAGGAAGAGGAAGGGTTTGGGGGGCCTGAAGCACAAGGGGTGGAGTAGTTGAAGGTGGGGGGGATGAGCCTCTGGGTAGGATAGGGGCAAGGCAGGAAGGCACCATACACCACGCTGTGAGTTTGTCTTCTCCTGGTGGGCAACCTCAGCAGGCCGGTCAGAGTCCTCTTTCTTTACAACCGGGAGAACTGGATCAGGTCCTGATTGATCTCTGCAACTGACCGGCAACCTAAAAGAATGATGCAGTTATAAAGCTTATTTCTCTATGGGGCACCTGGGTGGCTCAGTGGGTTGAGTATGCAACTCTTGATTTCGACTCAGGTCACGATCCCAGGATTGTAGGTCACGATCCCAGGGTTGTGGGATGGAGCCTCATGTTGGTCTCCACGCTGAGCATGGAGTCTGCTTAAGCTTCTCCCTCTCTCCCCTGCGCACGCTCTCTCCCCCTCTCTAAAATAAAAATTAAAAAAAAATAATAAAAAAGCTTATTTTTCTAAAACTCCAGCAGCCCACCCCATCATGGGTAATGGGATGATCCAATGGAAACAAGCCTGGCTTGATGTTTGTGCTCACCCTGAAAAAAATGCTATATAATAATAAATAATAGAAATAAGATTAAACAAAAGTTGCATTAAAGGGTAGATGAAGATACCAGATGAATAATGTGATTCTGATTGCCTTGAGAATTATTTCGTGAGCCTGTGCCCGTATCCTCTTTCAACATAGCCATGTCAAAATGGCACAGTAAAAATACGGAAACACAATTTTAGCATTTACAGAATCAATTCATACGGGCCATCGATAACACTTGACCTTTATCTGAGTGCTGATAAGGCTCAAGGATATAGGAAGTATCTGTCAGGGAGAAATATGAACCAGGAATAAGAGTTGCGATGAGTATTTCATACAGCAGTTGCCTTCGACGGGAAAGTTCTGGAAAACAAAACGCACTTTTTTAGCGGAGGAGCTTCCTTAAAATGCCAAATTAGAACTGTAGCTGAGATTAGACACAGGGATTGAAGAGAGTGACGTTAAGTAAGAAGCACGAAGAGGGGAGAGGACGCGGGGGTAGCACGTCGTCGGTACAGACTGGAGAGGCGTGGCCTTGAGTAGAAGGGAAATCCCTGGTGATGATGAGGCAGAAGGACCTGAATGCCAGGATGTGGAAGGAGTAATTTAAGTTCTTTCCACATGGGCGATGTGTGCACCTTCACCTCCCAAAACACAGCTTTAGCAAAATGTATCACTCACAAAAATATAACTAAAGGAAGGGGTTGCCCCCCTCCCCCCCAAGAAAAGGAAACAGAGGGAATAGTTGAGTTTCTCTCCTGGGTTGATTGTAGTGGACAGAGACGTCAGGGGTGGGCTACATAAATATCCCACTAACTGAACTCATACAGCACAAGCTGGGGTGCTAGAGGCGGTGCTCCTCAGAATGGGCAGTGGTTTTAAGAGCTTAGGGTTTCCCCAGAGCAGAGAATAGTGGGTCTTCACAGCAGGGCAGATCTACTCAAGGAGCACAGAGATGCCAAAATAGAGTCGTTGGGTATGCATTGTCGCAAAAATGACATGGAGATGATGTAAAAACGTCTCAGAGTTAGGCTGCGATTCTATTTTGAGACGGTTTGACACATATGCCTTCATAATGCTTCTGTGCTTATTCGACTCTCCTCCGGTTGGTGTCCGGGTCTCATGCAGGACCAAGGGCACCACCCTGCACTTGGCAGAGACTCCGTAAAAGTGTGAGAGAGAATGCATATTTAAAATTGTTTCCTGCTTTTTCATTACTGTAAATTATGAGGATATTTACACTAACATGTTCTGGTCACTTTCACGTGAAGTGGGTAATGACAAACGATAAACCTCAAGAAGGTTCACAGATTTTTTAATTCAGCCTCCTCCCCTTATGAAGGGTGAGACCTTAGTGAGGTCCGTGCAGCCTCATGTTGGTGTGGTTTATATGTGGACATTTTTTCAAGACAGATCCTGATTCTGATTCTAACTTTTCTGTATGTATAATTTCAGAAATTGGTCTGTCTCATGGTGAAAAAAAAGACTTAAAAATATTCTTTAATATTTATTTACTTTTGAGAGAGAGACAGATAGAGAGCAAAGGGGGAGAGGGTCAGAGAGAGAGGGAGACACAGAGAGAGAGCAAAGGGGGAGAGGGTCAGAGAGAGAGGGAGACACAGAATCCGAAACAGGTTCGTGGCTCTGAGCTGTGAGCACAGAACCGGAGGCGGGGCTCGAACTCAGAACCATGAGATCATGACCTGAGCTGAAGTCGGACACCTAACAGACTGCGCCACCCAGGCACCCCAAAAAACATGACTCTTAAATTTATTTTGCTATCAGCAACTAGGGTTCCCCTCCAGGGCTGTATGTTACAGGGTCATAAGGGAAAACATCACGCATCTCCAGGAGCATTGGGAGAGAGAAATCATATTAACTGATCCCTCCTGGGTGCCAATTTTATGTCAGGCGTCTTAACGTGCATTGTGTGCGGAAGGGCTAAGGGGTGACAGAATCTCAGGGGGTTCACGCTATGATTTTGCACTGTAGTGAGTTCTACCCAAAGCACAGGCCCCTGGCCAAGATCCCTTCTCCCCAGGGACTAGCCTGGGGATCTTCTCTGGGGGAGCTACTCCTATGCAGAGGATCCCCACGGAAGCCCTTCTCCCTCAGTTTCCTATTCTTTCTCTTCTTCCCTCTGCCCTGTCCCACATTTGGTTGTGATTACTAATTTTTCCACATCTACACTGAAAACCATATATTCTCCTTGCAGAACAGGTAGAAGGAGGGGAGTATAAACTGTCGGCCATAAACGTGCTCACAGTTTGGTTTTTCTCTTTGGCCCCTTTAAAAGAGGGAGCTCTCCACTCGATTTCAGAAGATTTTCCAGCCGCCATTTCTACCCCAGTGATTGTTAAGTGTGAACTTTTGGCAGAATAAAGGAGGTTTGTTATTGTGAATTCCCCCAACAGGCTTCTTTCTTTTAAAAGAAGATCAGGCATCATTTGGTAAGGATGGGAGAAAATATCTGGGGGAGCGGTGAAAGTCATCTCAACCTCCTAGAATATGTGGAAACTCATGGGTCTTCTTATCCTTCGCCCCCCTCCCTCCAAGGGGCAAAAGACACCAATATGATATCTGTTCATGCTCATGTCCTCCCATGAGGAAGGGTCATGGTGACTCTGGGTCATTTAGTGACTTTTATCTTCATAGGCTTTGAATAGTATGGCTCTGGTCCACAGCTGATGGCCCTTGTCCTCCATGCCCTGATCCATCCCCCCCCCCTTTTTCCCCCCTTTAATTAATCTGCTCATCAGAAAGGAAGCTGGGGCTGGCATTAATGCTGATCTAAGTTTTCTAACTTGTATTATTCAAGCCCAAAAAGTCGAGTCCGCAGCCCCAATGGGCACTACTAATACAACTTGGACACTGAGTACAAGACACTTGTCTAAATATCAGACCAAAACCAGACTTGAGAAGAACCCGGACACCCTGCCTTGTGCCTGGCACATGACAGATTCTCCATAACATTTATGGTGATAAGTTAATGGCAAGAAAATGGTCTTGACTTCGCATTAGAGCTCTTGATTCATTGTTTCCTTACTTCTGGAGAAGATGTCTGTTATTATCAAATTTTAGAATTGAAGAGCAAATGGAGGTCTTATTGGGGTTCATCTTGTCTGTACTTTCACATCAAAATCGTTAGTGTCTACAGCAGACAAAGACAGTCAAAGACAGTGCCATTGGCCATTGGCACTGGGTAGGTGGCACTCTTCTGTGAGACTGTTCCAGGCATTTTAGGACATTTAGCACCTCTAGCCCCCCAGCACTAACTACCTGCAGTACCCACCCCACCATCTTAAGCAACCAGAAAAAAAATAAACTAAAAACTCCAAACCAAATCTTTCTGACAAGAGCAGTCACCATCTTAGTCGAGAACTACTATTTTACAGGTCACTGGGATCCCAGACTTTGCTAAAAACGTACAAATTGTTATGAGCACTACTTTACAATAACTTCATTTTTGAGTGAAATCCACCCACATGTAACTTTGAGGTCACGTTTGTCCAGCTGTGGTCACACAGGACGACACATCTCCTTCTTCCCCCTTCTCTCCTCCTGTTGTTTCTATCTCCCCAGTTCCTCCATGCGTCCTCCTTGGCATCATTTCTCAACTCCTCACCATCCATGAGTATTACTTAAAAGATGACGCACAGAACCACACCCAACAAGCCTGATATGATCTGAACACGCCAGAGTATAATGGGACCCTCTTTCCCATAATCTGAAATTGCATCTGTTTTTGTAGCAAAGGTATCGCATTCCAAGTTTGTGCTCAATCTTTGGAACATCTCTTCCCTTCTCTCTCTTCTGGGTGGCCACCGGGCCAGGGAAAGGTAAGCCAGAAGGAGGAGCTGCCACTCCTGTTCTGCAGCCCTCATGCCTTCTGATCCAAATCAGGAAAAGAATTGTAAAAATTTTGGCACAAAAACAGACACCTAGTTCAATGGAACAGAATAGAGAACAGAAATGGGCTCACAAACATATAGCCAACTAATCTTTGACAAAGCAGGAAAGACTATCCAATGGAATAAATACAGGCTCTTCAGCAAATGGTGCTGGGAAAACTGGCCAGGGACATGCCGAAAAATGAACCTGGACCACTTTCCTACACCATAAACAAAAATAAACTTAAAATGGATGAAAGACCTAAACGTAAGACAGGAAGCCATCAAAATCCTAGAGGAGAAAACAGGCAAAAACCTCTTTGACCTTGGCCTCAGCAACTTCTTACTCAACATGTCTCCAGAGGCAAGGGAAACAAAAGCAAAAATGAACTATTGGGACCTCATCAAAATAAAAAGCTTCTGCACAGCAAAGGAAACAATCAGCAAAACTAAAAGGCAACCAGCAGAATGGGAGAAGATATTTGCAGATGACATATCAGATAAAGGGTTAGTATCCAAAATCTATAAAGAACTTATCAAACTCAACACCAAAAAAACCAAATAATCCAGTGAAGAAATGGGCAGAAGACAAGAATAGACACGTTTCCAAAGAAGACATCGAGATGGCTAACAGACACATGAAAACATGCTCAACATCACTCACCATCAGGGAAATACAAATTAAAATCACAATGAGCCAGTCAAAATGGCTAAAGTTAACAACTCAGGCAACAACAGATGTTGGTGAGGATGCGGAGAAAGAGGATCCCTTTTGTGCTGCTGGTAGTAATGCAAACTGGTGCAGCCACTCTGGAAAACAGTATGGAGGTTCCTCAGAAAGTTAAAGATAGAACTACTCTACGACCCAGCAATTGCACTACTAGGTATATATCTGAGGGATACAGGTGTGCTGTTTCAAAGGAGCACATGACCCCAATGTTCATAGCAGCACTATTGACAACAGCCAAAGTATGGAAAGAGCCCAAATGTCCATTGACAGATGAATGGATAAAGAAGACATGGTACATATATACAATGAAGTAGTACTCGGCAATCAAAAAGAATGAAATCTTGCCATTTGCAAACGTGGATGAAACTAGGGAGTATTATGCTGAGTGAAATAAGTCAGTCAGAGAAAGACAAATATCATATAACTTCACTCATATGAGGAATTTAGGATACTAAACAGATGAACATAAGGGAAGGGAAGCAAAAATAATATGAAAACAGGGAGGGGGACAAAACATAAGAGACTCTTAAATACAGGGAACAAACCGAGGGTTGCTGGAGGGGCTGTGGGTGGGGGGATGGGCTAAATGGGTAAGGGACACTAAGGAAGACACTTGTTGGGATGAGCACTGGGTGATATACATAGGGAATGAATCACTGGAATCTACTCCTGATATCATTATTGTACTAAATGCTAACTACTGGGATATAAATTAAAAGTAAATAAATAAACAACAACAACAAAAAGAATTGTTAAAACTTACCTGTGAGGGTCATGGATGTGTGGAACTCGTTTTTTATAATGTTCAAAACTTCCTCAACACCATGTTCACCCTGCTCCCAAGAATGGGGGTTGGGGGGGGACACAAAAAGAAGCGTGAAAGAACTTTCTGACCATGGGCTGAGCATCAGGTCTGGGGGTGCTCACAGCTGTGGGGGTGCAGGACGGGGATGTCCCCGGAATTGGAATTATGCTGGGAATACGGGGCAGCAAAGAGGAAGAGATGGGGGCGAGAGTGCCTGAGAATGTGCAACGACGTGCTGCAGAGGAAGGGTGGAGATTTGGGCAAGGGGTGACTGGCCCTCAGGAATCAATGGCTCCTTGAGAAATAGCTAAGCTTGGAGGACAAACCATAGGAAAGTGTGAAAACAAAGAAGAAGCCCAGTGCCTTCCGGCTGGGTCTCACTTTGTTACTCTCACCTTATAGGCAAGACCCCACAGGATTGGTCTCCCCAGAAACACACACTTAGCCCCAAGGGCCAGAGCCTTGAGCACATCGTTGCCCGTTCGGATCCCACCATCCAGGTACACTTCCATTTTCCCTTTCACAGCGGCCACCACTTCTGCCAAGGCGTCGATCTGAAAAAGAGACCCGCAGGGCTTGAGGGATTTCCATTTTCACTCTTGGGGATCATGGGACAGAGATGCCCCCTCAACGTGGCTTGGGAACAGGAAGTCCAAGTGTGGGTGAGGTCTACCAGTTTCTTCCCTTCACATGCCCTAGCTGTGCTCCCCCTCCCCTCCCAGAATAGTACAGCTGTGTCCCCAAGCCCCAGGGACTTCCTACAGCTGCTCCCTCTTGCCATGTTCTGCCCTGACAGAGGGCAGCTCCTCTCTGACTCACTTGTTCAGCTGTCTATAGATTGGAGGAAACTCTTGGTTCGTCTTCACATCCTAAAGGGGGCATTTTCCATTTATGGTGTTTAGTTTAATGTTTTTTTTTTTTTAACCTTTATTTATTTTGAGAAAGAGAGCATGTGCGAGGTAGAGGAGGGGCAGAGAGAGGGAGACAGAGGATACAAAGCAGGCTCTGCACCAACCGCAGAGAGCCCAAGGCGGGTCTCAAACCCACGAACCATGAGATCATGACCTGAGCTAAAGTTGGACGTTTAACCACCTGAGCCACCCAGGTGCCCCTTTAATTGTTCTTGTTTTTAAAGAACACGGTGACTTCTGATTTTCTTCTATCTTTTCTGTTTCTAGGGTGGCACACGTAGGAGAGTTCTCTATCGCTAAAGCACTGAGTCTCTTTAACAAAGCAAAAGTGACCAGCCTTGGCCCAAGTGTCTGGACCACAGCCTGTCTTGTATAACTGGGCTAAAACTTGTTCCTGGCTCCCATGTTGGTTATCTGAGACTCGGGGTGGGGATGGAAGCAGCAGTGTGTAAGAAGTAGGGGCTGAAGACTCTGAAAGGCAAAACTAAAGCAGCTTATCACTTGGCCTTGCTTCCCCCTAGTCTTCGTCTCCCACCTTATCTCCTCAACTCCAGGCTCTGCAGCTGGCAGGCCTCACCCACCCATGGTGCCCCAGACTGGGCCATGCTCCACGTCTAAGAGGAGGGGTGACGGGAGAGTCTGGGAAGAGGGTCCTTGAGGACAGAGTTCTGGAGCTGCCTCAGAGCTCCTGTTCTGTGCCTCTTTGCGGGAAAACTGGAGAGGAGGAGAAACTGGGCCCTCCAGGGACTTCTGCTGCCAAAGGAATCAGCAGGAATTCTTTGAGATCTTTGAGAAGGAATCAATGAGATCCTTTGGCCTAGACCGAACAGAATATGAAATCAGGGAGGAAAGGACTTTGTACTCTAGTTTACAAGTGGAGGAGAACTGAATACATTTTAGACTTACCTGAGCTAACTGGCAAGAATGCATGTCCAGATAAGGGGTATTTCTATAGCCCCAGCACGGTATTATTTGGAATATTTCTATGATGTTGGGAAAAAGAAATAAACGTATCTGTGCAAACTCTTCCTGTGAGCCGTATTGGACAATGGAGCTGATGGGATTTGAGAAACAGGGCAGGGAGTGAATTTTAGCCCAGGGTACAGTCTTTCCTCAGAGTTACTTTTGATAGGTCACAGTAGGACACTCATTAGAGCCTTCTGGGGACAACAGCTAGCTTACCCTTTTCCCAGGTCCCAGGAAGAAATACAAGGAGTGTTACATATGGGACCTTCTAGAAATGGGAACTTCAAAGAGTCATACCTCTCACGGTGAGGCACTGGCCTCCGGCACCAAGGGGGCCCAAACACTCAGACAAATAACATTCGAATGCAATATTTAAAAAATCAAATGGCAAACTTTGACCTGTGAGCTGAGGCGTGGGAGATGCTTGCTTTTATAAATAAAATTTATTGGATCTGGGGCCAGGACAGCGATGAGATGAGTGGAGGCAGGTTATGCAAGTGCAGGGACAGATCTTATCTTTATTTAAAATGTTGATATTTTAGGGGCACCTGGGTGGCTCAGTCCGTTGGACATCTGACTTCAGCTCAGGTCATAATCTCCCGGTACATGGGTCTGAGCCCCGCGTTGGACTCTGTGCTGACAGCTCAGAGCCTGGAGCCTGCTTTGGATTCTGTGTCTCCCTCTCTCTCTGCCCCTCCCCTGCTCACTCTCTCTCTCTCTCAAAAATAAGTAGACATTAAAAAAAAGGTTGATATTTTATTCACCATGGATTTGGGGGCATTAATTTAAATTTTTTAAATAGTGCATTAAACTATTATTTATCTTACTATGTGTTTCTGGCACCCTCTCAAGTTTTGAGCCAGAGGCGGGTACTTCACTAGCTTCACACTAAACTCGGCACTGTCCCTGGATGACCTTGGTTTTGGTTGTTAAGTCAGAAGTCTTGGGAGAAGGATATGTTAATCAGCACGAGCGGGAAGGAGAAATTATCCCTCTGGCTCCTGCCTTTACCAACAGTCATTCTCTGTTGAGGAAGTGCAGCCTCTTTCACCACGAATTACTCAGTCCTCCCCAAGGGAGCAAGAGTAGCTAAATGATTCAGGAGAGGGAGCCTATTGCATAATGCTCTATTAGAGTTATTTTGAGGGTCAATGTTTGACTCTGTTGGCTGCTTGCTGGTAATGGGCTCTTTCTGTTCTTCTCTATAGATACAATTGGGACTGCCCAGGACCTGCTATCATCTTTTGAATCCTGTTCTGCCGGTTCCTGGGTGCGTGGGAGATAACCTGTGGGCATTCTTACAGGAATTGGGTGAGAGAGCTAGCATGTGCTCTGCAGATCTACTTTCTCCTGGGGACACAGGTCAAGATTTGGGATGAGAGGTAGGAGGTCCAACTGTTCCCTTCAATCAGCTTAATGGAGAGCCAGTGTAAACTGTGTCTCTTGCTCTCCATGTGGGGTTGTCATTCTGTATCTGTTCTTTCTCAGTTAGAGCCTGGAAGGGAAGAAGGGGTGAGTGATTGGCACCTGAAACCTCCAAGTTTCACAAACCTTGAAATGTACAGATGGGCTGTTGTACCCTCTTCATTTCCCGGAATTCATCTTAAAGACTGAGGATGTGCTCCGGGAGCCTGGGTGGCTCAGTCAGTTGAGTGCCCTGACTTCGGCTCAGGTCATGATCTCACAGTTGGTGGGTTCGAGCCCTGCATCGGGCTCTGTGCTGACAGCTGGGAGCCTGGAGCCTGCTTCAGATGCTGTGTCTCCCTCTCTCTCTGCCCCTCCCCCGCTCATGCTCAGTCTCTCTCAGTCTCTCAAAAACTGAATAAACATTAAAAAAAAAAAACTTAAAAAAAAGACTGAGGATGGGCAAAGATTTAAGGACAATCATTGATGCTGTTGTTTAGAATAGTGAAAGCTTGGAAGTCATCGGATGTTTAACAATAGGCGGTTGGTTACATAAATTATCCATTCTTACTATATACCATTAAAAATGAGAGAAACATATATATTGAAATGAAGTGATGCTCTTACCATACTGATAAGTGAAAAGGGAAAAATTACAAAATAGTATGTAGGTTTTTAAGTCCAAAATGTCACCTTTGCATTAAGAAGTAGATAAAAACAATTACCAAAATATTGTCACTAATGAGAAGGATGAAATTAGGGGTGATTTTTATCTTCTTCTTTTTGCATATGTATATTTTATAATTTATTTGTAGTGAACATGTTTTACTTACATAATAAGAAGGCCCAAAAGAGAGGAGACAACCCACTTCCCTTTCTTAAAATGAATCAAGTAGTAATAGAAGAACCTCTTGAAAAATATAAGCGATATGTGTTCATGAAAACAAATCAACAATTAATTCCCACTTAAAGATTCTTCCCAGGGGCGCCTGGGTGGCTCAGTCGGTTAAGCGTCCGACTTCAGCTCAGGTCATGATCTCCTGGTTTGTGCGTTCGAGGCCCGCGTTGGCCTCTGTGCTGACAGCTCAGAGCCTGGAGCCTACTTCCAATTCTGTGTCTCCCCCTCTCTCTGCCCCTCCCACGTTCATGCTCTGTCTCTCTCTGTCTCTCAATAATAAATAAACATTAAAAAACTTTTTTTAAACATTCTTTGTCTGCGTCCTCTTCATCTGTAATGGGCATAAATTCAAAAGATAGGAGGGAAATTACAGATTGTCACAGATTTTTAGAAGAGGATTCATACGGCATTTTTTAGTTTTACTGTGAAAGATGGTTATTTGTTAGTTTGAGTGAGGTACCGTTCCTTCCCAGGATGTGTCATGTGAGAAAATATGTCATTACACTCCAGGCACACAGGCGATCTTTGAGCTGAACGTTTCTTCCAGAAGGTAGGAGACCTCAGTGCCTTTGGAACGTCTCTCCTATTGACTTCTACCTGAACCACTAATTAACTGTGTGAACTTGGACAAGTTACTCAACATCCCTAAGTTCCAGGATCCTCATCCATTAAAACAGTGATAGTGATACTATTCTTGTAGGACCATTGTGAGATTTAGAGATGTCAGATGTGACGTTTGTAAAAAAGAACCTGGCACACAGTAGGCTGTTAATGATGAAAAGTCCTTGCAGTCCACAGGTACATATCGACATGAGTAGTGAGGGGGACAAGAGCGTAGGCCAAACTCCACAGAGTACCTTGCTGTGGGTGCCCCACCCCCACCAACACCTCTGAAGTTATCCTACTTACAGAAGCAGGAACGTCATCAAGCTGTCTCCCACCATGGTTGGAAACAATGATGCCATTGACATTGTGCTTCACAGCTAACTCTGCATCCTCTTTTGTCAAGATCCCTTTAAGGATAATGGGCAATCGAGTTATGCTCTGCAGCCAGGAGAGATCATTCCAGGAGATGGATGAGTCAATGGGGGACATCTGGAAATAGGGCATTGAAGTTCTCTGTGGGAAAGAAAAGAGAACTTTATTATTTTTTTATTTTAATTTTTTTGAGAGACAGTGAGAGAGCACGTGCATGGGGGAGGGGCAGAGAGAGGGAAACACAGAATCTGAAGCAAGATCCAGGCTCTGAGCTGTCAGCATGGAGCCCAGTGTGGGGCATGAACCCACGAACCATGAGATCATGACCTGAGCCAAAGTTGGACGCTTAACCGACTGAGCCACCCAGGCACCCTAAGAAAAGAGAACTTTAGACCTGAGCTCCTTTAAGATTGTTTTATCCATTCCAAAATGAGACAGTCAGATGGCCACCTTTCATAAGCCTTAAAAGAGGAGCAACAGAATCAACGACACTTCCGCCTCCTTTTCCTAACAAACTTTGTGCAAAGGAACTGCTATTTCAACTGCATATTCATTAATCATTAAATGTGTCCCTGCTTAATAACTATGCCAGGATCTGTGGATACACAGACAAACAAGACATAATCCTTACTTTAAAAGAACTCAGAATACAGTAGTGAGGTGGATAAGCAAAAGCACGTGTAGGCCAATGTAACATGTTACGTTTGAGATAGGCACAAAGGTTATAAAAGCTAAGAAATACTTAAATTATCCTAAATCAGATACTACCTCATAGTTAACCTTGGCTCACCATGTGAATAAAATATCCATCAATCCCAATGTGTCTCTGGGATCTGAGATAAGGATTCCAGAAAACTCCAAGGCTAATTTGTGGTGAATGAGTAGAACCGTTGACTCACTTGGCTGTGTATCACAGCCATTCATTAGCTGAAAGACTGGTATCATTATCTCTAATGAGCCAAGGCACTCCAAAGTTACCACGATTTTCTCTCTCTGGGGGCACTCCATTGCATCTGACTATAGGATTTTTAAAAATGTTTATTTATTTTTGAGAGAGAGAGAGAGAGATAAAGAGAGAAAGAGAATCCCAAGCAGCCTCCACATTGTCAGTGCACAGCTCAATGTGGGGCTTGAACCCAAGAACCATGAGTACATGATCTGAGCTGAAACCAAAAATCGGATGCTTAATCGACTGAGCCACCCATTTTAATGGAAGTGGCCTTTGCAGTCACCTATTTCAGAGATTCCAAACAAGTGTGCTTTAGCAGCTCCAGAAATGAGTTCCAGGCATAGAGAGATACTGACCTTCGGTTCTCAAGGCAGCAGAGTGGGGCCTGGGCTGGCCACACTGTATGGACCAGTCACCCTGTCTGCGAGCATCCTCCTCAGGGGGTCAGTTAACCTAACTGCCACCCAAAATATCATGTTCTTTTTTTTATTATTATTTTAATGTTTATTTATTTTTGACAGAGAAACAGAGTGTGAGTGGGGTAGGGGCAGAGAGAGAGGGGGACACAGAATCTGAAGCAGGTCCCAGGCTCTGAGTGGTCAGCACAGAGCCTGATGCGGGGCTCGAACTCACAGACCACGAGATCAAGACCTGAGCCAAAGTCGGACACTCAACCAACTGAGCCACTCAGGCTCTCCCAAAATTATCATTTTCTAAGTGTCCCATAAAGTAGAAACTGTAGGAAGAACTTATTTAATTTACTCTCCTATTCCAGGAAAAAATCCTTTCCAATGCTTTCTTATTTCTTAGCACCCAGCCCCGGCCAGAACACTTCTTTCTCGTGACAGGTTGAGAGCTCCAGCAGTGAGGACATCTTGTGTTCTGTTCTGTTCACCCAGGAACTCTGGACAACAGGAACCAGGGCTGCTTTTTGAGTTGTGGTATCTGCCGTGTCTGGCAAGAGCAGGCACTCAATGAATTTTTGTGGAAAGAGAGAAGGGAGGAAGGTAGAGGGGAAAGTTGCCTCCCGTAATGCCTGCCCCGTCGGATCTGGCGTCTTTCCTACCTCTTTAGGGAAGTGAAGGTCTTTGAGCAGTAAGGACATCTTTAAGTCCAGTTGGTTTCGAATGTCGCATCGCCTGTTGCCCAGTTTGGGCACATCCACAGTGATGACCAGAGCTCTGAAACCCAGGGATTCAACCCTCTGGAGCAGCTGTTTGTTGAGCTGCCGGTCTGGATGCACATAGAGTTGAAACCACTTGAGGCCCCTGGGGGCAGTGGCAGCAATATCTTCCAGGGCACAGGTGGCAAACATGCTGGTGATGTAGCAGACCCCAGCTGCTTGGGCCGCTGCAAGGCAAACAGGACAGCTCAAGTTGGAGGGCAGGATTCTGGACGGCGGGGAGAAGCCCTCAGAGTCTGTGCCGCCTCTGACTAGCTTGCCTTGACAGTGAAGATAAAGCTTGACTTCATTCTGCTTCCTGCTAGGGCAGGAGGGATAGGGGGCATTGGGTCAGGCTGGGAGGTCCAATCCTGTCTGGGTCCCCTGCTGTATAACCTGTTTTCCAAACCCTGTTGTCCATGGTCAATATTCCCAGCTGGTATGTCCCATAGTCCCCAGAACTATTTTGGACCTGCTGCAGCTTTCAGATAGGAGAATGGGCTGCCTGTGAACTCGTTAAGGAAGCAGAAGGGAACTAAGGAGGACCAAGGGTGAGGAAATGTAATTCCAGTGGAGGAGGCTGAGCTTTGTACTGGAAAAGGCATGCTATCTGAGTTAGAAGAATGCTGCTTCCTCCCCTTCTTAGCTGTGTGGCCTTGAGTCTTATTTTCTTCATGTAGGGCGTGCATGATAATACCTCTCTTACAGGGTTACTGAGATGTTAAACAAGATACTAGATATGGAAGTGTTTTTAAAATTACTAAGCGATGTGCTGTACAAATGGTAGTGATAACGAGGTTGGCGAGGATGGTGGTGACAACAGTGTTGACCCTGCGGCGTAGTTCTCATTTCGTACTTTAATCGTTTTCAGGAGGATTCTCCAGTAGGTTAATGTCACTACCATTCAGCAACCCAGGGGCAGAGAATCTGGCCTCATCAAGATTTAATATTGTGGGGTGCCTGGGTGGCTCAAGCCGGTTTAGCGGCCAACTCTTGAGTTCGGCTCAAGATCTCACGGTTGGTGAGTTTGAGCCCCACATTTGGGCTCTGTGCTAACAGCTCAGAGCCTGCTTGGGATTCTCTTTCCTCCTCTCTGCCCCTCCCCACCCTGAAAATAAATGAGTAAATAAATAAATAAATAAATAAATAACTTAATAAAAAAGATTTAATATTTTCAATCCCTAATGTCAACAGGAGATACCTCATTCTTTTGCCCTGCTCCAAAAACAACACCACATGCTCAAGCATGAAGAATTAGTAAAGCAGTCATAGTCCTGTGGGATATTCATATTTCAGCCTAGCCAGACTTGGTTCCTAACCAGACAGATGTCGCTTGCCACCCTAGAATCCTTGGATTCATTACTTCCTATATCACAAGGTCAAAGAAAAGATCCCAGGGAGGCCCTGGGCAACGTGCAAATAAAATATTTCCTAGATTTGACCTACAGTAAAGATTACAAAGGGAGTCATAAGACTATTTTTAGCCTCTCACCTCCCTTCTTCCTTCTCTTCTCTCTCTCTCTCTCTCTCTCTCTCTCTCTCTCTCACCCTCACTCTGTCTTTTTGGTGGAGAGGGATGAGGGAAGAGAATAAGAGGCTCCTAGGAAAAAGACATACCCAATAAAAGCCTTTTTGTCATATAAGATGATGAAGTCAGTCGAGGAAACACAACATTTGGGCAGGTGTGCCTGTCAGGGCTTTTGTTAGGACCTCATGTCATGAATCCCTCCTCATCCAAAATTCAGACTCACCATTCAGCTCCAGCCCTGGCGCATGAGGGGTCAAAGAGAGCCCTATCTTTGAAGCCACACTGAGAACCCCTTTCCCTACAGACTGCTGGTGGCCTGCACCCTCCCTTTGAAGGATGACTTGCTTGATTTCCACATCCATTCATCCGTAGCCCCCTCTCTGACCACCCATTATTATGGAAATGGCTGTTTTCTCAATCTTAGGTGAAATGTTACGCAAGCAAACGTAGTGTTGAGCATCCCTTTCCCCCACCCTCCTTAATTCTGGCCAGATTGACGTCCCTGAACTCCTTCTAAGAGATATCCTGCTACTGCTCTGAAGGCCACTTGCATGTTTCAGCTCCCCGAAGGGAGCCACAAGGTGTGGTTGGTTCATACCTCTGGCTGTGCTCATTTCTCCATCGGGCCAGAGGAGGCAGTGGAAACCCGTGGGTGCGATGCAAATGGGGGCAGTGATCTCCTCCCCTTGGATGGTGGTCCGGGTGTCCACCTTTGCCATGTTTTTCAGGTACCGGGGTCGGAGGCGGATTCTGTGCTCAGCGACAAAGATTTTTCTGTTGGTGGGGTTATATGCAGGTGCTGCCCGGTGCTGGGCTCTAGATTCCTGTGCAGCTCTACACCAGACTGGAACCCAAGGAATCTCTGGTGGGATCAGTGGGCTGATTAGGCCACATAGACCAACTTTCCTTCAGAAAGCCTTTTGCAACACCTGGGCCCACAGTAACCCCACTTTCTCTAAACCCCCAGTGTACACTGTCTCTGGCCTTGCTCTAGCAGGGGTCTGTGTCTTTGAGTTTTGCCTGCGTGAGCAGACTCTCAGCACTTGGATTCTTTGGTCGATTTACCACAACAAGAATTAGAAGGGAAAAGAATAAGCAGGAAGGATTTCGAGGCTCTTCCCTCATAGGTTACAAACAAGCCTCTAAAAAGTAAAAAAAGGTCACCGAAGGAAGACAAATCCCAGAGAATAATCGTGGTGGAGGTTTTGTTTTGTTTGTTTCTATTTTTTTGCTAGAGACTAATTCATTTGAAGATTTGGCTTGACTACTTCTTTAGAAGAAGGTAGGGAAATTCGCAAATCATAAATATATAAAACACACTTTTAAGTCCAATAGATACTTAGCCTCAGGGTCCAAAAATGCTTGTTTTTCACCAAATATTATACACAAACGCAGAAAGGTTTTGCTAGAAATACTGACTGTACAAACTTGTGTTACTTTGTGAAATGGGAGTGATAATCCAAATTTCAACATTGTCTCATGGAAGCAAAATGAGATAAAGCAAGGAAGGGGCCTAAATATAGTACTAAACAAATATGAAAATATAGTACATAGTGTTCCCCTTGTATCCCATTTTTCAGGTTTCTCCTGACCTCTCTACTACAGGGGTCAGCAAACTTTTTCTGTAAAGGGTCAGATAGTAAGGATTTTAGTCTGTCACAGTTATTCAGCTCTGCTGTTTAATGCAAAAGCAGCCCTAGACAATATGTAAATGGCAGATGTAAATGAGATGGTTGGTTCTAATAAAACTTTATTTACAAACACTGAAATTTGAATTTCACTTAATTTTTACATGTAACAAAACAAATTTTGATTTTTTTCAGCCATTTAAAAATGGAAAACAAAAATTCTTAGCTTGTGGACCATCCAAAATTAGGTAGTGGGCCCGATGTGGCCTGTGGGCTGTTTCCTGCCCCATGTTCCAGACCAGCTCTTTCCCCTTGAAATCAACCTCCTTCCACCCCTAAGACTCTTTGGGTCTCCGTATTTCCCATGTCCTCTCTCCCGATGTACAGTCTCTCCTTCAAGCCAGAAGTTTAGGAACTCAGGAGATGTAGGCCTCCCGGCCCAGGTAAATGGAGACGCTGGACTCTTGTCTTATCTTGTCAGGTGACAAAGTTTCTGGGATATAGAGGGAGGGTGACTCATGCTAGTTATGCAGAGACACTAAGATAAGTACTGTCTCCAACCATCTTCTCCCCAGCCACATGCCCACCCCCACCAAAAAAAAAAAAATAGCCTCTAGCAAAGCCCAAAGCAATAATAACAAAGAACATTAATATATCTTGGGTACTTTGTGTCTTCTGGAGACGAAAAGAAGGGCTGCTCTGTTCCAAGGACCTCTCAACCAGTGCACCTTAACTTACACAATAGAAAGGATACAGAAGACCAGACCTCTTAAAGGCTGCGATGTTGTCATCCCGTGTGAAGTTATCATCAGCTCCTTCTTCAATAAAATCCCAAGTTGACTTGGACAGACGCTCCCGGGCATAAGCCTGAAAGTCTGTCAAACATGCCAAGGGCATTTCGGAACCTTCAGAAGAAAAACCAAAACCAAACAAAGACCCGGTCAGAATATGTCAAATGTAGAGGAGAAGGTGAATGAGCTCTGCATGGCCTGGTGCTATTTGAATTCAACATTAACTCCCTTGGATTCCTTATTCCAATAGGGGTAACTGCCAAAGATGCAGCTCTCCATGCTTCCATTCTCCCACCCCCATTCCCAGCTGCTGATTGTCTGGCCTTCTAAATATCCCTTTATGTCTGTCTCCTTGTTTCTACACCTGCCACCTCAGGTCCAGTTGAGGCCCTGCCGTTTCTTGTAAGATTATTACAAAAACTTCTTATTTTTGTCTCCTATTCTCCAGATTTGGTTTCTATCTTGTCTCCCTCCAGCTTTCAGGATCTTTCTGAAATGCAAGTCTCGTCAAGGGCCCCTATGATGGCATTCACAGCTTTCTTGGACCAGCTCCTAACCATCTCACCAACTTCATTTCTCTGTGACTTTTCCTTGTCATTTGAGGGACATTCCCTTGTCATAAGCATTTCTTGAACATGCCCAAGGGCTGTTTCCGACCTATGTGCCTTTGTGGGAGGAGATCCATCTGGCCGGAAAAATTGGGACTGAACTGATAACTATCACCTGGGAGTTCTCAGGCATCTCTGGCAGAATGAATTGCTTCGGGGCTCTGCTTTATATCATGGAGAAGGCTGACTGTTTTTGACTCCTTGGCTGAGTCACTGAACATGTTCACTTTGAGACCAAGAAAACGACATATGTGACGTGCATTTATCCCCACCCCCAATCTGAAGCAAACTTGGAGCCTGGTGCTTCTGATAAACCCCCCATCCCCTTGAAAGAGGAAAGAAGGTAGAGTTTGAGGATAAATCCCTCTGGTAGGTGCAAGGACAGTGGGAACTCTAGCTGCAGAGATGCTAAAAGCCCTGGTTGCAGTCAGGGACAGCATGTGGAGTTCCCACATAAGAGGGTTCCAATAGGAAAGGCTGAGAAATCTGTAGTTCATAGTCCTGGGCATCTCTCTGGCAGCTGGCAGTGGGGTAAAAATTAGCCAAAGTCTGTGAGTAGAAATGGAATGACTTTTACATCATTGACTGAGGGACAGGGATTACCCCAGGAGCTAGGGCTTCAAACATGAATAGAGTTGTTCCTCTAGTGGACAAAGGGGCCAAGGAGGCCAGATGAAATGCAGAGTGTTGGAGATATTGGTGGGGGTAGGGATGCAGCAGAACTATCCAGGGCCACACCAGAATCTAGTCAAGGCAAACAGAGAAGTAGCCCCAAAAACCTACCCTAGGGGCTAAGCAGAAAAATGTTTCGGAAGACAGAAAACAAAAACCCTGGAATGTGCAGTGGGTTCTGGATGGAGGCTAGCAGGAGGAATTTGGATCACAGCCATCAAGTTTTTTATAAGTGACACATTTTGTCAGTGGGTGGGCAGGGAGTGATTGAGGTGCTGAGTTGAGTTTGACAAAGCACAGCCACCATATCTAATTTATCTCATCCTTGTCTGACCCTTCAAAGAGTCAGTGACTTTGGTCAAATGAGTTAATCATTGTATTTATCCATCTGTGTTGTGATCACTGATTTAAACCTCTCTGTGCACAAAAGAGTTAACATAGCAGGCTCCAGAATGCTATTCCTCGAAAGGCCTGCTTGCAAAGCTTGACTTTGGTTGGAATCTGGGAACTTGGATTTCAAAGAGGTTTCCAGTACTCCCTGATAAGAATGACACAGGTCACTGTGTCTAAATTGTACAAACAACACGGTTTATGCTGAACATCTCCTTTCTCTCTGAGAGTCTAGAGTTTTGGCATGAGTCTGGCAGAGACTGTCAATATGACCAGCCCCCTACAAAAAGCCTTGGGCACTGAGTCTCTAAAATGAGCCTCCCTGGTGGTCAATGTTTCACACATGTTGTCACAACTCACAGCTGAAGGAATTAAGAGCACCCTCTATAATTCCACTGGGAGCCGACTCTTGCAAGCTTATACATGTTTCCCTCTAGATTTTGCCCCATGAGCCTTTTCCCTTTGCTAATTTTGCTTCTCACTCCTTCTCTGTAATTAATCATAGCCTCAACTACATGCTGTGTCCCATGGGTCTTCTTAGTGAATCACTGGATTGGGACCCCCCCCCCGCCAACATGCTTTGAATCCCCAGGCATTAGGATAGTATGTGACAGTGAGCTGCTATTCATGAATGTTCACTATTTGAATTTAACATTCCCCTGTCTGTCATCTCTCTGCCTTGTTGGATGAGAATTCTCCACCAGGTTTCTACTCCTGATGTCTCAACAAATCCCCACATCCTATATATCACACACTCACAAAAATGCTCTTCTGCAGCTTTCTAGCATAAAACCCCCAAAACACTTGAGTCTAATCCAAGAGAAATGGCTCAAACTCACTCAGAATTACTTGCCTGGAATAGTAGGAATTAAAGCATCTGGAAGCTGCTTGGAAATTAAGAAATAATGCAGCATCTTTATATATACCAAATACTTTATTACTACATTTCTATTTGCTGTTTCTTTTTCTATCTACTATTTTCTTTCCATTTCCCTGTAAAGTAGACAGAGAAGGTATTAGTGTCTTCATTTTGCATTTGAAGAGAATTAGGTCTAGGATATGGAATAACTTCTGAAAGATCAGGCAGTAAATTATGTCAAGGGAGGGGTCAGAGTCATGTCTTCTGGTAGCCTCTAAAGATAGACATTCTCCTTTTTTGCTTTCATGGTGCAGAGCGAAATAGTTGGTTCACATAAATTCCTTGTTTTATTGAATTTAAAAGAATTTTGTAGGGCGAAATTTTTTATAGCTTAGTAAAGTACTGAGCCCGTTATTTTTATTAGAGGTCCAATATAAGGCCTATAGTTGAACAGAAGGACAACGTCATTGTTCAAAGCTTTCCCAGATTTGGAAGAAAGACTTAGCCCTCTATGTTTTTATGTATCTCAGTTTGATCCATACCAGACTTAAAGCCACCAGGAATTCAAGGGAGGATCCAAGTTATCTAATGGTTTTCTTGTATTCCCATTTTATTTGATCTCTGCTGCCTTATCTCTTCTTCTTTTCTCCTCTAGCCCAACTGCCCAAGAGGAAGAGAAAGCGGGTAAAAGTCTCTGGTGCACTGACCAAGAACCTTAGCTCATTGTAGATCATGGAATTTCTTCAGGCTTTTTGTCGTCTGGTAAACAATGATGAGGTACAACTAGCATACGAGTGATGAGAAATGTCAAATGTAAAAGCAAGGACACTCAGCGGTACCCTTTGCTAATGACATGAAGTTCAAATAGCTTTCCCTGACAGGGGAAGAAAGAATGACATAGACTATAACCAGTAGGCATTTCAAGGCAGACCTTCTTCTTCTTCTTCTTTTAATTGCCATTTGATCTAACGCAGTTAGGCTAGATAAACAAGTTGTCTTTCTTTGAAGATTTTACATGATTCATAATACATGTTGATGTCATTTGAGGAATCTGGGTTATCAGAGCTTCTATTTGTGTGAGAAACTCCTAGATCTTCCTTTAAGAGAGATCTCAGGGCAGAACTCATAGGGCAGGTCATTAAGATATAGGAGCGGAGCAAAGGCTGCCAAGATTTTCAATGGAGTGGTAGAGATAGCATCAAGGCTACACTTTGGGAACCTTGTCTGAGAGATTACACCACTCAAGGTTGGCTGAAAGTGCTTTAATCACCATATATGATGTGACAGCCTCAAGGAGAGTGGCTACAAAGCCTACAGCCATCACCATAGTAACGACAGCCCTTGGAGGGGAGCAGCAAGGAGAGGCCTTGGTAGTGAAATGTGTGGTGGCAGAGGGAAGGGGAGCACAGGGCTGGGGCCACAGCCAATGTCAGGACCAGAGATGACATGAATCAGCAAAGCCAGTGACTGAGGCACATGAGCCCCCAGGCAGTCCTCCAAATGGGAAGGAAAGGTCATAGGAACTGGAATTCAGGAATATCTGGTCAAGATAGCAGAGTGTCCCTAACACTGGAGTGGCCTGAGGGACCAAGGATTACATTTGTGCAGGAGTGAGGAAACAAGGGGTTGAGTGTGGGTCTGACAGACACCAGCCTAGTCGTTTCTATCAGCCCAGGATCAGTTCTGGCCTTTCCCCTGAGCCCTCACACAGCATGAGTCGATGACCCAGGACACCTTCCAGACCATGGTGGCCATTTTTTGTTTTGTTTTATTCTGTTTCATGTAATAATCACCTCTCCTCTTCAGCCTACCACCCCACAACCACTCCCATTAGCTGGTTTTGCTTTTCAGCAGTTAAACTTCTCTTGGCCTGTAGTCATGTTCTATCTGGAGGGGTAGAATGTTGGGGTTCTTCAGAACCGATTCTGCAGGAATGATGGGGAATGATGCAGGTCTTTGTTTCACCCCAGAAGCTTTGTGTATCAGAGGCTGATGGAGTTTTCGAGGTTCTGAGGGATAGCACATTTATATTAGGGATATGCTCGCCCCAGAGCTATTGTGACCTAATTAGGTCATTAGCGACTCACTGGCCCACCTCCCCAGGCCACAAGGACCACAGATCCTTCCTGGTGAGGACTTGAAGACAATTAGCGCTGAGAGGGACTTCAGAGGCAGGGAGAGATGTGAGCAAGTTTACACCAGAGCAGAATTTAGAAAGAACCTAGGTCTCCTAGCTCCACATTCAGTGCTTTTGCTGACATACTCGGTGACTTCTGCAGTTCCTTCTGGATAGCCTGGCAGTGGTACCTGGAATTCACTTCTTATTTGAGAACTAGCTTCTCAGCATAGCCTAAGCCTTCCAGAGACTGACCTACACCAGATCATTCCAGTTCCTCCTGTACCTCTTCTGACCCGGTTTGGTTTGCCTGTAGCAGCCCGAAAGGGCTGAAGTTCAAGGTGTAGCACAAACTGGACTAGTGGTGGGTCAGGGGACTAGTGATTGTGGTAGACTGAGAGGCAGCCTGATTTGGAGAGGTTACTGACACTTATTAGTTATATGAACGCAGGCAAGTTACTTCCTCTCCAGGGGCCTCAGTTCCTCATTTGAAAGCTATAGGTTTTCATATGTTCCCATTTAGTCTCTACCAGATTTGAAGCCACCAGAAATTAAAAGGTTGGGCTGAGGTCCTTGGGGTCTTCACATTCTGTGCTTCCCTGGCCCTTAAATGCAAAGATCTGGTTTAGATGTGGCTGTGTGAACATTCTGGTTCACCATTTACTTCTTGGCAGTGAAGTACAGGACAGGGACCCAGCACAGCATTCGGGCTTATTTCCTAACACCAAGGAGCTGGGTACTCACAGCCTTCCTTCCCTCTTGCCCCTCAGCCTTGGCACCTCTCTTTTTAGAAGCTGTTCTGGCCCTGGGGCACCTCCTTGTGACTTCAGTGGGGACTGTGTGACCAGTCACAGCACCATTTCGCTTCTGCAAGAGGGTATGGGTTCTTACCCAACCTGTGTTCCCTGCTCACAGACCCCGTGATCCATCTTACTCCATACTCCACACACCTCTTCCTCCTTCTTCAGTTTCTCTGAACCATTGGTTGATTTTTTTTCCAGGAAGTCTTTCTCACTTCTTCCCTTTCCCTGATCTTTCCCATTTCCTTGACTCTTCTGCTTGCAAACCAAAAACAACTCCATCGTGGTTGATGAGATTAGCGCTGCTGCATATTCCCTTGGATCAAGAACAAAAAAGTTGGAGGCACGTAGGTGGCTCCAGTCGGTTAAGCATCTGACTTCGGCTCAGGTCATGATCTCTAAGTCTATGAGTTTGAGCCCCATGTCAAGCTCTGTGCTTGACAACTCAGAGCCTGGAATCTGCTTTGGATTCTGTGTCTCCGTTTCTCTTTGCCCCTCCCTTGCCAAAGCTCTGTCTCTTCCTCTTTCAAAAAATAAACATTTAAAAATTTTTTAAAAAATTAAAAATTTTGAAGTCATATTAGACCAGGTAAAGAACCTCCAAAGCCTTTGAAAACACCTTCTTCTTCCTCTAATTAAGCCTGCTTTTCCTCATTGCCATCATTTATGAAAAATAAAAGAAACTATCTAGTACATAATTTTCTTAGTTTTCAGTTTTGGCCAGTGACTAGCGATGCAACAGCATTGCTTTATACTCATTTGCATTGCAAATATGCCCATTTTCTGCTACTTTTTGAATCAAGTCGGTATTTCCAGTGACCTGGGAACCCAACCACTATTTTAATAGCATTCTTTCTATGGGAAAATATGTGTTGTGTCGCAAACAAATGACTTCCAAGTAGAGTTTTGGAGCACAGCCATGTTGTAAGTTGTGTGCTTTCCCTGGGGGTGATGGAGACTGTTGAGAGCACATGGGGAGAGATTGATCCAAGTGCTCATATGGTGTTTTGAAAGGTTGGGGATTTTCTAATTCTATTAAGCAGTGGAATCATTTGATTACACAAAGACCCTTGGAGACAGCATGATGGCTCCCTGATAATAAAATTACGATAAGATTGCAACCATTTATCACATGCTTCATGATGTCATGCACTATGTAGATTGTTTTGTGTGCATTAGTATTTCAACCCTTATGATAATTCCCAAACACTCACAAATGTTATTATCCCCATTTCACAGATGAGAGACCTGAAGCTCAGAGAGATTAATGAGTTAATACTTTGCCCAACATCACGCATGTAGTAATATGTTCTGACTTCCATGTTCTCACTTTCAGGATGCTTAAGCATCATGAAGAGAAGCAAATATGTACAGCCAAATGTGGTTTATAGAACGAGAGAGTTGGCATTTAAATGCCATGGGCATACGTAGTTTTGCTTCCTTCCCTCAACAAGATGCAATTCAATCAGAAAGTAAGAAACTTCCAAAAAAAAAAAAAAAGAAAGAAAAATGAAAAGAAAAGAAAAAAAAGAAAAGAAAATTTCATTATTTAGCTGGTCTGAAACAACAAGCGGTTAAGCAATTATAGTCTTAGTGATCTAAAAACACTCTTACATATATTATTCCATCAGATGCTCACAGTAACCCAGTGAGATCATGATCAGAGAGTAGATGTGCAACAATCTCATTTTATAGATGAAAAAATTAAAACCCAGAGGATCCAGGTGAATTATCCACGCTCACACAATGAGAAGAAAAAAGCCTGACCAGGAATCCTTCTGACTTGCCGTGGATATAGTTGAGCTGGTGTGGCGTGTTAGTGGTGCATTAGGACACATTCAGGTCTCTGTCTTGCAGGAGTGGGTTGGGAGAGCTGCATAAAGTGAGCTTGGCCAGTTCCCACACAATCTAGGCTATTGGGAAAGGTGTCCTGGGTGGAGATCACTGCTCTCGCCTCTTCGTTTGCTCAAACAGGATGGAGTATGCAAAACAGACATAGAAACCACACAAATAATCAGAACAAGCTCTGAACTCTATTCTCTGCACCGTGGACTTTAGGTCTTATAGGCGAACTTCTGTCTGAGAGTGGTGGTCCCTGGGAGGAGGTAGCAGGAGAGAGATGAGAAAAGACAAGGCCATTGGAAATGGAGAAAACCAGCTATGGGATGGCCCTGTCTCTCTTTGCCTTCCTCCTAGCACCTCTCACTATGGCAATGACTCTGGATTGGATTTCTGAAGGCCATTGCTTTCAGCTGCTAATGATAAGGCATTCATAGCTGAAGCAGTCCATCGAGTCAAGAATATAGACTCTCATACGTTTTGTAACTTGGCCCACTTGGGCTCAAGCCTCAGCTCTGCTACTTGCTCACTATGGTTCCATGAAAAAGTTATTTGTAAAAGAATAATACTAAGACCTATCCCATAAGACCCACGTGAGGACTAAACACTACAGCCTGTGTGAAGTTCCTAGAACAGTGCCTTGTGTAGAGGAGTCATCAATGCAATGGTAGATTCAAGTGCATTATTCCCCTTATTGATGACATGTGCATTCTCATCTGGGGCTCTGGAGGTTGAAAGTTGCTTCAGTTCTGTGATAGCATAATTTAAACCCTGTGTCATGTTTACTCATTAATTCATCCAACAAGATTCACTGAGTATACGCTGTCAGCCAGGAAGGCAGAGACATTTACGACTCATCGTATGCTCCCTGATATTTCCTCCCCAGTTGCTAGAAGATAGGCAGGGCTATACGACTAGTTCTGGCCAGTGGGTTGGGTAGAAGTGACATGTGTTAAATCCTGGGCCAGGGATTTAAGAACTGATGGGTGCCTCTTCATCTTTCTCTTCTTCTGCTACAACAATGTGGAGGCCATGTTCCCCAGAAGGCATAGCTATAAAATAAAGGCAGCTTGGGTCTCTGAATCACCATTTGGACAGGAGTAGCCCTGGAGATCAGCAGATTTTATACAAGCAAGACATAAATATTTATGTGCTAACCCACTAAGACTTCAGGGTTTATTCTTTATGACAGCAGAGCCTAGCCTAACTAATATATCGAGGCGTTGTGCTGACAAATAGAGATTAAAAAAAAAACTTATATGATGTCAACTGCTCTCAAGACACTTACTGTCAAAGAAGACAGATTTCAATAGCTCATTCTCTGTTAGTTGCTATGGTATAGAGGGTGACAGGAGTCCTTTCCTGGGGTGGGGAGTAGTTATCCAGGGATTTAGGAATATTCCCATTGTTTCTCAAGTAACGTCTCACAGATGATGTTCTACTCCACCTAGTTTAGACAAGCTCCAGTTCTCGGGTATCCATAAAATGAGGATGTGACTACCTTAGAGAGATCTCGTATGACTAGAAGGATCTTATAAAATGCAGAATAGCCCAGTATTAAGAGTCAAGTTTTGGGAGTTTTGCTTCTTGTAAAACTGGAGGTAGAAGATCACAAAAAGCTGTGTCTCCTCTGATTCTATTTCTAGAGTCTCTATTTTGTTCCACTGATCTACTTGTCCATCTTTAAATCAATACCACGCTGACTTGATCACTGGTCTTGGGCAGTTCCCTCCAGATTGATCTATGATTCAGTCTGACCCAATCGCAATCACAGAAGGCTCTGCATTGGAGGGAGTTGGTATCTATTTCCATGCAAACTTATTTCTCAAAGAAACTACCCCGGTCCAATTGTTTGAGAAAAGTTGACTTCTTTGATTTTAGAAATAGCTATGTCACTGGTTTCTTCTACTGGTGGTCAGGAAGCAATGGTCAAGGTACAAAGTACATGCCCGAGGGCTGAGACTTTTCCCTCTTAAGGACGCCCATAAACATTCCATTGAGTGTTCTAAGACTTAACTTTGCTAAACACCACCTTCTCTGTAGTGTCTTTGGAGCAAAGCCTTCCTTTGACAGTCTCGTGGGGTCCCTCTACCTGTCTCTATACAACCCGTTTTTGCTGGACCGCTCACCTTGGAAACTCACAGTTAGCACCTACGATGCTCACAGTGTCTCTGACTTCTCTCCTAGACCTCCTGCCACTTCATCTTCTTCTCCTGTTCCAAGCACACAGAGGACACCCAGTACCAAACCTGATGTTAGCGTCTTCCGGGCCTTGGGAAGAGTGGTGTCCAGAGGAAGCTGTTGGAAGACTGGCTTGCTGCTGGATGTGGTAGAGAACAGTAAGTGGATCACTACCTACAACTCTATGAGTTCAGAAGAGGTTCAAGGCTACGAGTTAATCTTCCAGCTTGGAAGTAAATGAGCAACTAGGCCAGACCGAAGTTTATCTTGAAATGGACTTTGTGGGCTTTGCAAAGCCACTTCCAATTTAAGTGAGTTCATTACAAAATTAAACTTCAAAATAAAATAGTTGCCTATTTGCTCCCAAGCCATGTATGTTCCCAATTCGTCAAAGATGGTTCAAGAAAGGGAGCCCGTGCTTTTTGGGGGAGAATTACAAAAGTCTGTCTGTTGTTAAAGGAAAGGCTTGTTTGGGGAGGTTTACTGAAGGTCAATAATTAAGGGGTAGTTTGTCCAGGTCCTTCCCTCTGTGCCAGTCCCCATCTCCTTGTCACATCTCCTTAGCACTAGAACAACAATTCACACTTATTAAGTGTTTACAATGTGCATGACATGTTGCCTGCATTATTTCCCTTGATCCTCACCACAGCCATTTGGGCAGATGTTATTTTCCCCATTTTTTCAGAAGAGAAAATGAAGTTATTTAACTTGCCCTTTCATCCATAGTGAGCAGAGTTGGGATTTGACTCTAGTCAGCACCCACCATTCAGTGACATGCAGAAAGTGTAGGCAATCCTTCGGACCAGGACAGTTGGATTTGTCTGTCTTTTAGGATCTGTAGTTAGAGCAAAAAATAACTTCCCCGCTGATTTGAGACACCTCCTCCATGCGCTCTTCTCTACTGTACTTGCTTGGAGAGGAAGTGCTATCTGCTGTGTTACCACTAGATGGCAGTGTTACCAAAGAAATGCTTTCTAAAGCGCCCATCCCCGGGATCTGGAAATTCCATAGCAATTTTCACTCCTGCACAGTCTAGGCCATGCCCACAGTCAGCTCTCCCAACACCTGGCCTGCTCTTGTCCCCTGACCCAGACTTTCCATTGCTGTTTTCCAATCTTGGATTGCGTCCCTAACTTCCAGGAGATATTAGCATAGTGATTAGGCACACAGACACAGGAAAATAATACCCGAGCTCAAATTTGTGGCCTCTTCCTTAATTTCTCTGTGTTTCAGTTTCCTCATAACATCTCCCACACTTTACTAAGAAGTAAGTGAGTGAATGCTTTTCAGGGTCTATACAACATATAGGTCTCATAACTATATTGATAGTTTGAGTCTAGTTGAAAGTGGATTTTCAAGTTTGAACCTAAAACAGCATCTTGGGGACATTTTGAATTTGATCACGGAGCTAAGGAGCATCCTCTTTCCCAAAGTGACACACGGTCACGTCAGCTTTCACGGCTTTAGCCTCAGGGCATTAATCTCAGTGGCGGCATCGAGGACCACATATGAGAAGATGCAGTCTTCTATCAACAGCCTACTGATGGGACAGCCATTGGCATCTTGAAGAGGGTTTGTACCCTTGGGAAAGTTTATGTTGATCAAGGACCAACCATAACTTACATATGAGTTAGGTGCCAGAGGAGGGATGGTTGGAGCAGGGAAGTTTCTTCTATTGAGAAAGAAACAATGTCCTCCCTAGAGTCACCTCCTACTGTGACATCCCCTGGCTGAGACCAGCAGGGGGCCACATAGCTGACCTGTGATAAGGTGTGCAAAGGGTCCGGCACTGTGCTTAGTACTAGTAAATGCCCAATAATAATAAGTTAGTATTACTCTCAATAATAAAAATAGCAAAACATTTACAGAATATTTCCTATGTGCCGGTGTTCTAAGGTATTAACTCATGAGGTAGGGATCATCTTTATCCCCATTTGACAGATGAGAACCCTGTGGCACACAGAGGTAAAATAAGTTGTCCAAGATCCCATAGCTAACAAGCAGCAGAGCCAGGATCCAAAGCTAGGCAATCTGGCCCCAGAGTTCACACTGGTAACTGTCATGCTATTAATTCGCCCAAAAACAGTAGCTGAGGAGAGACCGGAAGAGAAAGAGAGAGGTTCTGGCTGGGGTGATCAAGGAACTGAGTGACCTGAATAAACAGGAGTTTCAGCGGGCCCTTTATTTTTTATTTTATTTTATTTTTTATTTATTTTGAAAGAGAGAGAGAGAGAGAGAAAGAGAGAGAGAGAGAGAGAAGGGAGGGCAGAAAGAGAGAAAGAGAAGAGAGAGAGAGGAAGAGAGAAAGAATCCCAAGCAGGCTTCGTACTGTCAGCACAGAGCCCAATGTGGGGCTCAATCTCACGCCTGTGAGATCATGACCTGAGCTGAAATCAAGAGCCAGACGCTTAACCCAACTGAGCCCCCCAGGTGCCCCTCAGCTGGCCCTTTAACATACATTCAGATCTATTTTCTGCTTCCAACCCCAGTCCTTGGGCCTGAAGTCGAGCCCAGAGTTCTCGATCCTACATCAGTGGGGGCAGGGGTATTCAGCTGAGGCCTCAGACCTGCTGAACCAGAGCCTGATGGGATTGGGGACCAGTGGCCCCGCTAGTGAGGAACTCTTAGAGACTGCCAGGGTTATCAGGAAAAGGTTCACACCTCACTGGCTAACTTTCGCCTCTACCTACACGAAAACACAGTGTTTTCATGCCTCTGCTATTCCTTCTTCCTGGAGTATTCTCATCACTCCTATTTGTCCTTAAGACTGAAGTGGTGGGGGCACCTGGGTGGCTCAGTCAGCTAAGCGTCCGACTTCAGCTCAGGTCATGATCTCATGGTTCGTGAGTTCAAGCCCTGCAATGGGCTCGCTGCTGTCAGTGCAGAGCCTGCTTCAGATCCTTGGTCTCCCTCTCTCTCTGCCCCTCTCCTGCTCTCATTATCTCTCTCAAAAATAAATAAACATTAAAAAACAAAGACTGAATTGCTGTGTCTACCCAGGAAGCCTTCCCCAGTGTGTCCAGACAGAGCTGGCCGTGTGTGTGTGTGTGTGTGTGTGTGTGTGAGAAACTTGTCACACTGTACTCCAGTCCGTCCACTATGGTGGTGGTTTTTTGCAGGATTTTGAGTTCCTTGAGGCCAGAAACCATGTTGTACTCATCCAATGCCCAGCACCGAGCCTGGCACATGGTCAGCACGTGACGATTATGTGTTGTAGAATAGGGAGCAGATATCACAACCTGAATCTCAAAGACGCAGGCAAAGAAGGCAGTCAGCGTTATTCGTTCCCAGTTCTACCCACTTCGCCCCTTCTTCCTCCTTCCTACTACGGGCCTCACTGGAAGAGTATGGCCAGTTTAATGCCCAGGGCGGGATATCTTTGGCTCTTGGACTGCTGACTGATGTTCACATTCCTGAACTTGCAACGACCTCAGTAGATTCAGGGGCCAAAGTCCAAGCGAGCACACCAGGTTTTGTTGATGCAATCAGTTTCCCGGGAGGTCGCTTTATTAAGTCCTAAGATTCTGATCGGCCCCCAGCCCCTCGCCCACATGCCATCACACCACTGCCGCCCACTGGAGCCCACCACTGTGGATGCTGAATGAGCTGCATTAGGCCTGCCACGCCACTGTGGGTAACAGGAGTCTTCGATGCTTCTGGAAAGCGGCTGCCTGAGACTGCCCTTCTCCTTCCCCCTTGCTACACTGAATTTGCAAGTCCTCTTTCCCTGAAGGCGTCCTGTGCGTGCTCACGGTTCATTCTCTGGAGTAGGGGAATTCGGGCTCGAAGCAGGGAAATTTGGGCTCCGTGAATGCACCGCCTGGCTGTTCTTCTATTCTGCTGGGAGGTGAGAGCAAGCATTTGCTGGGCTTCGAACCTCTTTGGTCCACACGCTGCATCTACTTCGTAGAATCATGGGTTGGTTATCATGTGAAACAGTAAGGCGCAGTTGTACCCCAGTGCTCCAGGCCCCCACCCCAACGATTTCCACTAAGGATTGACTGTGATTCTTGGTCACTTAAAGCCTGAGGCATGAGAAAAGTGCCAGAGCAGAGGTAGACACAGCTGTGGTCTCCCAGTTACTGAAACAGTCTTGGGTTTCATTTTTTAAAAATTCTAATAGAATTCACACATACTAAGACAAATTCATTTTTGTTTTACATTTTATTTATTTTTGAGAGACAGAGAGAGAGAGAGAGAGACAGAGCGTGAACAGGGGGAAGGGCAGAGAGAGAAAGAGACACAGAATCTGAAGCAGGCCTCAGGCTCTGAGTTAGCGGTCAGCACAGAGCCTGACGTGGGGCTTGAACCCACGAACCGTGAGATCATGACCTGAGCCGAAGTCGGATGCTCAACCGACTGAGCCGCCCAGGCGCCCCAGACAAATTCATTTTAAGTGTGCTTGCAGTTGGATGCGTTTTGACAACACTGGTGTAACCACTGACATGATCAAGATGTTGGATATTTTCGTCACCACAGAAAATGTCCTGTCTCTTCCCCGTCAGTGCCCTCTCACCCTCAGCAATGGGCTCTGCTCTGATTTCTATCACTCTGGCTGAGAGTTTTGCCTGTTCTGGAACTTTCAGTTATTGGAATCAAAGAAACGATTATTTATGGACGTTTCGCTTCTTTCACTCAACAAAACGCTTTGGAGATTCGTCTCTGTTGTTGCTTGTCTGAGTGGTTTATGTTTGTGTCATTGCTTCGTGTTGTTCTGTTCGATTAGCATACCTCACGTGTTTGTCCGTGACCCCTTGTAGGTGGCCATTTGGCTTGTGACCTGTTTGGGGGGTTATTAACAATGGACGTGCTATGAACATTTCTATATAATTCTTCTTTAAAAATTTTTTTAATGTTTATTTATTTTTGAGAGAGAGAGAGAGAAAGAGAGAGTGGGGCAGGGACAGAGAGAGAGGGAGACACAGACACAGAATCCAAAGCAGGCTCCAGGCTCCGAGCTGTCAGCCCAGAGCCCGACAGGGGGCTCAAACCCATGTACCGGGAGATCATGACCTGAGCTGAAGTCGGACGCTTAACTGACTGAGTCACCCACGTGCCCCCTCTCCACCATACAATTCTTTTTGTGAACATCTTTTCAGTTCTCTTACATAGATGCCCACAAGGAAAGTTGCTGAGTAACAGAGTAGGTGTATTTTTAACTTTGCTAGAAAAACTTCTTCTAAGTGGTTATACCATTTCACATTCCCAACCCCACAGTTTAAAATTTTCAGTTCTGTGGCTTCACATAGACTTTGTTCTGCTAGAGCATAGTTACCACTTCGAACTGTTCAAAGAACCGTAACATTGGTTCTTACAAACAGATTTCAGAGCGTTCTGTCCCCACGAGATGCTTCATACGTGTTAGGAAAAGGGTTTGCCACTCTCTTGGACCTTAGATGCAGCCTGCCAAATTGGGAAGGATCTCCAAGGAGCAATAAAGGAGGAAGGCATACAGCTTAGGCCACCATGCAGGATCAAACCCAACAACCAATTTGATGACAGATGTTCAAGCCAGATCACCCTCAGATTCAAAAGTGGCTTTGCCAGAGTCACTATCCCATTCCTGAGTAATCAGGGATATTTATTTGCAGTCCGTCAGCTAATTGTTCCCATACTGAGCACAGATCTTAACGAAATGCCCTAAATGACATTTACATTTCTAGTCTGTGATGAAACAGTTGATAATTTACCACGCTCAAATCCTGCCAATAGAGTTGCTTTAATTTGCGGCTGATTTCTGATGCCCCTAAAACAAGATGTCAGGTAGAGATCACAAGATGACATGTGCACGCTGTGGAAAGTACAGACTTTGCGCTCAGGATAGGGACTTCGCACGCCAGCTGTGTGGCATTTAGAAAGTCACGTCACTTCTCGGTGTCAGGTCACTCAAAACCAAAGTGGGAACGATGATTCCTATTTCTCCCCACCTTCCTGCTAGGGCAGGTGTGAGAGTCAAATGAGATACAGCTGCGTTCAGACTCTGACTCCACCACGTCCTACCAAAAGCTTGACTGTGTTACTTGTTTAACTTTCCACATTTGGGTTCTAATCTCTGTAAGTGAAGATAACAAGTGACTCCCTTGCAAGGTAGTTACAAGAATCAGGCGGTGTATGGACAGCACCTACCACAGTGGGTGCTCCGTAATGGGGAGCCTCACTATTAAGCCACCTATGGGTGCCCTCAACCAGACGGCAGCTTTCTTGAATGGCATAGCCACTCGAGGCACCACGTCCCTGCTAAGAAAGCTCACAGGCGACAGCCACAGCGCCTGGGATGTGATGTGTAACCCGAGTCACATGCGGCCACCTCTTTTCAACATCAAATAGCAGTAAACCTGCTTGGCTCCCGTGTCCCATGACTGGGGAATTCTCATCCCTCCCCTCCTTGCTTCTGTGGATTCTCAGCTCCTTTCCGTGTCTTTCCAGTTCTTCCTGTGTTCTGGCTTCTGCTGAATTCTCGATCTTGTGTCTTCCCGCCTGAAATGGTCCCATTTTCGTTCGTCACTGATCCCAACGTAAACCCCATCTCCTTTTGTCTTCAATGAAAGGTATTTCCTCTTATCTTATTACATGCAAATAACCAGGTGGGTCTGTTATTATTTATCGGAGTACAAAGTTTTATTCTAGTGGGCACCTGTATTTCGCTTTTTTATTTTCTTGCCCTTCTCATTGAGAGTGGCATCTGATATTCCCACTTCTCTTAAGTTCACAATCATTTTACGTAGGTGCAAGCATGGGACGCAATTACGTGTTCTAGTTTGTTCGTATGTGAATATACACATACCGAAACACAGTTTTACAAGTCGCATACTACCATGTTTCTGTATTTACGTTCCAGTTAGGACATCATATTGGTTTTTATAGTAACGTGCGTAGGTAGGTATATTAGCTATGAAATTAATTATGGGATGGTGAAAGGGGGCCAAAACCAAATATATATTACACAAAGAGGGCGTTGGTTCTGATGGTGTTGAGAACCAATGCTGTGGGTGTTGTCCGGGATGTCTGGGAGCTACATCTTTCCATGCCTGTGGCTTCTCTTTTTTGGTGGTAACTGCTCTGGTTAGAGTAGGGGGTGTCAAATGTGAACCTCACAGTTCAGAGGGAGGTCTGGTTGGGACCCTCCGCGAGTGTTTTTGCATGCCAGCCACTTCCTTTTTTCTCCACTAGATGTCGGCAGCACCCCAGGAGACTGGATAGCTGTGCCGTGGGGCTCTGGGAGTTTCCAAACCAGCCCAAGGAAAGTTGCTGCCGTTGCAAGCACACTACTGTCCTTCTGGAGCTGGCTGAAGGCTCATAGCATCTCGACTGCCTGGTTCTCTATCTGCTCCGGTTCCAGAACAACAGGGTCGAGGTTAGGCACACAAGCACCAATCAAGTGAGATCCAACCACCGATGGGATCCCAGCATCTATGCTGATGACCTTGCTGACCCACCCGCTCCTCACCCACCCACAGAGTACATCTGCTGGAGACTGACCATAAATATTTACCTTTCATTAAACATGTCATCGCTGCCATTCACTCAGAGAATCAGGAGCACCCGTGCAGAAGCCAGGGCTGAAGCTGGGCGAGGGGAAACAGGGAACCTGCAGTCCCTTCTAGAAATGGCTGGAAAGTAGTCCTCTCCATTCTGCCCCCAAACAGAACTTGGGATGAGGCTCATCTTGTGCTGAGACCCATCTTGGCCTTGGGTCTTGCTGGATGGATCGAAAAAGGGTGAGTACTTCCTAGAAGTAAAAATGCATCCCTCTGGGTTCCTAAGGATGTGATAATAATATGACACAGATACAGAAAGACACGGACAAATGATACAGAGGAGTGCTGTCTGATAGAACTTTAGTGATGCTCCTATTGGAGCTACTAGCCACATGTGGCTCCTGGGCATTTGAAGTGTAGCTTGTGTGACCGAGAACTGAATTTTACATTTTATTCGATAATAATTAATTAAATTTATATAGCCGTATGTGACCGGTGGCTACTGTATTGAACCATGTAGATATCATTGAGATAAAGGCCAAATCACAGGGCTCCAAAGTGTCAAATGCTATGCCGGATGGGTACACGCATATGTGTATGTATTGTATATAATACATACGTAACTGACATATGTGTGGTTTGCATATAATTTAAATATATGTAAATGAGAACCCGACCCTCAGAGAGGTAGCTGAAGTTGGACCTGGAACTAGAAGCCATAATGTCATTGGGAATGGGTTAGGCAGACAATGAGGGGAGGAGAATTTGCTGTAAGAGAATAACATGAACCAGCTGATTGGGGCCAGGAGTTTCCTAAGACACAGAGATTGAAAGGAGTCCCTTCCCACCAGAAAGAGAAAAGTCAAGACGGAAGTACCAGAGGAGGAACAAAAGGAGGTGACCAAAGAAAGCCAACTGCGGTGATCAAGGCCCCTCCTCTCCATAAGGACGGTGGATTTCAGGGTTAAGTGGAGGGGCAAGCATACAGCAAAGAGAGCTGGGGGCAGGCAGTCCAGAAGGGGCAGAAGAGGGAAGCCCTCCTTCTGGTGGGAAGGTGGGTGCCGTGGGGGCAGCTGGGACAGACTCACTGGAAGCTGCCGCATGGGTGATCGCTCCCTCAGCCCCTGAGTGAGGTGCAAGGCACGTGGAACTGGGCAGCAAGAGGAGTTTTCAAAGACCATGGAAATCTACTGGTTTAATACTTCTCCCGTGTAAGTTCCTTTTAATTACAGTCATTTAAATAATTTTTATTAGGAGAGTAAGCAAGGCAGTCGGACCATACCAATTCCCAATACTATACAAGGTACTCTGGGAGAGAATCCATAGGTGAAGTCAGAGAAGAAGCACCTCATTCAAACGTCACATGGATTGTGCCATTGGATTTCCAGAATGACATTCTGTGGTGGGTGTTATGGGTTTCACTGCTGAGGACACTGAGGCTCAGAAAAGATAAGAAGCTTACTCAAGAGCATGCAACTAGGAAGAAGCAGACCTCAATTTTATACCAAGATCTTAGTACTTTGTGCCTAGTGTTCAAATTCAGTGGAATTAAACACATTCTGAACATTCACACACTCTTGCTTATAATAGACAAATAGACACATGACTGGAGAAGAAAATGAAAGGAAGATCTTATAGTCATTGGGTTTTCTTTTGTTTGTTTATTGAGGTATAATTGACATACAATGTTTATAGACATCGAATAGCTTCCCCCCCTAGGTTTTGTTTTATATTTAAATTATTTTTCTTGAAATAAAGTTGGTGTAAAACATTATATAAGCTTCAGGTGTAGAAAAATATGATTTGATATATGTATACACTACCAAGGGATCATCATAAATGTAGTTACCATCCATCACCATATGATGAGTCCCTTCACCAATTTCACACCCCCTCAATCCCCTTCCCTTCTGGTTACCACCAATCTATTCTCCTTGTTTATTTTTGTTTTGTTTTGTTTGTTCATTTGTTTTGTTTTTTAGTTTCCACATATAAGTGGAATCATACAGTATTTATCTTTTTGTCTGACTTATTTTGCTTCGCGTAAAACTCTCAAGGCCCATCCATCTTGTTGCAAAAGGCAAAATTTCTTTTTTTATGGCTGAGTAGTATTCCATTGTGTATATATCATATCTTCTTTATCCATCCATCTATGGATGGACACTTAGGTTTTTTCCATATCTTGGCTATTGTAAATAATGCATGAATGAACATGGGGGTGCATATATCTTTTTGAATTAGTGTTTTCATATTCTTCAGATAAATACCCAGAGGTGGAATAGCTGGAGCATATGATATTCCTATTCTTAATTTTTTGAGGAATCTCTGTACTGTTTTCCATAGTGGCTGTCCCAATTTACGTTCCCACCGATGGTATATAAGGGTTCACTTTTCTCCACATCCCCTCCAACACTTATTTCTTGTCTTTTTGATGATAGCCCTTTTAACAACTGTGAGGTGATATCTCATTGTGGTTTCAATTTGCATTTCCCTGATAATTAGTGATGTTGAACATCTTTTCATATGCCTGTTGGCCATCTGTATGTCTTCTTTGGAAAAATGTCTAATCAGATGCTCTGCCCACTTTTAAATCAGGTTGGTTGTTTGTTTTTGGTATTGAGTTATATGGGTTCTTGATAGATTTTGGATATTATCCCTTATTTGGATATATAATTTGCCAATGTCTTCTCTCATTCAGTAGGTTGCCTTTTGTTTTGTTGATATTTTCCATCACTGTGCAAAAGCTTTTACATTTGATATAGTCTCAGTTTTAAATTTTTGCTTTTGTTTCCTTTGCCTTTGGGGTCAGATCCAAAAAAAACATTGCTCAGATCAATGTCGAGGAGCTTAGTTTCCTTCTACAATTTTTATGGTTTGAGGTCTTACTTTCAAGGCTTTCATCCATTTTGAGATATGTTTTAGTTTAATTATTTTGCATGTAGCTGTCCAGTTTTCTCAACATCATTTACTAAAGAGATTATTCTCTCCCCATTGCATGTTTTTGGCTCTAGTAAATTAATTTACTGTATTTATGTGGGTTTGTTTCTGGGATCACTATTTTGTTCCCATGATCTATGTGTCTGTTTTTATGCCAATGCCAGTGCTTTGATTACTATAGCTTCATAGTATATTCGAAATGAGGGAGCATAATACTTCTAGCTTTGTTCTTTCTTAAGGTTGCTTTGGCCATTTGGGGTTTTCTGTTGTTCCATAGAAATGTTAGAGTTATTTGTTCTAATTTTTTGAAAATTGCCATTGGGATATTGATAGGAGTTGCATTGAATCTGTAGATTGCTTTGGGTAGTACAGACATTTTAACAATGTTAATTCTTTTAATTCATGAACATGGGAGATCTTTCCACTTATTTGTGTCTTCTTCAATTTCTTTCATCAATGCTTTACAGTTTTCAATGTACAGGTCTTTCACCTCCATGGTAAATATTGTTCCTCAGTATTTTATTCTTTTTGATGGAATTGTAAGTGGGATTATTTTCTTAATTTCTCTCTCTGATAGTTCGTTATTAATGTATAGAAATGCAAAAAAATTCTGTATATTGGTTTTGTATCCTGCAACTTTTCTTAATTCATTGATTCGTTGTAATCATTTTTTGGTGGAATCTTTAAGATTTTCTATGTGTAGTATCATGTCATCTGCAAATAGTGACAGTTTTACTTCTCTTCTGATTTAGATGACTTTCATTATTTTTCTTGCCTAATTGCTATGGATAGGACTTCAATACTATTTTAAATAAAAATGGTGAGAGTGGGCATTCTTGTCTTGTTCCTGATCTTAGAGGAAAAGCTTTCAGTTTTTCACCATTGAGTATGATGTTAGTTGTGGGTTTGTCATATATGGCCTTTATTATATTAAGGAACGTTTCCCTTTATATGCACTTTTTTGAGAGTTTTTATCAAGAATCTATGTTGAGTTTTATTAAATGCAATCTCTGCATCTATTGAGATGACCATATGATTTTTATCCTTCATTTTGTTAATGTGGATCAATTGGTGGGTGTCGAACCATCCTTACCTTTCTGGGATAAATGTCACTTGATCATGGCATATTATCCTTTTAATGTTGTGGTTTTTTTGTTTTTGTTTTTGTTGAGGACTCTTCAATCTATATTCATCAGGGATATTGGCCTGTAATTTTCTTTTTTTGTGCTCTCCTTGTCTGGTTTTGATATCAGGGTAATGCTGGCAATGTAAACTGAGTTTTGGAAGCATTCCCGCCTCTTTAAATTTTTGGAAGAGTTTGAGAAGGATAGGTATTAAATCTTCTTTGACTGTTTGTTAGAATTCACCGGTGAAGCCATCTGGTCCTGGACTTTGGTTTTTGGGGGGATGTTTTTGATTACTGATTCAATCTCCTTACTAGTAATCAGTCTATTCAGGTTTTCTATTTCTTCCTGATTCAGTCTTGAAAGATTGTATGTTTCTAGGAATGTATCCATTTCTTCTAGTTGTCCTTTTTGTTGGTATATAATTGTTTATAGTAGTCTCTTATGATCCTTTGTATTTCTTTGGTATTAATTGTAACTTCTCTTTCATTTCTGATTTTATTTATTTGAGCCTTCTCTCTTTTTGGCTTACTGAGTGTAGCTAAAAGTTTGTCAATTTTGCTTTTCAGAGAAAAGCTTTGTCTTTTCAGTGAACCAGCTCTTAGTTTCATTGACTTTCTTTTAGTCTCTATTTCATTTATCTCCACTTTGATCTTTATTATTTTCTTCCTCTTATTAACTTTGGGCTTTGTTTCTGCTTCTCTTTTTAGTTACTTTAGGTGTACAGTTAGATTGTTTATTTGAGATTTTTCCTATTTCTTGAGGTAGACCCGTATTGCTATAAACTACGCTCTTAAAACTGCTTTTGCTATATGCCATAGATTTTGTACTGCTAAATTTCCATTTTCATTTGTCTCTGGGTATTTTAAAAATTTCTCCTTTGAGGGGCTCCTAGGTGGCTCAGTCAGTTGAGCGTCCAACTTTGGCTCAGATCATGGTCTTGTAGTTCAAGGGTTCGAGCCCCGCATCAGGCTCTGTGCTGACAGCTCAGAGCCCGGAGCCTGCTTCAGATTCTGTGTCTCCCTCCCTCTCTGCCCCTCCCTGCTCACACTCTTGTCTCTGTCTCTCTCTCAAAAATAAATAAATATTAAAAAAAAATCTCCTTTGATTTTTTTGTTGACCTAATGGTTGTCTAGGAGCATGTTGTTTAATCTTTACATATTTGTTATTTTTTCCAGTTTTTCATTCTGTAATTGATTTCTGGTGTCACACCATTGAGGACTGAGATGATACTTGACATAATTTTAATCTTCTTGAATTTATTGAGTTGTGTTTTATGGCCTAACATGATCTATCCTGGAGAATGTGCACTTAAAAAGAATATGTAGTCTTCTGCTTTGGAATTAAATTTTCTGTATATCTATTAGGTCCATCTGGTATAATGTGTCAGATGGCTGATGTTTCATTATTGATTTTCTCTTTGCATGATCCATCTATTGATGAAAATAAGGTATTAAAGTCCCCTACTATTATTGTATTGCTCTCAATTTCTCCCTTTAGGTCTGGTAATATTGACTTTATATGTTTAGATGCTTTTATGTTGCGTACATAAATATTTACAAGTGTTATATACACTTTTTGGATTGACTGGTTTACATTATATAGTGTCCTTTGTTTATTCTTACAGTCTTTGTTTTGAAGTTTATTTTGTTTGATATAACTATAGCTTTCTTTTCACTTCCATTTGCATGGAATATCTTTTTTTCATCCCTTCACTTTCAGTCTGTGTGTGTCCTTGGGTCTGCAGTGAGTCTCTTGCAGGCAACATATAGATCAGTCTTGTCTTTTTGTTTCGTTTATTTGTTTGTTTGTTTTTATCCATTTAGCCACTGTATGTCTTTTGACTGGAGAATTTAGTTCATTTATGTTTTAAAGTAATTTTTGATAGGTATATAGTTATTATCAATTGTTTGTTTACTGGCTATTGTTGTAGTTCCTCTCTGTTCCCTTCTTTTCCTCTCTTCCCTTGTGGTTTGGTGATTTCCTTTAGTGTTATGTTTATATTTCATTCTCATTATCTTTTGTGCATCTACTATGGGTTTTTGTTTTGTGGTTACCATGAGGTTCACATATAACATTATATAATATTATATATCTATCTATTTTAAGTTAATAGCACCTTAAGTTTGAATGCATTCCAAAGATCTTTACATTTTTTACCCTTTCCACCACGTGTTTTATTTTTGATATCATATTTTACATCATTTTGTTTATCTTTTAAATATAGTTAATTTTATCACTTTTGTTTTTAGTCTTCTTTGTAGCTTTGTAGTGGTTAATCCACTACCTTTATTACATATTCGCCTTTACCAGTGAGATTTTTACTTTCATATGTTTTCTTGTTATTAGTGCCTTTTCTTTTAAGCTTAAAGTTCTTTTAACATTTCTAAGGCTGGGTTAGTAGTAGTGATGAACAACTTTAGTTTTTCTGTTTGGAAAACTCTTCTACAATAGTTCTTTTTAAAAGCCTATTTATTTATTTTGTGAGAGAGAGTGGGGGAAGGGCAGAGAGAGAAGAAGAGAGAATCCTAAGCAGGCTCCATGTTGTCAGTACAGAGCCCAGTGTGGGCTCAATCCCACAAACTGTGAGATCATGACCTGAGCTGAAATCTAGTCAGATGCTTAACCCAAGGAGCCGCGCAGGTGCCCATTGTCTAGAAAACTTTTTATCTCTCCTTTAATTCTGAGTGACTTTGCCAGGTAGAGTATTCTTGCTTGGAAGTTTTTTCCTTTCTGCACTTTGAATATATCATGCCAAATACCTTCTGGCCTACAACGTTTCTGCTGAAAAATGAGCTTGTAGTCTTGTGTGTGTGTGTGTGGGGGGGGTATTTTTCCCTTGGTGCTTTTAATATTCTCTCTTTAATTTTTGACATTTTAATTATAATGTGTCTTGGTGTAGATCTTTTGGGTTCATCTTATTTGGAACTTTCTGTGCTTCCTAGAGCTAAATGTCTGTTTTCATGCCCAAGTTAAGGAAGTCTTAGCCATTATTTCTTCAAATAAGTTTCTTACCCCTTTTCTTTCTTCTCCTTCTGGGACCCTTATAATGCAGATGTAATACTGCTTGACATTGTCCCATAGGTCCCTTAAGTATCTTTACTTTTCATAATTCTTTTTTATTTTAGCTGCCCTGTTTGGGTGATTTCCGCTGCCCTGTTTTCCAGGTCACTAATCCATTCTTTTACTTCACCCAACAACAATCTGCTGTTGACCTGCTGTAGCATAGTTTTCAGTTCAGTGATAATATTCTTCAGTTCTGTGATTTCTGTTTGGTACTTTTTTATGTTTTCTGTTTCTTTGTTGAAGTTCTGATTGTGTTTATTCTTTCTTTCCCTCAGTTCAGTGAGCATCGTTATGACCATTACTTTGACCTCTATCAGGTAGATTACTTATTTCTGTTTCTTATTTTCTGTCTTTTTTTCTGAGGTTTTGTCTTGTTTTCATTTGGAACATATTTTTCTGTTTACTCATTTTGCTTGACTCTATATTTCTACGTATTAGGCAAAACAACTATCTCTTCTAGTCTTGAAGGAGCAGTCTTGTGTAGGAGATGAAACTTACCATTCAACCATTTCCTAGCTTTTGTTTGTTTCTTGGACTTTTGTGATTATCTAAGTCACCTTCTTTGTCCTTGATAGGTCCCAGTTGTTGAAGATGTGCCAAGATTTGTCAGTGTTCCAGAGGGAGGGATCACAGACGGTGCCTAGTTTCAGGTTAATTGTAACCCAGATCCTCAGGCAGAAGCTTTTAAAGTATGCCCTGTGGGTTGGTAATTAAAAACTGTGCTGACCTCCAGACCAGGATATCTGAAGGTGTCCCCTGGGGGACAGTTGCAAAAATCATGGCTTTACACATATGTCTAAGCTCCTTTTGGGAGGTATCAGCAAGCTGTTGGGAGGCCAGGGGAGGGTGCCAATATGGTGTCTTTCTACTTACATTCCCTGGGAGCACCTTCGTAGTCTGGATATGTGGCAAACCTGAAAGTGTCCCTCAGGCTGAGGTCTAAGACAAAGAATAGGCCTTTTTCACTAAAGAATGGGGGTGTGTTTCACTGTTTGTGCAGTGCTTAGGGTGTGGTAGCCTGCCCAAAATTGTCTCTCTGATTGTTTCAGACTCCTGGAGCCTGGAAATGCAGTCCCCCTGGCCACCATGGTCAATGGGTTTCATGTGCTTGCTGGCTGTGGCAGCACAGGCCACAGCCACAGTGCATGGGGGAGGGGAGCTCAGCTGGTCCCTGTGGGTGGAGCAAGCAGTGGCTGTGATGCATGGGGGCTGGGCACTACCCCTGGAGCTAGCAGGCTGGATGGATGTGAGGAGTATGAAAATGGTACCTACCAGCACCACCATCAACAAGGCAGAGGTGAATGCAAAATTGGCACCCATCAGTGCCTAAGTCCCTGGGGAAAGTCCCAACAGGTCCCTGTTTGTCTTGCAGATGCTTTCAAATAAGCAAATGAATCTCCTTTCATATGGTCTAGTTGCCTTTCAAACTGTTTCTTTTGCACCGGACTTCGGGCTTCCGGGTGAATGAGTCTGCTCATGAGCCCTTTAAGAGCAGATTTCTTGTTTCTTATAGACCTATGATACTCCTCAAAGTAAGCCCCACTGTTTTTCAAGGCCAGGCACTTTGGAGGCTTATCTGTCTGGTGCGGGTCCCAAAGGTTGGGGTGCCTCACGTGGGACACAAATCACTCACTCCTCAGAGATGAACTCTGTGTTATGAGATCCCTCCCAGCTGTGGGTGGCCATTCCTGGGGTGAGCTTTCTTCTACCTGTCTCATTATGGCCCTTTTATCCTTTGTTGTGGAGACACTGTTCAGCTATATTTCAGGTCCTTTTCTGAGGGAATTGTCGCATGTGCACCTGTAGATTTGTTGTGCTCTTGGAATGAGGTAAGTTCAGGATCCTACACTGCCATCTTGAACCCTCCCCTCCCCCTAGGTTTTAAATATTAGTAGTAGAGGATAGTTTTGAGCCATCAGCCTCTGAGCCATGGGCCCAGCACCTTCCAGGCT
>CM053570.1:4742004-4907753 GCA_028646485.1 Cryptoprocta ferox
CTCTTTCCATGATTTGGCTATTGTTGAAAGTGCTGCTATGAACATTGGGGTACATGTGCCCCTATGCATCAGCACTCTCGTATCTCTTGGGTAAATTCCTAGCAGTGCTATTGCTGGGTCATAGGGGAGTTCTACTGTTAATTTTTTGAGTAACCTCCACACTGTTCTCCAGAGCAGCTGTACCAGTTTACATTCCCACCAACAGTATAGGAGGGTGCCCATTTCTCCACATCCTCGCCAGCATCTATAGTCTCCTGATTTGTTCATTTTAGCCACTCTGACTGGCGTGAGGTGGTATCTCAGTGTGGTTTTGATTTGTATTTCCCTGATGATGAGTGACATTGAACATCGTTTTATGTGTCTGTTGGCCGTCTGGATGTCCTCTTTGGAGAAATATCTGTTCATGTCTTCTGCCCATTTCTTCACTGGATTATTTGTTTTTTGGGTGTGGAGTTTGGTGAGTTCCTTATAGATTTTGGATACTAGCCCTTTATCTGATACGTCATTTGCAACTATTTTTTCCCATTCCGTCGGTTGCCTATTAGTTTTGTTGATTGTTTCCTTTGCAGTCCTAGGCATCCTTCTTGAAGCTGTGCAAACACCCCAGAAAGTGGGGGACTACTCTTTCATCAAGGGTACACATGGACAAAACTCTCATATGTAGAAATCTCCCATGATACCTAGTGGCCTCGGCTGTGGAAACCAAATTTAAGAAAATTCCATGAAGCCTGTGGAAGCTATTGTAAGTAACACAAATTGCAATAAGTTCTCTGAGAAGCTAATGGAAAAATTTTTTTTTGGTAATTACTAGTTTGGCAAGTTGATCATTTAACAAATTAATGATTTTATAAAACTGAATTTTTTGGCTCATTTGTTTTCAGCCAGTTAGTTTTTGTGAACTTTTTTTTCACTTGCTGGTTTGCTTCCCTGTTCCTAGGAAGCAATGAGGCAGCATAGAAGAATCCTGAACTAGAGGAGAAGCAGTTTAGAATTACGATGATGTGTGTGGAAAGAGTCAACTAAACCAAGGACAGTGAGATTCAACTTCACAAGGTGGCATGTTTCATCTGCCCTCCTCCTCATCCCTTTTGACTTCTCCTTTCTCTTTTCCATACCTGTCCTGTTTATGGACCCCTTAGTATGCACAGTGAGTTCAGTCTCTGATTCTCTATAATGCTCACACCACTGCCTTGAGCAGAATAGTGTTTATTGATTAAATAGAGAACATTCTTTAAGGACCCATTTTTACGTATAGAATCAAGGCTAAAAGTTTTATTTTGGTGTAAATTTCAGCCTGGATTCCTTTGACAAAAATGGGTCCTTATGTCATTTACAAAAGGGGCTTAGGTAAAATGACTTAACCACATCAGCCTTCTTTCCAGAAAGCATTAATGTAAGGAGAAAAGAGATTTGAGAAGGCAGACATATGGCTTCTCTCCCTGATTCTGTCTGACTCCACATTCTGGAAGATAACCTCAAAGTTCCCTGCCTTTTTGGGGTTTCTTTATGGTATTTGGACCAGCTGGGGGTAGGGGGTGACAGATCTAATGCTTACCCTTTTTCTTTTTCTTAATTATGGAAATCACGAAGTCAGATACAAATCCTTGTTTCTGCTTCTTCCCAGTGAAGAGTTATGAGGTTATCTGAGTGGTTGTTTGCTGGAGTGCTGTAGAGAGAAATATTAATTTTACAAACTGATACAATGCCCACAACTCCACATGAAAATGAATTTAGGGATCACCAAACCTCCACAGGCCCCAAAGCCATACGGGGCCCTGATAAATGAATAGAACCACATTATAAGGTTCTCCAGAGAGTGGGGCAAGAGGAACCGATTGTCTTTCTGAAGAATGCAAGCCTTAATTAACGAAGCCCAAGGTTGATTTTTCTTGCTGCCTTTTTCTCTAAAAGACAAATAATAAGAAATGAATGAGGTTGAAAGCAAATGAGAACCATATTTGTAAAGCAAAGCATAGTCAAACTTTTGGCTGAGATGGCTGCAAAGAGCTAAATTTCTTTAATCATCTTACTCGAGATGTAGCCAAAAAATGCAATTTGAATCCCTCTCTCTCTCTCTCTTTCCCTCTCTCTCTCTCTTTCTAACACACACACACACACACACACACACACATTTCCACACTGTACCCTCCTCCTTTTTCACTGCAGATGAATCAAGATGGCGGAGACAGTATATGATGAGAACCATTCCTGCTCTCCATCTACTTTATGAAAGCCTTTGGCAACTGGTAGCCTTTACTGCCATGGTTTGGGGAATCCACCTATCAATTTGTATTCTCTGAACATTCATTATGAATGATGAATTGGCTGCAAGGAGCTAATAAGCAGCTAGAATAGGTAACATACTATGAATATGCAGAGATGGTAAGTTCTTTAAGATCCAGATTCTCCTAACAGATGATTTTTCTAGAAGAAAAGGAACCAGTTTGGGCCTAAAAGAACATTACTACCCATCACCCATCTTCTACTCCTGAAACCAATATTGCACCTTATGTTGGCTAACTAAAATTTAAAAAAAAAAAAAAAGAACATTACTGCATTTGAAGGTGGGGATGGGGTCGAAAATGACAGCTTTACTAGAATTAACATAGTGTCTTATTAGCTAACAAATTGATGAACCACAGAAGGTTTTCCTGTGTCAGACAGAGTTAGCCAGGCTCACTTTATACAGAAGCAGAATCAATGGTTGAATATAGTGGTGTGATTTCAGGATATGAGTTCAGTAGACACTCCATCTTACTCCACTTCACGGTACCTCAAGGTTTGTTCTAAGTTTGAAATATACTACTGTCTTTGTTAACATAGAGACAGAAGATGTATCAATCTGGCTTTATGGATGTGGGGTAAGATATGGGCTTTTCTAATGAAACCTAACTTAGATTGATATCAGATAAATCTGATGTACTATAGGAACATTTTTGCTCAACTCATGGTGTTTCTGTTTGTTAAAGGGAGTTCATTTAGTGTAACTCCTGAGTTCTTCCAGTTCATTACTCATACTTCCCCAAGGGGGGATAGAGCCTCTTAACTGCCTGATATATCTGGGCATGCTCAGTTCAGTTCCACCCATGTTCCTCTTGGGACTGAGTTATTCACACAGAGGAAGGATTTTATTCTGCTCTTCTAGGGGAGGGATCATTTTCCTCATTGGGGTCCAGCGTTGGCAGATCTACTTGGCTAACAGACAGCCACATCCTCCAGACCTGGCCCCTATTAGAAACAAAGGGTATTTTTGTCTCCATTTGCCAGTTAATCTGTACAGAATGTGAACAGAAAAGAGCTGTACATTGGGCTCCCTCAGATACCCCAGCATGGTTTAAATGTCCAGAAACATGAATGAGAATTTGAACATTTAGTTCTGATCCTGGATCTGTCTTTCCTTAGATGTTTGAAATTGGGCAGATCTATAGATGCTTCAGTCAATGCATCAGTCTTATTGAATGTGAAACCAATTCATAAAATCATTACCTCATAATTATATCTGTAATTGGTTGCCACTCCAAGACTTATGTTTATATAATACACTGTCAGAGACTTTTTTCCAGCCAAAGAAGTTTCCAGGGCTCTGTATAGGCATATCCTGAGGAATGTCTGTTAGTTACATAACAGATGCTGATCAGGTTATAATTTTCCAAGAGAAGGGTATAACTGGACCATTTTTGAGCCTTCATAAAACTGCCTATCTCCTTGGAAATGGAAACTCTGGCAGAGTCTAGAATTATTTGCAAAAGGATCTCAGGGGCCTTCTGAGAAAACAAAGCCTGAGATCTCAACCTTGTGTCCCAAGGATCAAAGTGATAGTGATCTACCAGAGGTGGACCCGACTAGCCATAACCAAAGCCAAGGATGGGGAAGGTCTGCGAAGTCCCTAAAAATGAAACTATATTGAGGAAAGGAGGAATGAGGTTGATGGCCTGAACTCAACATAAAGCTAGTGATCTGTGGGTCAGTAAACAAGGACCACACTAATTCTGTGTAACAACCACAAAATATTGGTGGAAAAATCAATAAGCACCATTTAGGTCAGGAGTCTGCTGGTTGATTAGGGGTTAATGATCTATGCTGGGCTCAGCTGCATGGTTCTGCTGATCCCCAATAGGCTTGTTCAAGTGTATACTGGTTTTTTGGAGCTTAGCTAACCTAGACTGGCCTTGGTTGGGGTGGCTCAACTCAGATCCACAAGCGAAAACCCACGAGGCTTCTTGTGGTCCAGTCTTAGAACTGGTACATTATCACTTGCTCTTTATTTATTGGCCAAGGCAAGTCACACGGACAAATCCAAATTTAAGAGGCAGGAAAATATACTCTGCCCTTTAGTGGAGAAAACTCCCAAGATACATGGCAAAGTGTATGAATATGAATGTAGGGAGAGGTGGAGAATTGGGACCAACGGTGTTTATCAGTGTTGGGGGTGGTTCGGGCACAGCCTGGTAAGGTTCATACTGGGAGCACCTCCAGACACAGTGCTCAGGCACCAATGTTTGTGACCTGGAGACTGATGGATAAGCAAGGCAATGTGAGCTCAAAAGAGTCATAATCTTTACATAGAGGACAATAGGGACCGAGGCAAGGCTATCATAGCATTAGAAGTCAAGAGTAGCTGTCATGTCATGAAGGGCCACCAGTGACTGTGGTAGATGCCAGGTTCTCATCCCAGAAAATACTTACAAACCTTTTTGCAACTGTGTGAGCCCCTGGAACTCTTGTGCATGAGCTGTTGGGGGAAGGATTGAAAACTAAAATTCTGGGCTCCCTGATAATACAACATGCAACAGCCCTTGGAAAATTAATAGAGATATGGCCATAAATGTACACTGAGTTGATGATGTAGATAATTTCATGTACAAAAGAAAAAACCCACTCAGAAAAAGATCCGCCTCATTCATCCTGCCATGTTCCTCTTCCTCCCTTCATTTTCTTATTTTCTTCCTAATTTTCCAAAGTTTATAGATAGTTACAGATATTGAGGAACGGGTCATGATTTCTATTTGGGAGATGACCAGTGTTGTGGATGAGAGGATTTAGAAGTCTCATTGTGTTCCCTCCCTCTCCTATCAGTTTTAGGATAATCCTCCCAGATATCTCACAGTCAAGTATGTGATGAAAAGTCTAGCCCCCAAGGTACAAATGTTACCCTGGATAAATTCTTCCCTCCAATCCCAAACATCATAGAGCTATTATGATTAAATGAGATGATATGTGTAAAGTAGTTGGCACAATATTAACACTCAATAACCACAAACAAAAGCTAATGTCACACCTATTCATTTCATAAAACACAGACTCAGGTGGGCAAAAAAAAGTACCGATCCTTATTTTTCCTGTTTCTAGTCTTACTTTCTATCTTGAGTCCTCATTCAAACAGATACAGAAAAGTTAATGTGATTATTTGGGGGGTAAACCCAGTTAAATTCAACGATCTCCCAGCCATTATCGGTTATAAGCGAGTCACAGTCAAGATTTCCTTCTCCCTCTTTCTTCTCGTCCCTGGTTGGTCTTTGTTCCAGTAGGGAGAGGGCTGTCCAACCACTGACTGGCCACTGTCACACTTGCCAACTTGGTGCTGTGGGCTGGATAACCTATGTATTCTCAGCGGTGGTTTGCGTTGGCACTCTGATGACCTGCTGCTTCGGATGTGCCCTGTCCTGTATCCACCCAAGATGCTCTCCACACACCCGCAAGCCTCTGAGCTACAGCTGCATCCTTCCAGAACTTCAGTGGTCCTGTACATGGGCTGCTCGCTACTGATGGGGTGTTCTCTTGCGAGGGTCCCAAGTCCCCACAGGCTTGCTCTCTCCCATCTTTTGTGTCTCACTCGGGAGACTTGGGTGTTTTCAGATGGTCATTCACAGCCCTTCGGGGATACCAAAAACTCAGGGTAGCATTTGGCTCCATTGTATTTGGCCACCACTTCTACCTCACTGTTGATACGTAACAATGGATCATGCTTGCAATCTCCCTGGACTTCATGCAGGTAGCAAGACACAGGTCTTCTCCATTCTCAGATCCCTGATTTAGAGAGGGTTCCTTTGTGTGCCCCAGACACACCCACACCTGTGACTTGGCTATGGGAGTGGACAGATTGGAAGGATGCACAACTTCTATGCTGCACCTGCCCTCGTAATTCGTCTTCAGCTCTCTCTTTCTACTCAGCTTAGAGGCCTTCCTCTGTTGGCTTGGAAGTGGAGGAGAATGCAGATGGAGGGAAGGTAGGAAGAAGTGGGTGTGCCTGCTCACAGCTTTTTTCCTATCTTTTCTGTCTTTATGGCTAATAATTCTTTCTGAAGTCAAGGAGTCTGGTGTCCTTGCTCCTTGTTTCTGCAGTGTTTGGATTATGGAAGCTATTGAGGGTGCAAATGAACAATGTATATGAGGCTATGCATGGGAGAACATGTCCATTACTAGACGTGCCAGGCCACATTCAGTTTCCTATCACTGCCTGTGCATCTGGTTGATGTTTGTTCTAGTAGGGAGCGTGCTGTCTGGTAATCCTGAAGAAGTGTTTTTTTGGCTAAAAGGCAACTGTGGATTGAGGAGAAGAGCGTTGGCCTTGACCTGAGATGACCTGGGTGGAGTCCCGCCACTGCCTCTTCATTGTCAGGTGACCTTGAGCACTTAATCCCTTTGCACCAAGGTTTCCCATTTCAAAAGAGACAAGGATCATAATACTTTCCTTTCAAGGTTGTGACCAAAATTGTTAGGTAATGTTTCTGAAAGTGGTTTAGTATCTGTAAAGCCCATTAAAATCTCAACTATAGTTTCCCCCAATCCTCCACACAGTTAAATTATCTTACTATTGAAGGTCATGCAAATGAAGTGGGAAGAGAAAAGTTAACAGTCCTTCCAGACATCCTGATGAGATTTCTCAAGTGATTATAGATGTTGAAACAATGGCTGGTAATGGAGCCAATATAAATAGGTAATTCACAAGGAGAATAGTCCTGTGAGTTTCTGGGGGTGTAAAGTTATATCAAATAAGATTTCAATAATAAATAGCAGACCCTTTAGGCAAACTTGGAGAAACGTAACTGTGATCTGATACTTGACAAAATAATTTTATATACTTGCTATGGACCTAATTGCATCCTGCCGAAATTCATATGTTGAAGCCCTAACCCTCGATGTGATAGTATTTGGAGATGGGACCTTTGGGAGACAATTAGGTGTAGATTAAGTCATGAGGGTGGGAATCGATCTCTCTCTCTCCCTCTTGTGAGGCTACAATGAGAAAGCAGACGTCTACAAGCCAGGAAGAGAGATCTCACCCAGAAACTGACAAGGCTGGCACCTCAATCTCAGACTTCCAGACTCGAGAACTGTGAGAAAATAAATTTCTGTGGTTTAAGCCACCCCGTTTGTGGTATTTTGTTATAGCAACCCGAACTGACTAATACAAATACCCTTATAAATCCTCTATTTCTCCACGGTTGGTTCCCTCCCATCTGCCCTGGGCGAAGCCTGTTTATAGAGCTTTCTGTCCGCTACATTGGAAAGGCAAGCAAACATTTATCCCCATCTGTACACACTTTCATTTCCTCCACCATGGAACTAAAGTCCATCAAATACTTATTACAACTTCACGCTCTCACATCCACCTTCAACCAATACAGTCTTTTATAGAAAGAACGTGTGCAAGCTTCTGCATTTTCTAGTATGCATATGTAAAGAGGTGTTTTTCATTTTCTCTTATTTTTTCTTTCTCTTTCTTTCTTTCTTTCTTTCTTTCTTTCTTTCTTTCTCTGTCTTCCTTCCTTCCTTCCCTCCCTCCCTCTTTCCTTCTCTCTTTTTCTTTCTTTCTTTCTCTTTCTTTCTTTCTTTCTTTCACCTTCCTTCCTTCTTTCCTTCCTACCTTTCTTCCTTGGTGAGAGGGAATGGGGCTCTCCCAGGGGCTGGGAGGTACCAAAAGCCTGTGCAGACACAGGCCTGGACTTGGTGGGAGCACAGCCACCCCCAGGGATGCTCAGGGACTAGTGGGACCTTGAGTCAGGGACATAAGTAACAGTTCAGCTTGAGGGCTGGGGCTGCTTCTACAAAGCTCTTGAGTCCAAGAGCCTTCTAGATCATACCAGGACATTGCACTCCAGAGCTTGGAAGTCCCTTATCCCGCTCCAGCCCCACACATGCCTCAGACACCCAGGCAAGAGGCTCAGTGCTGCGGCATGGTCATGAAAGATGGAAATGAAGAAGCAGATTCCTGAGAGAGAGAGAGAGAGGCAGAGACAGAGACAGAGAACATGCGTGTGCCGGGGGTTGAGTCCATATCCAAAGCCTTGAGAACAAAAAGTAGGGAAACCACACTGCAAACACCAATGCCGGGGCCCAGGGCAGAAGAAAAGCAGGCTGCAAGGAGGAACCATCTGAAATCGGAGAGGGGGTAGCAGCAGCTCCAGAACGAGGCGGGGAGGCTCAGGGAGCAGCTCCGCACTCAGGCTTCCTGAGACGTCAGCCGCAGTGTAGGACACGCATGCGGGCTGCTTCCTGCACAGGCTGGGGGCTGAAACTGTATCGCTGGAGCTATCCTCATGCTGTTCCTCCAAGTGAAATTTCTGCCCATCTTGGTTCCTTTATAAAACCCCCATCCCTGCACATTGCAGGGCTTGAACCTTTGTTGACATTGACTGAAAGTCATTGTCCATGGGGCTGGGATTCTCTCGGAGCCTCCACGGAAGACCTGCTTCCCCTCAAATTACATTCAGAACAGCAAATAATTTTTCGAGTGCATTTCATAGGAGCAGGACACTCATTTTAGTGTCCTGGACGCAGTCCAGGGGACGGCAATCTAACTTCTCCATTTCATATGTTCGTGTTTCTAACATTGCCCAGAAAGGTCATCCCTGGGTTACAAGGGACTGCGAGGCAGGAAATGAGAATTCATCCTCAGCCCCACCACCAACGCCTGTGGTTCTGGGTCCCTGAGCAAACTCTCTCCGGACCCTGCTCTCAGTTACTCCATCTGGAAAATGGGAATAAAAAACTCCCTTTGGAAAACATGAAGATGGATTGGAGATGATATTTTCAAAGTGAGTTCTCAACCAGATAAGAGACTGCTGCATATTTCATCGATGCTCCCAGGGACAAAATCACACACATGGCAAAGCCCTCTTCTTTCTCCTGTAATTGAGAAGAATTGTAGAACTTCAAATGAGCAATTCACCCTTCTAATGTTTGAGAGGGTGTGGCTAGTAATCTAACCAACTGATCATTCCCAGCTAACATCAAGAAGGGGTCGGGGCTCCCGGGTGGTTCAGTCAGTTACACGTCTGACTTCAACTCAGGTCATGATCTCACGGTTCGTGAGTTTGAGCCCCACGTCGGGCTCTGTGCTGACAGCTCAGAGCCTGGAGCCTGCTTCGGATTCTGTGTCTCCCTCTCTCTCTGCCCCTCCCCAACTCGTGTTCTGTCTCTCTTGCAAAAATAAACATTAAAAAAATAAATAAATAAGAAAGGGTAAATACTAGTGGAATCAGTTGGCCTCGGAAGGAGGCAATAGCACCCCCAGGAAAATAGCTCTCTAAACCCTAGCCTTGGCTCTGAGCAAGGCTCAAATCCCCACACTAGGGCTTTAAAGTCTGACGAGACGTTTTTGCTATTACATTTGGCGGCAGCACCACCTTGGGGGCCAATGGGCCTTACAAAACCCTCTCCCCCATTCACAAGACAGCTCCCGCTCACCACCCAGGGAATGCCCCCACTGTGTGCTCGACTGGTCAGTCCAGGGCTCAGCCAAGCTTGGAGCTCCGCGTAATGTAGTCTCCGCAAAGTCTAGCTAAGGGCCTGATACATCTTGAGTACCCAGTGCTATCTGTTGAATGAATGAATGAATGAATGAATGCCAGCTCTATGCAGCTCAAGGTTAGGGTGGCTCCATTTACTATCCCCTGAGAGAAGACACAACAGAGTGCATACTAAAAGGACATTTGATGGGTTCCCAAAGCTGAGCAGGGGCCCTCAGTAATAATACTAACACTTATTTAGTGCTTGCTGAATGTGACAGTTGCGATTGTAAGCATTTTATACGTTTTAACTCAATATTCACGGCAATCCTAGGAGGTATGTTCTAGGATCATTATTCCCACTTTTCCAGGTGAGGTCAATATGGGCCAACTCAGGTCTGTAATTTGCCTAATGGTTAGGAGGCTGGGGGAGGTTGTCTGGATGTAGATGGCCCCGTTCTAGATCTTGCCCCCTTAACCATTCAGTTACAGTGCGCATCGAGCCACAGCTCCTCGTGGGGAGCACTCTCCTGGAGAAGGCACGGCCGTGCACCGTGTCACCGTACTCTCGGACCAGCGAGCACCACTCAGCTTCATGACACTCCAGGGTAAATTGGGCCTGGTGTTTCTCTTCTCTAATGGGGATACTGAGATGCAGGGCAATCAGGTGACTCGCCCGTTATCCCTAGGCTCTGTGTGGTAGAGCAGTGATCAGAAAGCAAGTCTGATGGCCTCTGCCATGAGCTTGGGTCTCTTCAGTCCAGCCACCTGCACCAGAGGCCCCCACGGAGGACATTTCCCAGCCCCCCATCAGCAGGCTTTTTTTGCCCTAAGGTGACCAACGGATAAACACCTGCTGTGAGTGAGGGAGCTCAGGCACCAGATACAAAGCCAGAAAAGGAGGAGACTTTAAGGAAGGTTTAATCTAACTCTTCATTTCACAAATGCAGACACCGCGGTGGCTTGCTCAGGGTCTAGGGGGAGGGGTAGCAGGGGGAGAAGCGGAGCACAGGCCACCGCACAAGACGGGCCCGTGTGGTTCTGTTAAGCTGTCACGCTGTGCTGGGCAGTGGCAATGGATCCTTACGGGCTCTAGGGCTTCTCTGGCTCTAAGGGGTCCCTGCAGGTCTGGGCGCGACCTCTCTGCACCCTTGCCATATGGGAAAAACCACCCAGCCTTGGAGGTTCTCCCAGGGCCTGTGCATAAAAATGATCCTCAGCAAGCCATCCGTCCTGACCGGCCCCCTTCCACTCCTCGCCCGCAACTTAATTAATCATGTTTGCATCTGGATCCAGACAAGACAATAGCGGGGATGTGTTTTTGGTTAGGAACTGAAGCTGCATTCGCAAAGGAATGTTGATTAGTTAGTGGTCGGTATCATTTTTCATGCCTTTTTAAGTTAAAAAATTTTAATATCAAAGCATTTCTCCCTGCCCCGCACAGATCTATTTCTCATAAGTGCATTCTGCCGGCATAATTTTCCTTTCCTTCCTGCGGGCTCTGTTTATGAGATGATCCATCAGGTTGTCTCAGAGTCTCCATCCAGCCCTTGAGCAACCGGAGGCGTGCCAGGTGAGCGGCTGCTACAGCCCACGGCCTCTGACCATGCGGGAGGGGAAGGAGGGGGGCAGGCTTGAGGCCAGGGCCAATCAGGGAGTCAGTGACCATCCACTGCGGGGACAGGAAGCTCTCCTTGTAGCATGTCCTGAGCCGGATTGAGCCCTCATTGTCAATCCTACCGTTCTTTAGAACAGGGGTGGACCCCTAAAGGGAAAAAACATTCCAACCTACTCTAGACCCATAGATGTTGAGGTCAATCTGAATGCCTCAATCCAGCCTTCAATCTTGCACCAGGAAAATAGCCTCGATCTGGGAAAGTCTCCTCACGCAGGAAGCATGTCTTAATGTGTACAACATGCCCATGTGTGTAGAACATGTCAAATTGCAGCTGATAAGTCATGGCAGTAAGTAATGCTAGAAATATGTGGCAGCATCGGAAATCTGTCTGCCCCACCGGCCCTTGAGCTAGACTTCCCTTTCAGACAAAGGTGATAAAGGGGCGATGGAAGACAGTGCGGTACCTCTTTCTTTAGTTCAGTGGCCTTTTCTGCTCAATTCCAAACCCGGCTTAGACACCAGGAGTATAGCTGCAACAGGACTGAGCAGTGGGGACAAGGACAAGATGTTCTAAGATGCTCAGAGGCAGGCCGGCCCGCCATCTGTCTTAGAAACCGTCAGCATCACGTGGTCTCTAATTCCCCAAACGTCGCTGGCCCCAGGGGAGAGGAGAGGGCTGGTGAGAGGAAAGGATCGCCGCAGGGAAATAAAGAATTCAGTGTGTGTTTGGGGCACATGGGTCCCCAAAGTCGTTCGCGTTTGCTGTTTGAAATGATCAGTTAATGGCCCCAGATAACTGCTCTCGCTTATTGACTTTGGCAAAGAAGGTCAGTTGCAGGATAGGATGGTGAAGTTGGTGGCTGACCGAGAGACCAAAGAGTACTCTGGGACAACGAAATAACAAACTCAGATTCCTAGAAGTGATCAATGAATGAAACCATTATTTATTCAGAATATAAATAAAGTGCCAGTTGTGTGGCCCAGGCATTGTGCTGGAAGTGGGCTACACTGGTCCCCCCTACCCCGGGCCTCACCTTAGGGTTTGGCTTGACTTGGTCTCATTATTTGTCCCTCCACTCCCCAGGCCTCTAAGACATGACCTTGGGGTTGGACAGGTCCTAGAGTGTCTGTATCAGTGTATCAGAGTGTCAGCCTCAGCTGTAAGGAAGATTTTAGTATGTCCCTTTTTGTACTCAGAGTCACAGATGGCATAGGGCAGGGGACAAATCTGGCCTCCTGGCTGTTTTGGTAAATAGTATTGGAGCAGAGCTGTACCCATTTGCTATAGTATTGTCTATGGCTGCCTTTATGCTGCACCAATGGAATGGAGTAGCCAAGACACGGACTGTATGGCCCTCACATCCTAAAATATTCACAACCTGGTCTTTTACCAAAAAAAAATTTCCCCTGGTATAAAAAATGTGCCATTTCCATGTAAAGAATCAGTGGTCAAATAAGAGGGATACTCGGATTTCCTGATTTTCTTCTCTGAGACCCAAACTGGCCTCCTCATTAGGAAGTTCTTTTGTTTGGTCTTTAAGATCTTTAATCTTTGTGATTCCTGCCCCCTGGTGGTAGATGTTTAAAATATCGAGTGGCTGTGACGGAAAACGAGAAAGGATAAATGTCTTCAAAACTTTGACCCAACAAGGTAGTTTGGAAACCAGGGGAAGACTACAGGCTCTCCGACTTCATGGGGCCCAATCCGAGTTCAGAGGTATGACCCTGTCAAGTCTAGATGGCCATTCATGGAACACACAAAAACCAGGTAACTTATGCCCATTTATTTTAGACTTGAGAAGTATTTATGTATTGATTTATTGATATTTACCACAGAGAGAGGTCTGTAAAACATGCACAAACAAAGCAAACCTTTCTGATATTGTAATAATCTAAAAATGTCTTTTGGGGAATATTAAGTATTATGTAAATACTCAGTCTTATTCTCATCTGGGCAAAACGAGATATTTTTGTGGCCCTGTTGGAACTTTTAGAGGCAAGTGGCTATACGAAGAGTGGAGGTTAGAGATGTTTGGTTTCTTGCACGGGGTAGTATTACCCTCAGTCTGGCTAACCCAAGTCAGTCTCACTGGAAAGCCCACATCTGAAACATTCTACTCTACAAACTTGCTTTTCTGGGGAGGGTGGGGGGAACTCGGTGCCTTGGAAAGTCAAGGCTGATGACATGGTCCAAGGCTGTTGAACTGGGTTCATGAAGACTCTCCCAGGCCACCCTCCCAGATGCCTGTGTCCTCAAATCACACATGAAACCATTCCCTTGACTCCTTTCCGGATCCCAGATCTTTTTCCCATTCTTGTTGGAATGCTAAGTGAGAGTTTTAGAGTATCCAAGAATTTGCCAGAACTGAGTGTGCCTTGGCACCTTCTCCTGGATCACTGTCTTCTTGGACTGCACACACCACGGTGCAGGAAGGATGGGTTGGACAAAGATGAGGAGGGTCACTGTGTTCACACAACTCATGAGAGTCAAAGAAGAGGCAGCATAATAAATCTCCTCGGAAATTTTCCAAGCTGACAGCGGGATCTGCAATGGAACGAAGGAACACTGACAATTGCCACGGATCCAGTTCTGCTCAGCCCAGCACAGCAGATTTTACTAGGGGGCTTGTTGGTGACAAGCCCATGCAGAGTGTTGAATGTTGGGAAATCTGGGAGGAACAAGCCGCTGGCCTTGCTTTGGGGGCTATCACTGGAGGCCACTGGCCTTGGCCCCGCCAGCTGGGGGGTGGACGTAGCAAGGAAGCCTATGACAGGAAGATGACAGGGCAATGACAGGGCTCTGTTGGGTGCGTGCAGAAGTCCTGTGGTCCAGGCCTGAGTCCCTGTTGTCCGATCATCCCTTACTTACTCTTAAAACCCTTTCCAGTTCAAGGTTTAGAATTATCTCTGAATCCTCAATCTTGTAAAACGGGGTTGTCAGTAAAATCATGAAGCGTGGGCTTAGACTCTCCAGATCATTGCCCACTGGAATCACATTTCCCTCACAAGAGCCCTGTGAAGGAAGGAATCTTTTTCCCACGTGACAAAAGGGACAATAATTCAGAGAGATTAACTGATGAGCCCCCAAATCACACAGGATTTAGACATGGCAGAGCTGGGAATCCTACAGCTCTGGCCCCTAGGTGTCTACCATGAGTCCCAAGGGAGGCCGGGAAGGGGAAGGCAGGTCACGGAAGGGCAGCTTGAAGACTGAATCTTCCATGTAGTTGTGCAGTTGACCCCCCACTCCCCCCCCGGAGAAAGGACCCCGGCAGAGGGAACCGGTGGGGGCTGAAATTCAGCCTGTGTCTGATCTCTAGGCTGTGTTCTCTGACAAGGTACTGGGCTTTCTGGAGAAGGGTTCTCTTTTCTAATCTGCACCAGAAGGGCATTGGGGGCCAGTGCTGGCCCTCTTGCGGGTGGACATGTAGTGAGGTGAGGTGTGGGGAGGAATAGCAGATCTACCCCTAGTTTCGTAGTGTGGGGAGGGCTGCGGACCGATCTTGTACGCATCTACTTCGTATTATAGCTTTAAATATTGTGGCTTGACCCGCTTCAGTCCCTCCTCCTCATCCCTGAATGCCCATATGAAGCCATCCAGCAGAATAGTTACCCAAAAAAAATGTTTGTTTTCTTCCAAGACCAAGTCAGGAGATAGGAAAGAGGGAAGATGAGGAAAGCATATTGCCAATGTAGACATTAAAAAAGACGTGGCGTGGGGCGCCTGGGGGGCTCAGTCGGTTAAGCGTCCGACTTTGGCTCAGGGCATGATCTCACGGTTCGTGGATCCGAGCCCCACGTCAGGTTCTGTGCTGGCAGCTCAGAGCCTGGAGCCTGCTTCCGATTCTGCGTCTCCCTCTCTCTCTGCCCCTCCCCCACTCATGCTCTGTCTCTGTCTCAAAAATAAAAATAAACTACAAAAAAACAAAGACGTGGTGAATACAATTTAGAGTTAGCCTGTTTCCAAATATCACAGCAGAATGGAGTTCTAGGAAAGAATAACCAACAAATATTTCTTGAAACCGTGGGCCCAGTATTAAGCCTCTACTCTATTTGCAGACAGAACACTTAGTAATAAAAGCAATGGAATTCATCAAAATCATAAACCTTTTTCACCCACTCGGGGTCCAGTCCAAATGCAGTTAATCTCCTATTTTTCAAGCCCCTCCCCACCCACCATGTGAACAGCTAATCCAGTGTCCTCTTGTTTGCCAATCCTTACCCTGGATTGTGTGAGAAGGCTGAGGGCCTGCAGCTCAAAAAGATACAAGGCCTGGAGCCCAATCACTGGACCACTGCTGTTCATTCCGCTGCCCTTGATGATGCTTTTGAACTCGGATTTGCCGGTTTAGAAGCTAACTTGGGATGGGGCTCCTGGCTGGCTCAGTTGGTTGCGCATCCAACTTCAGCTCAGGGCACCATCTCGTAGTTCAAGCCCCACATTGGGCTCACTGCTGTCAGTCGAAAGCCTGCTTCGGATCCTCTGTCCCCCTCTCTCTGCCCCTGCTCCACGCTCTCTCCAAAATAAATAAACATTAATTTAAAAAAAAAAAGACGTGAACTTGGGTCAGGTTGGTGGAATATACTTGGTGGTATTGCCCCACAGGCCCCTCCTGGTTATAGAAATTTTAGGTTCAAGTCTTGTGTTCAGACATCTTACCCCCAAACACAACCACTCTGCCAAGCAGATGGTTCTGGAAAAGCTTCTAGCATCAGCCACACCATGTCAGGTCACCATCATCACACCCTCCTCCGAAAAGCTTTTGGTTCTTGTACTGAGCTGGGGTTACAAACTCAGGCCTCCCTTTTCCTTAAGTTAATTTTATTTCTGTGGCTCAAATGTCCCTCTTTGTCCATGACCTTGGTCATGGGAGCACCCCAGTCCACCCTCTCGGGTCTTCCTCTTTTCAAATGTTGGGAAGCAGGAGTTGGCAGCCTTATCATCTTCCCTCCCATCTTGTGCTTTTTTTTCTCTACAAATTGGAACATTCTGTAATGTTCCAAATGCATTGGATTGGCCAGTGTGACTCCTGAATACGCCATCGGTTACACCTCCTCTTCAAGGCTTTGCATACCAGAGGGTTTACAGACTTGCAACCTCACCCTAGTAACAGAAAGTTCCTTTACCTCCTAAGGTCAGAACATGACAGGCCTCTGTGTTTACATAACCAAGAATGACCTTTAAGTTACCCCCCCCCCAAAAAAACGGAATCCTCCAGATGACTGGGGGTCTCTACTTCTAGACATAAGACAAGGTAGATTCTTATCTCTGCCTTAACAGAAGCCCAGTCACATACACTAATGTTATATGATGGCCAATTGGGTGACAGAGCCATTAGAGAACAGAAAAACCCTTCCCTTGGGCTCCCAGCCTCATCTCCAGCCCCTTCCTGCTCACTTTCTGTGGCCCAGCCACATGGTCCTTACTGCCCCTTTCCTGGCTGCTTCCCACTAACATCATCCTAAATGAGTCACATCGGTCAGATTCAGTGTGTACAACTATCACAGATGAGGGAACAGATAGAGGGGAATTAGGTACCTGGCTGGAGCTGCCCCCCCCCCCCTAATGAATGGAGAGCTCCAGAATGCCCATGCAGGTCTGACTCCCAGCTCTGATGTCCCCAGCGCCAGATGTGATCGTTGAGAGACCGCACACTGGTGTAGGAGCCAGAGTGCCAGGTGGCTGCCACCAGCCCTCCCCCCAGCATCGCGCTGGGGGGAGGGGGGTGGACGGGAAGGGCAGTGCGGAGGGACTGCGCCCCCCCCCCCCCCGCGCCCGGGGCTCCCAGCTACCTAAGGCCAGGGCTACGGCGGCTGGGACACCCTCACCCGGCTCGGGCTGCCAGCCACGGAGGGAAGGCGCTGGCAAGAGCCCAGAGACGATCCCCCGCAAGAAATATATCGCGTGCTGACACTTTTATGACCTGGGCCCGCTTACAACACACAGGCCGGTGCGCGGCCCCGCGCTCCCTGCCCAGCTTGAGATCACATGCTCGCCCTGCGGCTGCCACTTGGAGTCAGGAAAGCCCATATATTTCCCTCCTCGGATGGGCCTAGTGGTTCTCGTCAGGTGCAGAAAGCCAATAAATCACCAGCGAAGTCTCCGTGTATCTCTCGGTCAGGAGGCTTGTCATCCTCGCGGCCTTGATCCACCGGAAAGCCGCCGGGGGCGGGGCCGGGCGCGGGGACCGCGGGCACCTGCAGGGGGCGCGGGTGGGGGGGTGGGCGCTCGGGCGAATGTTCACAGCTCCGAGGGGCCCGCGCCCAGCCGCACCCCCCGCCCCGCGCGCGCTTCCCGCCGCTTTGATGTCGGGCTTGGGGGGGGGGGGATCCGGGTGGGCGAGGCCTCGCGCCCGGGGGGGCGCGGGGGGGGCGTTTAGTATTCACATCACGTCCTCACGGCAGCTTCTCCGGAGGAATGAAAGCTAGGAAGGAAGTTTCTGGGCGGCCTCCCATCGCGCCGGGGGAGAAGGCGGGGGCGGGGGTGGAGTGGGATTCCGCCCCACGCCGCCCAGTCTTGACACCCGCGCCGGACCCCAAAGCACTCTGACACTGGAGTGCGGGACTTGGGGGCCAGCGGCCCTCTTGGGTAAAAGACCGGTTCCCGCGTTCAGTTCCTTCCAGAAGAGCAGCAGAGCGGTCCTGCTGGTGGAATCTGACGGACCTCGGCCACTTGCCGCTCTTGGACTGGAGCACACTTGCCTGTGTTCGGGACGGCCACTTTCCTCGCGTGCGCGCGGCCGCGCACACGCCTACCCCTCGGCGCGGGCGGGGGCTCCGCGAGGCGGCCGGTGCCCACGGCCCGGCGGGGGGCCGCGCGGGGTACAATCGTGACAAGGTGTTGCATTTGTGTTATTTCTGCAAGCGTGCCGGTCTTGGACGAGCCGCGCGCTAAGACCACTTGCCGCTGGGCAAGCTGGGCACCGGGGGCGCTCGAGCGCGGGCACCTGCTGCGCCCCCCGCCCCATCTCCTGCTCACGTGGACCCTAAGGATCCCGGGCCGCCTTAGGTCTGGGAGGTCGCACTGCTTTGGATGGGTGCCTTACTTCCGAGGCTTTTGGAAGGCTCCTCTGTGTCCTCATCACCCCTGTGTGAGAGCCACCACAGGCCTCCCGCTGAAGGCCTGAGTGTTGGGGGCTAAGGGGGAAACTGCTCTGGGCCACGTGGCCAGCTGCGCATCACAGGCCGGCCCCCAGGGGCCTTTTGCCTTCCAGGGCGGGGCCGCGTGTTCCCATCACGGTCCCCAGGTAGAGCAGTGAAAGCGGAGCGTTCCCGTAAGGAGCCCTCTTTAAATGTCCCTCTCACCCAACAAATAGTTTTTGATCATCTCCCATATGAAAGCCACCAAGAACCTGTCATTTAACCACCCTGGGCCTCGGTTTTTTTCACGGCAAGTTGAGGGGGTGGAAATGCCAGTGTTTTTCATTCAGTAGGGAGCTATTGGCTTCAGGGGCCGGGACAGTCCTGCGCTTAGAGAACGTTTAGCACCTGCACCCAGGACACTAGATGACAGAAGAGGCTCCAGGCTTGGGACAGTCACAAATGTCCTCACATTTCCAGACACTCTGAGCTGAGAATCACCGGATGATCCCATTTCCCTTCTAGTGCTGATACTGTACCAGTTTAGGGGTCCTGGTTCAGGTACTAACTTGAGAACCCCACTGTGACTTTGGCCAGCTGGTTAATGTTTTAATAAAATCTGTATTATGGGATCAACATGTCTTATATTATCTGTGTTACAGAGCAATTGTGTAGATATGACTTTGGGAAATGGATGTGAAAATATTGAAGGTGAGGTACTATTATTATTATGAGAAAACAATGATAATATTTCCTTATCAATAGGTTCTAGGCACTGCATGGACATCCATTTAATTCTAAAAGGATTCTTGAGGTAGGTTTTATTCTTTTCATTTCACATATGAAGAAAACAAATTAAAAGGATTAAGTGATTTGCCCAAGGCCATGTAGCTAGAATTTGAACCCAGACTGAACACAAAACTCATGCATTAAATAATGTCCTCTACTTCCTGTTCATGCGGGTCAGAAAGGGCTTGTCCTCAGATCAGCACATTCTCTGTCTGTGAGCAAATTATACAGGAAGCCAGACTGTTGCTTTGAGAGATGGAATGAAGGCATTAAGAAGCCTTAAGAAGGTCTTACTTGATTTTTTTTTTAATGTCTTTCTTTTTGAGAAAGAGAGACAGAGAGTGAGCTGGGGAGGGGCAGAGAGAGGGACACACACAAAATCTGAAGCAGGCTCCAGGCTCTGAGCTGTCAGCACAGAGCCCGACGCGGGGCTCGAACCCATGGACCATGAGATCATGGCCTGAGCCGAAGTTGGACGCTTAACCGACTGAGCCACCCAGGCACCCCTTACTTTTTATTTTTTAAGTTTGTTTATTTATTTATTTATTTTGAGAGAGAGAGAGAGAGAGAGAGAGAGAGAGAGAGAGAGAGAGAGAGGGAGAACAAGCAGGGAGGGGCAGAGAGAGAGGGAGAGGGAGACAGAGAATCCCAAACAGGTTCCACGCCGGCAGCGCGGAGTTTGATGTGGACTCGAACTCACGAAATCATGACCAGAGCCGAAACCAAGAGTCAGATGCTCAACCGACTGTGCCCCAAGAGGGTCTTGCTCTTATGTCACTCTGCTCTCTTGTCACCATTAGTGTGACTCTCCGATTTTTGTCTCTTGTGCCTTTCCTGCCCCATCTGTGAGAATGAAGCCTCCTTATGGTCACTTTCATCTCTTGTGTATCCCATTACTTCCCGACAGCTCTCTGTGCCCACTGACTATCCACATGCACGCTCCTACCCCACACACCAGAGCGAGGGGTGCCAGATTTACCAAATAAAAATACAGGATGTCCGGTTAAATTTGAATTACATATAAACAATGATTATTTGAAAACATAAATATGTCCCATATGTTGCAAAGGACATAATAATATTTAAAAATGGTTTGTTGTTTATGGGAAATTCAAACGTAGTTGGGTGTCCTTCATTTTTATCTGATAAGTCAAATCTAACCAGAACCCACCAATATCCCAGTGCTCCCCAGCCTTCAGTCCATCAGCACAGTTCTAGAAGAGCAAGGCCCTGGATAAGACATGGGAAGAGACCCAGAACACAGAAGTCTTTGTCCTAGGGGTATTCGCAGTCCAGCTGAAAATAGAGAAATCTCAAAAGGCAGCTGTGAGACATTTGTCTGGAGTCTCAAACCAGCGAATTATGCTGAGCCCCTTCCTCACCGGTGGTCTGATTGATATCCACTCATTCACCTCCCCACGGGTCTCTCCCTTTCACATTCTCTCTGGTACCTTTACTTCCCTCCATCTCTAATTCTGGTCCATTTTCTCAACCATTTGTGTCTGAGGGATCGCAACAACTTCCTAACTTGCTCCTTGTTGTTAGGAAGCAAGTTGTTGCTCCTAACAACTTCCACTCTTGATTCTGAATCCTCCCCCCATCACCACACTGATACCAGAGTGGTCCCAGTGCTCTTTCAAAATACCATGCTTCCTCTGATGATCATGGTAATCCATGTTCATTGTAAAAATACCAGAAAACTCCATAGGAACAAAGACAAACATTCCAATCTTCCCCGGTTATTTTTCCACTCAAAATTCGTCCCGGTTTCTCATTTTCTACACAGTAGGATCCAACCTCCAAGAATGAGTAGTCCAGAGCCCTGTGATCTGGCCTCATCTGCTTCTCCTGCTCTGCCTGACGCAGTCTGGCTCGTGCCCCAAAGTCGAGCCACACAACGGTCTTCTGGCTCCCTATGTAAGGAGCCATGTTCTTTGTCTGGGCCTTTGCAAAGCCTTTGTCTTCTTCTTCCTTAACTGGCTTCTCTGCACTAGCAAACTCCTATTTGTACTTGAGAACCCAGTTCCAATGTTACTTCCTGGACCTTTGCTTCCCAAGGCAGTCTTACAAATAATATCCTTGGTGATCCTAGTCATCTATGCTTTCACAGTTCTGGTAAGTACCTTTCTTGGGGATTTCTTGAAAAGAGCCTGGGTGGCTCAGTTGGTTGAGCGTCCAACTTGGGCTCAGGTCATGATTTCGCAGTTCATGAGCTCGAGTCCCACATCGAGCTCTATGCTGGCAGCTCAGAGCCTGGAGCCTGCTTCAGATTCTGTGTCTCCCTCTCTCTCTGCCCCTCCCCTGCTCACGCTATGTCTCTCTCTCTCAAAAATAAATAAACGTTAAAAAATTGGAAGAAAATAGCATGTTGAAATTATTTACACATTTATCATTCCGTGTAAACTGTGGGTCCTTAAGAGTAGAAACCACAGATCTCTGACGCTAGTAAAGTCTTGACAAAATCAGGAGCTAATAAAATGCTGGCTAATCACTAAATTATGTAATTAGTGAAGCTCTTTCCTTTCCCACGTGCTTCACGCATTCCACACAAATTGTTCTACCAATTAAATGCTGATTTAAATGCTGTTATTACTTGACACTTGCCAATCCAAACAGATTCTAAAGCGTCTGTAATCCTCCACAGTGGCTATTTCAGGGCTAGGCATAAATATTTGTTGAAAGACTGAAATATCTTCCCACAGACCTAGTAGAGGATGCAGTTCACAGTAGATGGTGGAAGATTCCATTTTGGGATTCAAGGGTCTGAGTTCTAGTCTCTGCTTTTCGAGCCGTGTAAATTACCATGCTGCACCGCATCTTAGTGTCCTTGCCTAAGAAGCGTGGAGGTGGGCCCAGGTGATTTCCTACTCTGCTTCCTACTCATCTTTAAAGGGCAATGAACGTATCATCTTCCCAGCTATGACTTGAACATGTTAGGGATGATGGCTACCAGTCATTAACTAAGTGCTGTAAATGAGCGCTTTCATTTGATCGCTCAGAACATCTACTGGACGATTACTGTTATTATCCCTGTTGTATATGAGAGAAAGTTAAAGCACATAGAAGTTGAATGCCTTCCTCGATTACTCAGCGAGTGACAGGGCTGCGTGGGAACTCAGTGAATCTGGTTGCAATGCCGGGCTCCTTCACAAATCATCTCTCAAGTTTCATTTCACCTCGACACCCCTGGGTCTCCAAACTCGTTAAAGTGGAGGTATCATCACCGGCCTCCACAACTTCGAGTCTAGGTCCTGTTCTGCTGCAAGAGGGTTTCAGAGGTGACATCACCGGGGTAGAGTGGGAGGGACTTGGACCCAGAAACCACAAAACGGGAAAATGAGCCTCAGCTCGATGTCAGGCCGGCTGTGGGAACCTGGGCTCCCAGGCTGAGCGGGTCTCAGTATTCTCCTCCCCGAAATGGTTGACAAAGCCAGTCCTGCCTGCTCCTCCCAACAGACAGCACTGTTCTGAGGATCAAAAGAATGAGAATACGTGAGAGTGCTTTGTAAATTGTAAAGTGCCACGCAGATATGAGTTATTATAGTTTCCAGCTGGCGTTGTCTGGGACTACTTCAATGCGGGCATTATAAATGATTGATAAGACTTTATGTGGTATTTGTGCTTTAAGGGGGAACAAGTCTGAAGTCAAATGACTGAAACTCTGGTATGGAATGCCGGTTGCAGCGCCCTTGACAGAGGGATCTGCGCGAGTAGGGGGAGGGGTCGGGCCCAAATCCAAAAATACCACTTTTAAGTTAAGCTGAAGCTAAGTCTCTAAGTTAAAGCTGAACTCAGATTCTGGGGTTAGGAATTGCTATGATACATTGATTATTATTTAGTTAGTCATTGGACAGGTCAAACACAGGAATAATATCAGCAAATATTTATTTGAGTGCTTGCCTCATAGCAGGCATTGCTCTAAGTATTTTATTTTATTTTTTGAGAGAGAGAGACAGAGAGACAGAGAGACAGAGCAAATGGGAGAGGGGCAGAGAGAGATGGAGACACAGAATCTCCAGCAGGCTCCAGGCTCTGAGCTGTCAGCACAGAGCCTGACGTGGGGCTCGAACTCACGAGCCGTGAGACCATGACCTGAGCCGAAGTCGGATGTTCAATCGACTGAGCCCCCCAGGTGCCCCTCTAAGTATTTGCTAGGTACCTATATTTAATTTTCAAAACAATCCGGTGAGATTAATATCTCTGTGGGAAACAGGACTCGCCCCGTTTTCTGAATGGGAGAAATAATGCTCAGAGAAGTTACGAAGCTCTTCTGGGGTCACATAGCTAGTAAGTGGTGGAGCTCGGATTTGGACTCAGTCAAATTCTATCTGAGCCCAGACGGAAGGAGAGAGGAAGAAAAAGAAAAGGAAAGAAAAAAGTCTGAATACTGAGTATTCCTTGAATAAATTATTCTGGGACGTGGGGAAGGCAACTAGACAGAGATCCAGAACCAATTACTTTCCAAATGAAACCTGTCCTCATGTCCTCAAAGAAATCAAAGAAAGAATCGTTGGGCCTCTCCTGGCCTGTAAGGTATAGCATGGCCATCTTCACATCTGTGGACTACGATGGAGCTATGGAAACACGGAGGAAGGGTGACAGCGAAGGCAGGGAAGGCTGCCTGGTGGAGGTGACGGCCCACTGAATCTTTGAGACTTCAGAGGATCCAGCCAGACACAGAGCTGGGGAAGGAGGCCTGAAACCACAGAGCGTGGGCGGAGCCACAAGTACGTAGGTAGGATCACAAGCATGAGGTGATGTGGGGGCGGTCAGACGGAAGGGCAGAGGCTGGAGGCGGGGCTAGATCATGTGTGCCACGAGCCTAGAGCTCGGACTGTGTTTTGCAGGTGGAGGAGAGCCAAGCATGGCTTCGAGCAGAGTCACACCTGTCATTTCGATATTCTTGCTGGGAAGAGAGCCGGGCAGGTGATAGGGAGACTGGTGGGGTCCCTACTCCAGGCAAGAGAGTTTGAGCACGGTAAGGAGGGAAGTCATCATAGAGCTACAAAGAGACCAAAGTGATATTTGTGTTTTCGAGGCATTTAGGGACTGGGTTGAGGCGGAGTGGCTAGCACTGGCTCTGTTGACACCTGTGTCTTGACTCAATGGCTGGAGAGATGGTGGAACCACTAACAAAGGGTCGGAGGGTCTGAAGAGAAGCGATTCTGAGAGCTGGGTTTGTCCAGCAGCAGATTGGAAAACAAATGCGAAACTCTGGGACGCAGTCAGGGCTGCAGACAGCCATGTGATTTGTCAAGTTCATTAACTACCATGTGTCCACATTAAAGTAGGTGCTACACTTGGAAGTCAGGAGAAGGCAGCTTATAACAGACAACCCCCAGATCCGAAGACCAAAACAAAAGTTTATTTCTCACTCATGCTGCACATCAAATACATGTAGTATTTGTGACCTCAGGGGCTCTGAGATTCCATATTGTCAGCCGGGGACCCAGGTGGACAAGGCTGGGGCATCCCGTAGCTTCGGCATCTAGAACGCAAGTCCTCGTCGGTTATCTGGTCAAGAGAAGAGAGAGACTAAAGAGTCACATGTGGGTCTTTTTACCGCTTTAGCTGGAAATGACATACATCCCCTCTGCTAGCATTTCATTGCCAGATTTGGCTTTATGGGCCCACCCAGTAGCAGGGGCCTGGGAAATGGAGAGGAGTAAGTGTCATTTGTGGTGCCTACTACTGGATCTCGTGCATGCGGCATCAGAATATGGGAGGTGAGTAAATCCAGGAGAGAAAGGATGGGAGCGATGGAGGTGGAGCCCCTGGAGCGGTGAACGACAGAACCGTCTCGAAGTGCCAGGTGACAGAGGAGAGGAGCCCAAGGAGGACACTGAGAAGTGGCATTGAAAGACCTAAGAAGTAGGAGCCAGTAACATCACTCAACTCAGGAAAGCAGACAGTCTGTGAGGAGGTCCGGGATGGCAAATGTGGATAAAGAGTGACATTTCTACTCTATTTGACAATCAAGAGAGATCAGGAGACCGTTTTGGTAGATGTGTTTCTGTGGAGTGAATACTTAACTAGATTTGTTTTAGAAAACAGGGTGACTCTGAGGTCACAGCCCTGAAAGTAATGTTCTGAAAGGTGTTCTGAAAGTAATGGAGGCAATTCCGTTTACCTCACAACGTTATTTAAAATGTTTAATAAGGGGCGCCTGGGTGGCTCAGTCGGTTAAGTGTCCGACTTCGGCTCAGGTCATGATCTCACAGTCTGTGGGTTCGAGCCCCGCGTCGGGCTCTGTGCTGGCAGCTCAGAGCCTGGAGCCCGCTTCAGATTCTGTGTGTCTCTCTCTGTGCCCCTCCCCTGCTCACTCTCTGTCTCTGTCTCTCAAAATAAAATAAAGACGTAAAAAAATAAAAAATAAATAAAATGCTTAACAAACTTTCAATTGATGACTACCGAATAGGGCAAGACAAGACCCGTAAAAGTACAGACCATGCTAACCGGAAAGGACCATAAGCTGTGCAAACTGTCCAATGAAAAGAGAGGCTGACCCCTTACCCACTGGTATCCGTAATTGTGGCAATATCAGAAGTTGAGAAGTTCATCCCAAGTACAGTTCCCGCTAACTAATAATATTCCTTGGACTGAATCGCCAACTCACATTTGTGGTTTCCCACCGCCCCCAGGAGAAGAGCATGTCATTATTTCCTTTCTGTTTTTTTCGCTTGAGAAAACTGAGCCAGGGAATCCAAGAAATCGTCGATGATGTTTCGAGCATACCGCCGTTGAGCACGGCTGGGGAAAAGCAACACTGGAAGAGACATTTGTTGAGTACGAGTTCCGTGCCAGGCGAGTCCCACACCTTAACCTTCATAACCACGTAGTAAAAGGGACCTCTTTTCTCCTCAGTTTATAGAAGGGGCAACGTTGAATAGGAGGCCCCAGTTTTCAGACTCCAAGGGCTTCAATCCATTTGCTGTCAGCGAAGTGCACTCTGAAAGTGGGCCCCATGTCTGTTTCTCCCAGGACTGCTGGGAATGTCTCAGCCCCCACCAGTTCGAAGCCGCTCGCAGGCAGATGAAAGGCGTCAGGGACCTGTGGACTGCCGCTATGCCTTCCAAGGGACTGACTTCCAGCTTTTAGCCACATGCAGGAGAGAGGCTGTTTCCATCTGCTGACCTGTCAGGCTGCCCCTCTCTTGGGCTTCTTTCCTCCCTCCTTGGAGTTTCTTCAATAAAACATTTCACTCCCTTGAAAAGCAACTCTCCTGAGTGGCGTGGGGAGGGCCCAATATGGTTCCATTTAGCTCCCTGGGGATGAGCAGGAGGCATCCTCCCTTCACTTAACTTTCCCAGCAAGTGGTAGCTCTGTTTCCTCTCCCTCAAACACTATGAACAAGTAAATTCTGGTTAACACAGACTCCCAGCTCACAGATCTCCCGAATCCCGTCCCACACCTTCTGCTCACCGCGGGTCTCCTGGGTCCTTAGACGCCGGATTCCCAGAGAACTGAACGAGAATTGAGTGTGGAGCCACCTTCTGGTCAGGCTGGGAACTTCACCTTTCTGAGCGGCTTCAGAGAGCGGAGAGATTCCAGTTCTTTCTCTCCACCTCCCCTTCTGCCCTCAGGGGAGAAGAAGAGTCAACCCAGGGTTCCCTTGGGTGCACAGACCTACGTGACAAAGCCGTGTGTGAGGAAGGACAAATCAGATTTTCAAATGGTACCGAAGAGAGGTTTGTCTTCTGGCTGGACTCCCCTTTCAGTGTTTTCCCTTCCCCCTCCACTGTCCAGAGCTGGGTCCTCTCCCTGGACCTATTTTACTCTTCTGTGGCTGCTCCTTAACTTCCCGAAAGTACTGACCAGAATCACCTGGAAGGCTCGAGAAACCAGAGAGCCGGTGGGAGCCCATCCCCACAGTTTCTGATTTGCATTTCACTGAGAATTAGCATCTCACTGAACTACCATCTCACTGAACTACCAGGTGGATGCAAATTTGAATCACTTTTTTTTTTTTAAAGGGGCACCTGGCTGGGTCAGCTGGTTTGGCTTCCGACTCTTGGTTTCGGCTGAGGTCACGATCTCATGGGTTCATGGGTTCGAGCCCCAAGTTGGGCTCTGCACTGACATAAGAGGCCTGCTTGAGATTCTCTCTCTCTCTCTCTCTCTCTCCTGCTCTCTGCCCCTCCCCCACTTGTGTTGTTTCTGTCTCTCTCAAAATAAATGAACTTAAGAAAAAAAACCATAGTGTGTATGTGTGTTGGAGGTGATTTCCACAGGCCAGTTAGCACGTTAGTTGTTTGTAAAAACACCTCCCACCCCTGGGTGATTCTGGAGCGTAATCAGGCTGAGAATCTCTGTAAAGTCAGATCAAGTCCTTAACTCCCAGAAGTTTTTAGATCTGAGCAGTGGGATTTAAGAAAATTTCCCTCCTAAACTGTCTAGACTCTAAGAAATACATTTCTTAGGGACATATGCAGATTGGGGGGAAGAGATGGGCATTTTATCCAGAGAAGTTAACTTCCCTGGTGTCCCTCATATTCTGCTGCCTGTTTAAGCTGGAGTGGTGCCCACTCAGTGGTGTCTGAAGACAGTTCTAGCTCCACCCCTTATGCCTGTGTGACCTGGGACAGCGATTCAATGTCTCTAAACCTCAGTTTTCACATCTGTGAAATGGGGACAATAAGCACCCCTAATCTATTAAGTTATTATGAAGAATAAATAAAACAATCCAGGCCATCACACATGGAATCCTATTAAAGACAAATACTGTATTACTATTATGGTTATTATCACCAGTGTGCATTTTATAACCCTTTGGATCAGCTAAGGGAGAACTGGTGAATTCTTGTTCTGACTCCAAGCTTGAGGGACTCCCCTCTGTGAGTTGTAAGAGATATGGGCTTGAGGCCTGAGAGCTTTTCCAACTCTGATTTCCACTCCATAGTTTGTTACTTGTGTGTGACCCATCCCAACCACCATCTTTGCCAGAATGCCCACCACAGTCCTCCGACTCTACCTGTCCACACCTAACCTAGCATCTTGCTACATAACCTGCCCTCACATCCTGTTGGATCTCTCTCTAGGAATGGTACCTCCATCTGCCATCTACTCAACCGCCCAAGCTAAAACCCTGGGAGTCATTCTAGACCCCCACCTCTTGTTCCCTGCCCCCCATCACTATCAAAAAACCAATGAACCAACCAAGCAAATCACTTGTCTCTATTACTAATTCTTTTCTCTCTCTCTTTTTTCTACTAATCCTTAGTTCTCCTCTCCCGTGTACCATGGGAGACCCCCATGTACTGCTGGAAAGACCCCAAATATAATCATGTCGTTCCCTGCTCAAAACTCCCCAGTGGTTTTCTATCATCCACCAGCTTGAACCAAGCTTGTGACACAGACACCTCCGGGCAACTCAAAGTCATGGCAAGGACTGTGTGGAACTATGACTGCAATGTGACCTGCCTAAGTATGTTGCTTTGCACTTTTTATTTAATTTTATTATATTTAATTTTATTATATATATATATTATGTATATTATATATATTTAAAGTCTATATATTTATTTTGAGAGAGAGTATGAGCAGGGGAGGGGCAGAGAGAGAGGGAGAAAGAGAGAGAATCCCAAGCAGGCTCCGCACTGGCAGCGCCCCGACACGGGGCTCGATCTCATGAATGGCAAGATCACGACTGAGCCGAAACCGAGTGGGTCGCTCAGCCAACAGAGCCACCCTAGGCGCCCCTAGGTACGTGGCTTTTAAAAACTCTGTGCAAACCAAACAAAACACCTCTTAGTTGTGAAGCCCTCAGGCCACCAGTCTGAATCACTCCTGGTCTACCATGTAAATTTTAATTTCTTTGGTATATCCTCAAGGCCTTTTCCGATGTGGATCTCGTTACCCATCTAACCTGGTCCCAATTTCTCAATCCTTGCACTTCATGCATGAGTAATCCAGAATTACTTGTCATTTCCTGAATAGGTCATGTGCTCTTGCACCTCGTGTTTTTTGCTCATGATCTGCCCCCTATATAGGCTGTTTTTCTTCTTCTCAGTATGCTGGCCAAATCTAGTTTATGTTTGACAGCTCAGTTCCAAAGTTAGCTGTAATATATTTCCCCCAGATTAACATAGTTCTCCCTCTCTTGCTCTTAATCCGCTAATCTAACAATGCTCATAATGCGCTGAAATTATTTATTTGCATATCTATTTCTTCCGCCAGTCTCATACACTCCTTAAACTTCCAGACTATCTTTTCATTTTAGTATCCCCAGCTTTTAGCATGGTGTCTGGCATAGGGTCTAATGAACACACATATGGAGGAATGGCATTAACTAACATTTCAAGCGCTTCCTAAATTCCAGGCACTGACCTAAGCACTTTACATGCATTATTTGTTTTAATCTCTATTATCAAGTATACCAATGATGAGCGGAAAGGGTCTCTGCGTAACATATACATGGGCTATTTCTAGGAGCCCCGTGCTCAGCTGAAAGTGATAAAAATGTCATTAAAATGACTGGGGTTTGAGCATCAGGGATGGTCCAGAGTGACCCATAATCACCTCTATCCAACTGTATCGAAATTATAATATAATGAAGTCCTTGAGGACAAATACTGCAGTTTCTGTCTCAGAATTCTCTGCACATGATAACATTCCTGGCACACTGTGGGACCTGCGTAAATTTAGGTAAATAAATAAATGGAAGTTCTCATAGCTTTCTTACTATATGAGTTTGGGAAGCTCTGAAATTCTTGCTACAGGTACCTGGCAGGCTCAGTGGTTTCTCTGATTTTTTCCTTTAGAAATGTGCTGAGTATCTTGGATAAACAGGTTATATATTTTTTACTATAATCATATGCTATATCTGAGATAAAGGGAAAAAGAGAAAGATGGAGTAGAAAAGAGATAATATAAAAGATGAAAAGTAAAGTAACAAATAGGAATACGGAAATCAAAAAACACTGGCAGATATTATGACTACATAATTTCAACACGAATCTTCATTTGCCTTGCTAAAAAAATATTCCTGCAATTAAGCTATATGGCCACCAGATGTCAGTAAAGTGATAACATGTCTCATCAAGATTTACCAAAACCTGGAGTTTACGGACTACAGCTTTAGGCTCAATCTCCTTCAGAGATTTGTAATTATGAAGCTCCCTTGTGACACTGATGGAAAACAAACTATATTAAAATAGGTAACACTAAGGAAACAAAGTAAGAACCAAAACATATAACACTCTTCAAGGAAAACATAAAAGTATCCAAATTCTCAAACATCTAAATGTATTTCTTGAGTATGGTATGGAAATTCCTAGCTCAAATTTCAACTTGTTATAGTCCTTTTGACAATTTCAAACATTAGATAGAGATGTAAAGTTTGGTTCACTCACCTATTCAAACTGTCATCAATTTCTTTCTTCCTATTTATCATCCCTGTCCACCCCTACCCACCCTTCACTACGCACACATAGCCACCTGTCACTCAGAGCTAGCAGTAGGACCTTCTGTTCAGGACATAATAAATTAGTGCTTACTTCCATCACTGATTCTCATATCATTCCGAATGGATCTCTTTTAAGTATTGGTAAATTTCATCTTCTTTACATGAAGAAAATTAGCTAATCCAAAAGTTTTGCAATTTCATCCCCAACTCTCTGATCAATTATATATGAGGCTCCTTCTCTGCCCTTCCCCATCTCAATCATGTTATATTAACATCTTCATGCTTTAATTTTTTTGAAGCTATATAGTGCCGAATTGTATTCATCAGCCCTTTGGCTTTAGGAATCCCCCTGCAGCTGACAGTGAGGCGGTGGTCAGGTGTTGACCTCTGAGCTAGAAATGAATTTGAATCCTGGTTCTGTCTCTTCTTTCTGCCTTTGGGAAAGATAAGTGTGTCCTTCAGCATAGGAGAGGTTATACTGCAGAATGAGCAGGTCCAGAATTTCAGTGGCTTAAATCAAAAGTGTATTTCTCACTCACACTGCAAATCCAAATCAGGTTAGCAGAAAACCTCTGCTTACTCAGGGACACAGGTTGATGGAGTGTCCTTCCTATTCATGGAGTAAAGTGTCTCAAAGTAATCCATAGTCATCTCAGTTGGTAATAAGCAGAGTCAGAGGGTCTTCTCCTCATTTAAATCCTCTGGCCCACCTCACTTCTGCCCACAACCTATTGTCCAGAGCCAATCATATGGCCATGTCTAACTTCAAGGGTGTGGGGAAGTGCAGTCTTCCACGTGGCCTTAAAGACAGGGGAACTAAGTACTGGCCAATGGTAGAAATATCTGCATGGTCTGCCTTAAATCTCTAAATATCTAATGCTGACTTCTTAATATGTGACAAACATACCCGTGACCTTTCCAAGAAGACAACCTAGGTATCTCATCAAGTTGGGCATTAAATTCAGTCTATGATCTCTGGATGAAGCGTAGATGTTCCCTTATCGTGATATCTTACAATGTAATTTCTACATCAGGTCTGGAAGTGGTATCTTTTGATCTCAAAGGCTATAGCTAAAAAGATAAGTGATCTGCCCCCACACCCATCCCCCATTTCACAGTGAGAGAAGAGGGAGGGACAGGATAACCACAATAAACACTGCTATATGGAATGAGGACGAATGGAGACATTGGCACATACTGGACTGCAGAGGTTCTGAATCCTGCTGTTTAAGCTTTGGGGGCTTCCTTGCTTGGAGTGCAAGTGTACTTTGACTAATCTCTGATTCTTCAGGTTGAAAGAGCTCCCCCCCATCCATTCTTCTCCATCGCCTCTGTGTCTACTCTCAGAGTTCTTTCTTTTCTTGTATCTTTCTTGATTACATCTGAAATCGACATTAGAGGATATGATGTCTTAGGAGACCAAGAATTTGTCCCAGCCTACTTCCTACTGTAGAGGGCCAGGTCTTAAGAGTCACCATCTCTTAGTCAAGGTCTGTAATTCCTTGGTGAACAACTCTCTCAAAACTCCCAAGACCGAGACTCCCCGTGTATTGGATTTCTTTATGTACCACTCACCACATCCTCCCATATTTGTTATTCTTTGCTTTCCCATCCCCATACCTATCTCTGCACTTAATGTGAGTACACGCCACACCTTTACTTTCTTTCTTTGAGCACTTTATCCGACTAAATGGATTCACTGAGCCCCTGCCCTCCATTGGATCTTTACTGTAAGACACATCCCTCCATCCAGAAGTTTAAACAACTGCATATGGTGACTATGTTCTCAGTGTGATTCTCTCTGCAAGGCTGAGATTCTGTTAGCCATTGTTGCTCACAGGATTTCTCATTCTTACCTTTTTAGTTAAGAACTGAGAAGCAGTTGACTTTGCAACCCCACTAGTCCCTCTCTGTTCTCTTTCATTAATTGCTTGCAAACAAGCTCATTCTTCTCTGAGTGCACCTCTCTCTTACAGTACCTTGCCAAATATAGCCAACTGAAACTGGTGCACACCACAGTATTGTTTTCCAGCATCTTCTCGTAGATCTATACGTTAATTAGGTGCATGACTGAAGGTGGCAGCTTTATCAAATGTTTTCCCATTAAATGACATGGGCTGTCAACTTTCTAGCCTCCAATATTAGTTTTTTCACCACCTACCACCTCGCCTATGTCACATATTTTTTGTCACATTGGGTTTTTGTTTGCTTGTTTTTGTTGTTGTTACAATAGCATCCTTCCTCCGGCTCCAATATCTGTATCAATCAGAATAGTCTAGGCTATTCCTAGCCTTGGCAAGGAACAACTCTGGAACTTCAGGAGTTTGGGACAACAAGCGTATACCACTCACATGGTATGTTCAACAGATTGGCAGGAAAGCTCTATTCGCCGTAATCCCCAGGAACCACGGCTGTTGGAGGCTGTCTCACCACACTCCCAACATGAGAGGGTCTCATGCTGGCAATTAAATGCTGCAGCCTGGAAGTAACCCACATCACTTCTCCTCACAACTCGCTGGGCAGGATGAAGCATGTGGCCCAACGATGTTCAAAGGGTCATAGTTTTCCTCCACTCAGTGGTTTTGGTTTTTGGACTTCCTTCCCTCCATCTACACAAAACAGGCCACTGGCCATTGTGTCTGTCCTGCTAGATGGCTTCTCTATGCACTTCAGTTTATTTGGCTTGTGAAAAAAGCAAGGTGAGGGGCGCCTGGGTGGCTCAGTCAGTTAAGGGGCCGACTTCAGCTCAGGTCATGATCTCATGGTTCGTGGGTTCGAGCCCCGCATCAGGCTCTGTGCTGACAGCTCAGAGCCTGGAGCCTGCTTCGGATTCTGTGTCTCCATCTCTTTCTGACCCTCCCCTGCTCATGCTCTGTTTCTCTCTGTCTCAATAATAAATAAAACATTTAAAAATTTTTTAAAAGAAAGCAAGGTGATATCTGTTCTGGGTTTTAGAGAGATTCTCTCTGACTTTAGTAAAGGGAAGGGACTGGGAGCTTAATGGGGAGTGGGCCACAGGCTGGAGGTGAGGAGGCCAGCGAGAAAGCTGCTGTCGTAGTCCAGATGAGAGATAAGGAGCATGAATGTATAGCTTTGAATGTTATGAAGATAGGTTAAGGTCGAGACCGCGAATAGAACAGGAAAAGCTCCAACTCATTAACACGAAGACAACCGTGGGCTGACAAACAGAGGAAGCTGATATTTTTCAGCAGTAGTGAGGGCATCCTACTCTGAGTGATGCTCAGGCTGGCTTGGAACCACACACACGCAGCTTGCCACACCTCTAAGAGTGACAGGGGAGTGTTGCTGAACTTGACGGAGAGCAGCCAAGAACGCAATTCTTTCCTCGGCTTCCTCCACTGGGCCTGGCTGAGTTCTCATTTAAACAAGTAGGTCGTAACCACAGGCCTCTGAACCTCGCAGCTCCTCACGGCTCTGATGTCTCCCCTACATTTTCAGAAACAGATGCTGGGGCATGATTTTCCTCTCTTCTCATTCCTACACGAGGGTTATTTCATTTTCCTCTGAAGGTCTCCTTTTGGGATCAATGAAAACTCTGTGTTGGAGAAGGAGGCCCTTCCCAGTTTCCTACCCAAATTCTGCCTCTGTCAAGTTCCACGATTCCCTGTGACGGAGTGACTGCCACGGAATCTTCAGACTTCCTTACGAGGCTTGGTTTTGGTTAATGTCTGTTAATGATCTGGAGAGAGGTGATAACTGCATATTAATGTGGTTCACAAAGGAGCCAAATTGAAAGCTGTTGCAGACTCCAGCAGTGGCAGCAATAAACCAGAACTCTGGCGAGAACTAACTAACAACCAGGGACAATGCATGTGGTGAAATCTGCACATGTGATACTGACTCTTCAGGGCAAAGAAGAAGTTCAGGCTTTTATATATATATAGAGAGAGAGAGAGAGAAAGGGAAAGAAACAGTGTGGAAAGCAGCAGTCAACAGAAGGTCTCAAGGATGCAATGAAGAAATGAAGGGCGAGGTTGTCAAAGCCTCAGTATCACTGAGGGAGGAAGTTGAGAAGCATGCGCCAGTCCCATCGACCTCCACCCATGACGGTCACATGACCCAGGTCTGGCAAGTCAGCGTTCCCTAGAACACAGCTCATGGTTCCGGGGTAGACATGTAACTTGACGTAGTCTAATGAGACTCACTCTGGGATAATTTTTATTATTGGAACCAGTGTGAAAATAAGAAGCTTTCTTTCTACAAGGACTTCAGCTTCTACAGCTATGAGTTATTCAAGTAGTGACTGAAACAACACAGACAGGAGCAGAGCTGATAGTGAAGAGAGAGGGACAGAGATGGAGAGAGAGAATGTGAGCCCTCGGGAAACAGCCATGTCTGAAGCCATAACGCCTGAAATTGTTCAGTTTTTTGTATTAACACATTCTTTCTTGTACAGAAGCCAGTTTCAATTGGTTTCTTCACTCGGAAGTACAAGGGTACTAACCCAAGGTAGGTTTTCAAACATATTGTCCTTTCTTTTATATCCTTTACTTTCTAGCCATACTGGGTGCCTCTAATTTCCAGAGTATTTTTGAAAAGTTGTTCTTCTGAGGACTTTCTCAGGCAGTGTCCTCTTCCTGTAAGGGAATAACACCCATCATGCTATTTTTATTCGTAGGAACCTTCCCAACTTCACAGTCCAACTCAGACCATCTCTTTTTGGACATCCCTCCCGAATGTTCAGTGGAATGTTATCTTTCCTTTCTTTGCTTTCCCCTGTGAAGAGACTAAGAGACTTTGAAAAAGAAGAACAAAATTAGAGGATTAAAATGATTTCATTTGATACAGATTTATATTGAAGAGGACCTTGACTGATTGATTAAAATAATTTTTTTAATCTTTATTCATTTTTGAGAGATAGACAGACCATGAGCAGGGGAGGGGCAGAGAGAGAGAGAGGGATACACAGAATCTGAAGCAGGCTTCAGGCTCTGAGAGGTCAGCACAGAGCCCATCGCGGGGCTTGAACTCACGAGCCGCGAGATCGTGATCTGAGCTGAAGTCGGACGCCCAACTGACTGAGCCACCTAGGCACCCCTGATTTTATATATGTATATATAAAATCAAACATTCCACTCCTATATATAATTTATAGTTTTTATAATTATAAATTTATAAAGTTTATAATGTACATAATATATATATATAATTTCTTAGGGAACTGGCTCCCTTGGTTGTAGGGGCTGGCAAGAATGAAATTGTAGGGCAGGAGTTAATGTTGAGTCTTGAGGCAGAATTTCTACTCCAGGAAATGTCAGTTTTGGCTCTTCAGGCCTTTTGAATGATTGGATGAGAGCCATCCACATTACTGAGGGTAATCTCCTTTGCTTAAAGCCCATTGACTATGGCTGTTGACCACATCTACAAAATCCCTTCACAAAGAAATCTAAAAAAAATACCTTTGCAGCAACACCTAGATTAAGGTTTGAGTCTATACCTGAGCACCACGATGGCCTAGCCAAATTGGCACAGAAAACTAGCCATCACATAATCAAGACAACGTGATATTGGCATAAGGACAAGCAAATAGATTGATGAGATAGAATAGTCTGGAAACAGAGGTACGCACATATGGACAACTGATTTCAACAAAAGTGCACTAGCAGACAGTGGTGAAAAATAGTCTTTTATGCAGTAGATCAACTGGATATCCGTTGCAAAAAGCCAACTTTGATCCCTACCTCTCACCATGTATAAAAATTAACTCAAAATGGCTTATAAGCCTAAATATCAATCCCAAAGCCATAAAAGTGCTAGAAGTAATCATGGGAGAAAACTTTTGTTACTTTGGGTTAGGTATGGATTTCTGAGCTCCAATTCCAAAAGAACTACCCATAAAAGAACACACTGAGAAATTGGACTTAATCAAAAATTTAAAGGTAACTGTTAAGAGAACAAAAAGAGAAGCCATAGACTGTGAGTAAATATTTGCAAAGCACACATCTGATAAATGACCCGTATCCAGTGTTTGGAAAGAACTTACAACATTCAACAATAAGGAAACAAACAACATGATTAAAAAATGGGTCAAAGATGTTAACAGATACATTGCCAAAGAAGTCAGATGGCAAATGAGCACATGAAAAGACACTTAACACTGTTAGTCATTAAGGAAATTCAAAGTAAAACCACAATGAGATATTACCGCACACCTAGTCGAGCGGCTGAAATAAACAGACTGATCGTACCTAGGGCTGGCAAGGATATGGAAGAACCGGGACTTTCCTATCACTGGTGGGATGTAACATGGTCCAACCTGTTAGGAAAACAATTTGGGAGTTTTATAAAATGTGAAGTATATGCCTAGCGTGTGACACAAACACTCCACTCCTACATATTGATTCAGAAGAAATGAAGACATTCACCAATATGAGTTGTACACGTATGTTCATAGGAACTCCATTTGTAAAAGCCCCAAACCAAAAACAACCCAGATATTCACCAACAGCTGAATGGATGGATGAACGGATAAACAGTGGTATATGCATAGAACGGAATACTAATTAGCAAAAAAAAAAAAAAAAGTAATGAATTGTCAATAGATGTTACCAATGCTACTACATAAGTGAACCTTATGCTGGATGAAAGAAACCAAATGAAAAAAGAGTACATACTGTATGATTCCAGTTACATAAAATTCTAAAACATGCAAACCGACATATTGTGACAGAAAGCAGGTCAGTGTTTGCCTGGGGATGCAGGGGGCCGTGAGAAGGAGGGGTTACAAAGAAGTCCAAGGAAACTTTGGGGGGGGCAGTGAAGATGTTCATTGTCTTAATTACGGTGCCGATTTCATGGGTAGATACATATGTCAAAATGTATCAAGTTGTACGCTTTAAATAGGTGCAGTTTATTACATGTCAATGATACTTCAGCAATAAGGTTAAATAAAGAGTCAATGCAGGCTACTGACAGAGAATTTCAAACAGAATGACTTAACCCCAAGAGCCAAAGTCACATTTTTTTTTTTCAGCTCATGAGTCAGGCGGGATTTGGGATCTCACGTTCTGACTCTGCGACGTTTAACTTCTCTGAGTCCCATATTTCATCATTTGTAAATTGGGAGTAATAACTTGGCCCATTCTGCTACCTGCCTCAAGGGGGTTGTCGCAAGAACCAAGAGTGAGAATGCACGTAGAAGCGCTTTGCAAACTCACAGCGCACTACACAAACGTTAGCGATTGGTTCGGTTATCACACGCCATCTGCGTACTATTCTTGCCCAATATATACTCGTCATGCCAGCTCGAGCCCTAATAGCCCGCATATAAAGTGTAATTAATTGTACAAGTTACTCGGATAGCACTGAAACCCAGTATTCAGGGCATGACACATCCTAAATACAGAACAGATTTTGGAATAAATCAGTTTCAGCCCAAACCAGAACGGGGGAAACAGACAGATGCCTTCACACATACGCCAAAGCAAGTGAGACCCGCCCACAGAGGGTGTAGTCCAGGGCAAGGGAACAGAATGCAGGCTTTTTGTGTTTCCTGCCAGGGGCTGTGACAGGGAGCAGTGACCCCAGAGCACCGCCGGCCCCAATGTGCTGAGAGCCTCTCTGCATTGAGAGCCAAGCATCCGTGGAAATTAACTGCTTGATTCTTGGCCTGTCACACTAGCCAGCCAGCATAATGGGGCCGCAAATCACCTCCATTTAGTTAAAGATGACAAAAATAGAATTAGGTAAACAGTCTCCCTGCTGCCCTCCTTCCATTCTCCTCCCCCACGTAGTTATTTATCTGATCTTAAATCACAGCTGGCGTTTCCCCCATAATTTGGATCCATTTGTGATTACTGGAATTTGTTTTCCCCAATCCTCTCCAGAGACCTTGAACATGTAGGACCTGCTGTCCCAGCCGGGCTCTCTGGTGCTGACCTAGAGTGGGGGCGGGGGGTTGGAGTCCTGGGCCAGGCTGCATAGGACGCCCCACAAAAGCAAGAAGGTGTTCCTGGGGTGAGCTGTGCCTGAATGGAGCATCTGGGATATACAGCAGGAAGCTGGAGACATGCGTGTGTGCGTGTAGAGGGGAGGCACGTGTGTGTGTAGAGGGGACAAGAGCGGAATTAAAGAGAAAAGTGGGAAGAAGTTGAGGAATAAAGTGGCCTCAAAAGCTGGAAGGCCAGTAAAAGGTCCAAAAACAGACCCAAGAAGCTTCTCACCAGCACACATCTCAGGTAATGCTGGGAACTTTTTCGGGGGACTCCACGCACTTTACTGGCTGGGGCTCATTACCTAAGAGACAGAGTGCACCAGCCACCAAGGTCCCCAGAGGCTCAAGCCTCCTGGAAGGGCATCTCCTTATCCAAAACGTCAGCTGGGAGGCAGCTTGTGGAAATTCACGGGTATCTTCCCAAGCTCCCGGTAGAGACATGGTTGCAGGAATATCTGCATCTTGAAGGAGCAGAGCTTGGTCCAAGGGATCCCCCCTGCGATTGGAAATACATTTCTCTACCTTTCATAATATTAATCCTGGCTCAACTGAACACACAGAGAGCTTGGAATGCCTGAGCCTGGCCCCAAGCAGATTTTGCTCTCAGGTAGTTGTAAAGCCCAGTGAAAGGGTTCCTGACATGGCTTGTCTTTTCCATAAGGAGAGTGATAATTTGAGGTGGGTGGGGAAGGCCCACTGCAGAGCAAAACAGAACAGAACACCTTTTAGGTACTCCAGAGTTCCATCACTGAGGATTTATTTGTTAGTGCTATGTTCACCATCTTTCCAAAAACTTCTGGGATATTTCTTTTGTTTGTTTTATTTTTGAGAGGGAGAGACAGAGAGAGAGAGAGAGAGAGAGAGAGAGAGAGAGAGGGAGACACACAGAGTCTGAAACAGGCTCCAGGCTCCGAGCCATCAGCACAGATCCCGACGCGGGGCTCGACCTTGTGAACTGCAAAATCATGACCTGAGCCAAAGTCGGATGTCCAACCAATGGAGCCACCCAGGCTCCCCATTCTGGAATAGTTCTAAGAGGAGTGAGGCACCAAGCCCCAGACCCCTCAATGTACATTCACTATGATTAGAGGGGTTGACTGTGAGTCTGAATCACCAGAGCCCCTGTCCCAGAGGAGAGACAACTCCTACGGGGGACAAAGGGTATAGAAAGTGGAGGGGCCCGGGGAGCAGGCAAGAAAGGGCCAAAGACCAACTCCTCTTATGTCACCTTTTTTGCTCAGTGCCCGTGGCCTGGTGTCTGCCTTTATTAACTGGAAGCTATTCTTGTTTGGTAGATGCGGTACCATTAAACTCCAGAGAAACAAGCACGGAGAGGAAGGATGCTCACGGCCAGATGGAAGACACATGTGTGGTCACAGTTAAAGGGACAGAGTCCAGGTTCTGGCAATTGGAAGTGTTTCCCTGGGTAAGGACCACTGACAGGACTCTGGAAGGGACTGTCCCAAGTTCAGCCAAGCCAGGCACACCTCCACTGTCAGCAAATGCCATCCCTCCTCTAGCAAAGCCAGCCTGTCCAGGCAAGGGACACTGGTTCTGCCAGATGTCTGTGCACTGTTAGGGGACTGGCTGAGAAGCACAGCCCCTGAAGGATTGCAATTCGAAATCTAAAAAGCTTGAAGTCCCTCCAAGATACTGGAGATTTTTTGGGTCCCAGGCTGTGAAGGAGGTCTTCTCGTGAGCCAAACCTTCTCCTGCAAACTCCATGCTAAACGAGTGATGGCTTCTGTAACGGTGGTACATGTCCCCATGGGGGCGTGGGCAGATGGCAGGGTGGTACAGGGGACTGCGGGATAATCATCTGCTTCCCACAGGGGTGGTTTTACTCAATAGGAAATATCTCTGTGGAATACAATCAGAACTGTATATGTGATTGCAAAAAAGTCATTTCAAGCTTTCTTCCTGCTGCTTCAGGCGAGGCCTCTCGGACTCCCAGGAGTCACCCCTCCTGGAGGGACAGCCTAACTCTCAAGCACCCATGGCTTCCAGGGGTTTCTCAGAAATCCTATGGGTCCAGACTAGGCATTTCTGAAATGGATGCTCCCAATAGAAATATAAGTCTTTAACTTTAAGGCTTGAATCCCAGGAAAGGAAGATAACAACCTCCATCCCAAGATCACCTGTGGTCCATGATCTGCCGTATCTACTCCAGTGTGAAATAATCCACCAGGCTCTTAAAGACAAGATTTGGTGAAGGGGAGAGAGAAGAACACTGCACGAAAGGCTTAGCATCAGAAAGGCTGGTGGTGTTAAAAAGGTACTTCCTTAACTGCATGACTTGTGAGGACAAGTCTTAGAGTCATGTGAGGCCGTAGCTCTGTTTGCACACACCCAACCCAGTATCTGCCCATCGCCTCCCTGACGGATGTGCTCTGAAAGGGTTTGAGCCTCACTTCATTATGGGTGGCCCGAGGGACCACCCCAACTGAGTCGCCTGAGCTAGGAAGAAGAGGTTGCCAGTCAGCAGAATGACCACTACCACGGTTGCTGATTTGGTGCTGAACATTTCAGCCTGCCCCGGGGGCAGACCCAGGTTCTGTGTAGCAGGAACCTGAGACAATTTGGGGGGTCCTGCTGAAGAAAAAGAATGTGAAAATAACTTCCCTTTGCAAATTTACAGAAACATACGAAGAAGAAACACATTGCTAGGCTCTCCCAAGGCCTTGGAAGGGGTCTTTACAATTGAGGGACCAAAGCCTAAGCCTCATTGGCTTAACAATAATCTGCCTCTGCTCAGATGCTTGAATACATTTCTATATTTGCTGGGGGTGGGGGTACGGGAATTGCTAGGGATCTATTCTTTTCTCTCCCAGATGTAAGTAACAAACTGTATTTTTCCAAGCTGCATCTCATTTTATAGCTTCCTGCCCAAATTTTCCAGTCTCTTTGGGTCCGTATCTATTTCTTCTTTCTGGCTGGGGTTGAGAGCAGATCCTCGGAGATGTTCAGGGGCATTTAAACAATGGGCTTGGCCCAGGAGCATGGAATTTCCTGAAAGACAGCAGGCGTCTCTGGTGAGTTGTTGGGATAGACTGATCAACAATGTCTAACACTGGAGATGGAGTTGTACCAGTCCATGCCAAGAGCCTTTCAGAGGCAGCTCATATGGAAACCATCAGTCCAGTCCCACCCATTAGCTAACCTGAAGGCAGCCAAGGCTGGGGACCAGAGCCGCCACGGCCAAGAACAAAAGTACCACATTGCCCCAAACCAGCCAAGAGTGCTTGATGGGAGTTTCACTCCCCAAATGAGTCTCCATTCTCCCATCCAGTTACCAAAAAAAAAAAAAAAAAGGGTATAATAAAAATTGGCTGGGTTTGTTAGTACTCACACACATTACACTACAGTCAAGATGAAACTTAGCACAAATCCGTTTGTGTTACTTTCCGGCTTACCATCCTTCGAAGGCCTCCCTCCTGATAATTTCCAAATTCTCAATACTACTGGCCCTCTCCGCATCGTACTCCTGACACTCCAAGAGAGGACTGCACAAAAATTACGTTGATTTCTTAAATGTATCCCACACTCTTTCTTTTTCACTTTCACACATATCCTTGTCTCTATCTGGAACATTCATCTCTCCTTTTCAATTAGTTAACTCTTGCTCCTCCTAAGCTCCCAACTTGAAGATATGCTCTATCCTCCTGCAGTACAATGTATATACTCATCATATCTTACTCTTATTTCCCATTTAATGCCTGTCTTCTCCACTCAACAAGAAGCTTTGGGTCTTAGTTACCTACTGCAGTGTAACAAACCGCCCAAAACTCGGTAGCTTAAAACAACAGTGGTTTTATTAATTATCATGATTCTGTGGGATGACTGGCCTCCGCTGGGTGATTCTTCTGCTCTAAGTGCTGTCGATTGGAGTTTAAGTCATCCGGCGGCTGGACGAGGCTTGGATGTCTAAGATAACTTTCCATATAGCTATAGTTGATGGTCAGCTAGGGCTGTTGACTGGAGGGCCCTCATGTGGCCTCTCCATATGACTCAGTCTTTTCACAGCACAATGGCTGGATTCTAAAGGGAAGAAAGTAGAAATGGCAAGTCTTAGAGCCTCAACTCGAAAGCCCCAGGATATCACTTTCTGCCACATTCTGTTGGTCTAAGCAATCATAAATTCAAAGGGAGGAGAAATAAACACTCACCAGTATAGGAGGGGTATGCACATACAGGAAGGGGAAAAAAATTGGTGGCAGCTATCTTTGGAAATTATCAAGCGCACTCTAAGAGCAGTAACTACGTCTGTCTTGTTCCCCAGCCCCTGGCCTAGTGCCTGACCACTAAGAGTGGACAGTTGGTCCATTTGGTCAAAGCCTCTCCTCTAATTCTTTCCTAATGCTTCGGTTTGATCTTTGTGTTTGATGTATGCCCTGCCTTCCCGACCACATGGGTTGACTCTTTCTCTTTACGGCTTGGCAGAAGTGAAAGCAACAACCTCAATGATCTATTACTTAAATTAGAGATTTATTACTCATAACCAAAGGAGTATTCGATGCAACAGGAACGGTGTATGCATTAACAGAAAATAAGGTTCTGTTGCCATTCAGAAGATTCGTAGAGCCTCCAAGAACAGCTCTTCCTCCACCACCGGCCTTGTTTCCGCTGCCATTATATTGGATCACCAGAATACAGCCAAGAGTGAGGAATTGGAAATTGAAGTGCTATAGCCAGGTGACATATACCTGAAACCAGGCCACTCCAGGTTTCTTTGAGCCAACTTTATGGTATCTACAGAACTCGGTGAGTGTGATTAGGAAGGTTTCCTGGCCACGCTCTCATTGGTTAGGAGGGCATGGGATGTCGCTGCTTCTGCAATCACCAGGAAGGAAGGAGGAAGTGGTGAAGTCCCCTGGTGGAATGACAGGCAGCACATTAAACATGGGCTGGCTGCCACCTTCACAATCCTAACCGGGGCCACAGCTGGCCCGGGAGGAACAGGGAATTGAGATCACATATGCGTACCCCAGGAAGAGTGTCTGGGGGAACAAGACTTCACCCCTCTTCGTATTTTCTGCTGCAATACCTACTCAGGCTTCACTTTTCATCTCTCTCTCCCCCAACCCCAAGAGACAAAAATGAGGTGATTGTACTCTCATGACACCCTCCTCAGGCCGTAGCAGATGATAAAAGTTCAGGTTCAAAGTTCTTTCCTCCTTCCACTTCTGAGGATGTTAATTACCCCTTTGGCTGTTTGTTTCCAGTGTTAGGAAGTCTGATATCGATTAGATTCTTGTTCTTTTGTGGTCAGTCTTTCTTTCTCTCTAGAAGCTGTTTCTGGTACTCTTAATTTTCCTTCTAATATGGTTTAGAGAGAATTTTTTTTTCTTGTCAATCCTGTTCAGTATTCAAGGCTAAGAATCAAGGCATTTACCGATTTATGAGGCTGTACTAACTAGTACAGAGGACAGATAAACATGAATGTCCCGTGTACTCAAACATGGCAAAGCCTCAACTTCTGGAACGTATGGACACGTACATATGGTAAGCATTTAAAATAGGCTTTACGGACTACTACGGGCACTCAATAAACATTTGTGGGTGAGCAGAGAATGAACGAATGAGTAGCACATTGCCCAGCACATAGTAAATTCAAGGTAGCTGTTATTATTCACAGAAGTGCCCCAAAAGGAAGATGCAAGTGGCGTGCTCCCCACCTTGAGGAACTCCCACTCTGGTTGAAAGAGGTGAATAAACTTGTGGTGCTTATCACATCGTAATGTATATTGGAAATATTACAGCGTCACAGAAGGGAGAGTTAACGGATTTCCCAGAGAAAATTGAGCTGAATTTTGAGGACACCATAGGAAGGAAGTGGGGAAAGGGCAAACAGCCCTGAGGCATGCCATCTTGGTTGGTTGTGGATTTGGTGGAGACTAGAGGGAAGGATGGAAGGAGGAGGAAGAGTGAGTGGTTATCCTCAGAAGGGAAGTGAAGGCTGCCTTGGCTCACTTAATCCCCACACAGTATCGTGAGCAGGTTTTATACATGAGGAGACTGGGCCCAGGATGGTTAAGAGAGTTGCCAAAGGACGGGAGACGCAGAGCCCGGTCTTCAGCCCAGCTCATCTGTCCCCAGAACTTGTCTTCAGGCATCATCTGAGAGCCCCAGGAACAAGGACTGTGGCAAATTCTCCACAGTAAGTTTTTTCCCTTGGCCCTGTCTTCTTAGGGTTCGTAAGATTGAGCCCAGCGTCAGGCTCTGCACTCACACCACGGAGCCTGCGTGGGATACTCTGTCTCTCCCTTTCTTTCTGCCCCTCCCCTGCTGACACACACACTCTGTCTCTCTCTCTCAAAATAAATAAATAAACATTAAAAAAAAAAACGAGCAGGGAGAGGGCTCTTGTAATTGTTCTTAGGGGACAATGACAAGGCAGGGGCATCCACTTGTCTCTCCACCGACAGGAACATGACTTGGGAGGACAAGGGGCCAGAGCAGCTTGGAGAAAGTAGAGGGCCCAGCCGTGGGACCCGGAGAGACAAGACAAGGGGCCACGGGACAGGGCCAGGAGGCCCAGCCCCCCTCAGGGCTCCTCGCAGACTTTTAGAAACCCTCAGCCCTGAGGAGGGAGGATAATCCCTTCCTCAAGTAATGGAAAATGAAAAGAATCATGAAAGCATAAAAAGAATTATAAGGAAGTCCAGCAGAGTTCTCATATTCTTTTTTTCTTCCTAGATGACAACCCTTATTTATTTTTCTCAATGTCCCAAGGATGTGTGTGGGGAATCTGACACCCACCAGCAGAGCGCTGTTAAGGACTGACTCCCCAGTTCTGCAGACAAGATGAATTCAGTCACGGGGGAGAAGCATCCAGGCATTTGCCTGAGCCTTCATCTGGCCCGGGGATGTGAGTAGACCGAACTCAAGCAAGTCTCTGTTTTTCCATTAAAAGTGCTTTCCCGTAGCAAATTTTGAAGGCAGCCTGAAATCAAGATGTCCTAAGAAACAGGTTCCTTGGGGGCATAAGTGCAGCTTTGCAGCTTAACCCATTTGTCCTATAAACAGGAGAAAATTTATGGTTGAATATTTTCTCTGGAGAGAGGTGAACTGGAGTTTGTACCCTGCTTCCTCCAACACCACTAGCCAATCTAGTGCCATCACCCGGAGCTCCCCTAATAGGGCCAGAGGAAAACCCCGGGGTCTCGCAATCAGCCAAGGTTGTGGTCGTTTTAAGAGAAAGGAAGGGCCCTCTCAGCCGAAAACGATGTATCTCAAACCAAACCTTGCCCCTTCTCGGACCTGCTTGCGGCTCCAAAATTTGACATGAGGAAGACATACGAATGCAGAATCGGGGCTGTTTTGGCAGGAAAGAGTGCTTGAAGAGAGGCCCCCCAAGGCAGAGCAGGATGGAGCAAGAAGAGATATTTACACTAGAATGTCTCTACCTGTTTAATTTCCTAACGGGCCCAAAGCGGGCTGGGAGCGCTGACACTTCCAGTGCCGCGAACTGGTCGAACTGGTGTAGCCAGGTGAAAGCAGCGTGATCACAGTGGCCTGGAGAAGGCTTAACATCAGGTCTAATGAAATGCAAGGCGCTCCTGACATCAGAGCCCGCCTCTGACCACACATCAAAGGGAAGGAAGTGGACGCTTTGATCCTCTCAGTCATTGCTTTCTACAAAGGGTTTTCACAAAAAAGGGAGTGCGCTGCGGGTGAGAGCAGGGCTGGGGACTTGGCTTTTTCTTTCTGCTGTTCAAGTTCTTCCAGTGACTACGAGAAGCCAGCACGGCAATGTGGAAGCTGTGAGGGACTCTCTTAGTAGGATTTCTATGGCCCCAGGCTTTTGTCTGTCCATCCTCCCCACACCCCTCCTGCCTGTACTGTGAGTCTGGGGTCCTTCCTACCTAATACTAGAGTCTCATGTCTTTGGCCTGGGACTTGACTCTTAGAATACAAACCTCTCCTGGGATGGGCGATCAGGTGAGCCCTACACCCTCCTAACAACTGTCCTTTTTAGAATGCATTTCAGACCTTGCCATTCTGCCAAAACCATCCGGATCCTGTGATCACAGGGTGAAGTCCGACCGCCCGACTGCAGGGCACACATGCCCTCCACGACCTGGTGCCCGCCCCTCCCGGCCCAAACGTTCACCTGCAGCGGCTCCAAATCGCCTTGTGACTTTTCACCCACATCTGAGCAATTGTGCGTTCCTGCCCGAGGACAGGCCGTTCAGCCTGGGGGTCAGGAATGGAATCCCACCCACCTGTTGTACTGGTGCCTGACAAAGAGGAGGCTTGGAAGGGGTTACTGTGTAAATGAATGAATGAAAACACTGACATCGCAGTGGATCTGCTTTCTTCCTGCTCTGCAGGTTTCCCTGAAGGGGTGGTGAGAAGAAAAGAGAAGAGAGGGGCGAGGGGCTCTCCAGTGGGGACAGGGGAAGCAGGAGGAAGGGGGTCCTCATTTTGTTTTGCACACTGACTACTGGCCCAACTTGGGGTGGTGCCGATTATGACAGGCCGCGGGGGTATGACTCAGAGCCAGTGTTCGGATGGGGACAGGCCTGGCACACTGTGTTGGAGTGGGGAGGAGGGGGGAGGTGGGAAGAGCCCGAAGAGGGGTGAGGGCCGAGGAGGCGGAGCAGAGCTTGTGGAAGCCTGAGGGGAGGCGGGGAGGTTGCTGCCTACCTGCGGTGGGACCAGAGGGTGAGGAAGAGTTGCCCGTGAGCTTTTAGGGTCCCGGATGCTGAGCCGGCTTCCCTAAAAAGAGTCTAAATAAAATGTGAGGAAGTAAATCGCCAAAAATCTGATGAAACAGGAGGCGGAAAGTAAAGTTCTGGTTGAAGGCGGGGTGGAGGGGAAGAGGCTAGGTGCGGGGTGCAGAGGGAATCACTGGAGTCCATCTAGAGCCTCCCCTGTGGTTCCCAGGACCCATTAAAGGAAGGAAACACCCCCTGGCATCCCTCTTTCCCACCAGGTGTCGGGGGAGAACTTGGTAGTGGCCGAGGCTGCTGCAGCCACAGAGCGGCATAGCCTGGGAGTGGAAAAACTGAGAACAGGGTCTGGGGTGGGGCTCTTGGTGCTCAGGCAAACTTGGTTTTGCTTCCTTCATATGCCTTGTGACCTTCCCCAGGCAATGTGAGCATCAGTTTCTCATCTGGAAAATGACAGTAATGATAGCATTTACCTCATGGGTCACTGTGGACAGTAATTAAAGGAAGGCATGTAGAGCACATGGAAGAGTGCCCCAGCACAAGTATATGCTTAACATATTTTACAGGGTGGAGCTCCACCCTCCTCCATGGCATTGAGGGCGTGGAGCCCTCGGAGTTTGGCCTCTCTGTATGACCCATAGCAACAAAGGCTGAATGCATGTTTTCACCATAAAATGCACAGAGAAATATTTCAAGAGTGCTAAAAACCTATCTCCGAAAAAGGAAAGGCATTCCCTACATCTGTCTTTCTTTGTGCTTTTTTAGTTCAGCATTGCAGCATCCATCAAAAAGAAGTGATTTTATCCTTCTGAAGCCTTAATCATGCTCACTGAAATTTATATATTCAAGAATCTTGTAGAGGTTGTCCCTTCTTAGAGATGTCCAATACTTATACAAAAATGTGTATGCGTCTACCCTTTACAGTCACATCCCTAGGAAGGGAAATAATGCACCAGCAGAAAGAAGGAGAGATTGATTCTTAGAAAATAGGGCTCAGGGCAAGATCTGAGTTCCAGGGCCTTCCTGGATGGTACAACCCCAGATCCCAGGGCAGTGAGAATGAGGGAAAGGAGCAACCAAACGGGAGAAGTTGGCAAACAAATTCAAGGTGTTGTAGTATCCACGTCACTGTTTTATGAAAACCCATAGCTGGTTGCCCAGGGCCCTCAGAACAGACCCTCAACGAGGGAAATGGAGAGAGAATGTTATCTTCTGGCTTGCCTCCCACCCTCTGTCTCTGGTTGGTGAAGGTTCTCCCCATGGATGTAATTCCCAGCACCTCTGGGTTGTGTGACCTGGCCCTTTGGGTATTCCGAACCTTGTCATGTGGTGCCTCATCCCAATTTGGAACTGGGGGGAGGAGCTAGACACTCTGGCTGGTGCCAATCAGGTGACCCTGAGAACAGAGCAAGCAGGTGAGGGCCCAGGAGCCAGTGAGCTGAGAGAGTCTGCAGAGATCCACACGATGGACCTGAAACAGAAAGGTCTTAAGACAAAAATTGGTCTGTGCTAAGCAATCATTCATTAACAGTGAATGTATTTCTCTTGCCTCTAGAGATCTTGACATTGAAAAACAGCATCTTTGTCATGAATTAATGACCAACCTTGAGCAGATTCTCACCTACCACCTTCTTAACGTTTTATTTGGAGGAATGTGTAAAATTTGAATTTGGATGTGTAAAATTTGGAATCAAATCCTTAACAGGAACCCTGGCATTAAAATCATCAAGGGTTTCCTTTTAAACTTTAAGGTTGCAAGCACAATTATCTTAGGTACTTGTAGTTGCCTATCCATTATTGTTGTGCTTTTAAATGGGAGGGCTTCTGTGTGGTTGGTTTTAGCAGTGAAAGCTCTAACAGAGAACTGGGTTCGGATCCTTTTTGGTGTCATGTGGTCGCCTTGCCTTTCCAGGTGGACTAGAAGAGTGTTTTTTAATGTGGGGGGATTTGAGGCACACTGGGAGTTGTGGCAGCACACCTGAACAGGTTAAAAGCCTCCGAGTAACCTTGATTACACCACAGTCACCATTTCAGCACAACAATGTCTCACAGTGCCTGGAAGTGTCCGTTCTATGCGCTCAAGCCCCTTTTGGTTCCAGGTGGCTGTTGATGGAACCAATTACTGCCCTTTGTCTTGACTCCTGAGTGTTCCTAACCTTCTTGTGTATTCTGCTAAAGGTCACACCCATAGCTCTCCATCCCAGTGATCTCTTTCTGCTAGATCATACGACCTGCCCAATTTGGTATTCTGTCAGACCGCATTGCCATAAAAGCAATTCACGCAAAGCAGAAGTAGATTCCACACATCAGCGAACATTTGGCAACACGTCTCTGAAGGGTGTGCACTTCCCCGCTGAGCTGTGGTACAGGATTGAAAAATACCAGACTAAATGCTGGACCAAATCCCTTCTGGATCTAATATCTATTTTTATAATCACGACGGCAGACAGAGAGAATGACAAACCAAGTGAATGAAGAGCAACCCTAAAAGTCAGAGGTTTCCTCTTCTAGGTTTAATCTTGTGGAAACCACAGTTTCCTATTTCTAGAAACACAGATTTCAGCCCCCACATTTCCTTTCTGAGAAGCACGTCATTAGACATTATCCATTCCTGATTTACCCCAGTTACCTTTTCAAGAAAATAAGTGGGATGACTGGCTGACTGTTATTTGGTTTGGATCCTGCTTCTCATATTCTCTCTGCTACCAACTAAGTCTGTGATTTTGAGCAAGTCATTTAAAATTGTTTCCCTTCAGGGCTTCAGGTATGCAATGCGACAGGTACGGAAAGCAGTTCTAGCTTCCTCTCTGGTACATTCTGAAGCCATGATTCATCACCATCACAGTCCTGGCCTTGGATTCAGCCCTCATCACCTCCCACTTGGTTACTCTCCCACCCCCAGACTCTCCATGCACCAGGTGTGTCCCTGGCCCAGCCTCCTACACCTGCTACCACAGCATCTTTCTAATCATACAACTAGTCTGGTCTCGTAGTGCAAAAACCTATAGTAAAAGGTTCAATAGTATAGATCAATGGCTTCTAGTGGATGTTAGGAGAAAGATTAAATAGCTCCATTTGGTCAAGGTCCCCTAATCTTGCCCCTGCCCAGCTCCACTTTTCATCACTTTACCTTCACCTCTGTCTTCCAGAGGCCTCAGCATTCTTTTGGGTTTTCTACCTCAGGACCTTTGTACATCTTGTTCCCTCTGGCTGCAGTGCTCTCCACCTGACATCAGCCACTTTCTCTTTGCCTAATCATTAACTTCTTTTCCTTTAGCTATCAGTTGAATTGGTCCTTCCTCCAGGGAAGCCTTCCCTGACCATCCCTTTCTTAACCTGATCAGGTTCCCCGTGACCTTACATTCCAGCATTTGCTGCCACTCATATTTATATGCTTTTATTGATTAATGTCTGTTTTATCCCACACTAGAATGCACGTTGCTTAAGGGCAAGGACTGTATCTGATTTGCTCACTGTTTTCTCCCCAGGGCTTAGTACAGTGCCAGTTACTCAGTAGACATTTGTTGGTGGAATAAATCAAAGACAGATGGGTGACAGATGGATGATAAGCTGTGACCTTCCCCAACCTGGCCCAGTCCACCTTTCCCGGCTCCATTCCCACACTCTCCACCTTTACCTTTCATGATATCTTTATGTCTCTTAGATTCCGTTCATCTTGAACAACTTGTTATTATAACACGATGCTGGGTTTGCTACCCCTATTGCTGTTTATCAAAGATCAAAATCCCTTGCTGTGTTAATCAATCAGTTACTAGAAAGATGATTTTAATGTCACAATAAAAAGGCTATAGTCTGCTTCAAGAAACAAACAGTAAGAAAGAGGTTTTGCTTTGGAAAATTGGAAAGAGGTTTTGCTCAGGAAACATGGTAGCTCTTTTCAAATACTCGAAGGACTATCATGAAAGTGATTAGACACATTCCCTGCACCTGTAGAGACCAGACTCGGAAGCGGGGAAAGCTATCGGGCAGCAGATTTTGGCTCAATATAAAAGAAGAAGTTTATGATAAATGTGTGTGGCAGGAAAGGAAACACACTGCCTCAGGTGTTCATGAGCTCCCTATCACTAGAGGTATGTAAGCCAAGGTTGGAAGGCCACTCTGGGAAGATTGCATTTGATGACCTCCAAGGCTGCTTACATCCTCACACACTCTCACTGTGGCCAGATGTTCCTATTAAACCAGCATCTCCAAGATGGGACCTCCAAGAACGCTACAGGTGATAGTGGAGCACAATCAGTGACTAAATACTTAAAACTCTTTGAAAATTTACAAAGGGTTTAGGTGCAATGGAGAAGTGATCTCTCAATTCAATTCAAGTAATCGCTCTGCAGGCAGAGACCAACATAGATACATCGGTTTCCTTCCATAATGTACCCCACCTCAACCCTTTGCCCCTTTTTTTCTTTTAAACCCCCCAAGGAACCCGTTCTCTAGCAATGTGTGCACGCCTTCCAGAAACCTCAGCACTCTTCGGTCTGCTATGATCTGGGCTCCACCTAGTGGTGTAACTCGATGTTTTGCACACAATGGGTATAGGGTTGGGGTTGGAGTGAGGGAGGGTGGGGCTCCTGTCACCTGAACAGGTTTTCATGCTCTTTGACTTGATACCTCTCCCCAAGTCTTACTCTGATGACTAGGAGCCAGTAGAGTTGAGTTGGTGGTGATACCATTCCACTTTACATTTTAGGGAGATCTGCCTCTTGCTGCCTGTACTAACTCTCATGGGGTCAGCAAAGAAAGGACTTACTGTTTTCAAATTGTGCATCATGGGGTCCAAGGGGTTCAAAAGAGGTATTTTGGGAGTCACTACAGGGAGTGAAGCAAGTCAGGCTGAGGTGTCAGGGATCTATCTCCTAATACTCACTCTCTTATCCCCCCACCTTCCTATAAACCTTCAACACTGTGTCCAGTTATTTTATAGATGATGATGATGATAGATAGATAGATAGATAGATAGATTTTGTGTAACGTTTACAAAATAAAAATGCTAAAAGTAATATGAAAGACTCTACTGGCTTCCATTTCTTCTCATTTTAGGGGAAATTAAGACCAATATTTCATTCACAAAAGCCGGCTTGGTCAGAACCATAGTCCACACCTCTTGAGAATGCGCTGGGGCTCTGTCATCCCAAGGGAGTGGAGTCTTCACTTTTAGGCACCTTAGTGGTCAGGCCAATTTCCAGCCCAATTCCTCCTTTACGTGTGGAGAAATATGACTGTAGTGATTTCCAAAAATCAGAGTGTGTAGAGTTACTTTACTCTTGTAAAGGAGTACGTTTTATAAACAGCACAACTGAATCCTGGAGAAAGCAAGTAATTTGTTTAAAAAAAAAAAAACACATGACCCATCCATCAGTGACTCACAAAAAGAAACACCAGCCGCTCACTTCCCTTTCTCCGTCCCTGCTAAGCTTAGGACTCTGTGTTTAAGACACTAATATAACGGGGATACATAAAGAGTGAATTGAACACTTGAAGATAAGTAAACATTTGGCCATTGTCTGGTTGATATCTGCAGCATAATGTCCAAAGAGGAGTCTTTCTGAAATTCTGATTCAAGTGAAATGAAAGCACAGACAGCTATTAATCTGTTTTAATTAAATGATTATATTATTTGTTGATTGCTTGTCTTTCTACAAGAATGTAAGTTCCATGAAGGCAATGGCTGTGTCTGTTTTGTTTATTAGTGTATTTCAACATCTGGCTCTTTGCTGGCACAAAGCACACACTCAACAAATCATTGTTTTATGAATAAAAACATATTTCTCTACTGGCAGCCTTGGACCTGAAAAGTGCCTAATTATGTCAATTAATTATTTATAATCAATGTTAGCCTCAGCAGCCAGTTACATCAAATACATGGCCTAGGTTTCAACCTTTGAGGATAATGATGGCCATGAGGACAAGAACGACAGCATCCGTGGTTTTCTGCCCTGCCACAGAATAAATTGAACTAAAATGTTATCCATCTAATTTAAAAAACTTGCATTAGAGTAAACAATTTAGGAAATTTTGAGGCAGGGACATCAAATATGCTGTGTGGAGTTTCGCTTCTCAACGATAGAGGGCATTATCGTTATAGTTAGAACACAACTATATAAGATATAAATGGATAACAGGAAAAAGGAAGTAGTTCTTCTAGACCGGTACCATATAGTTGCTTTATTTATCGATGATTGCTAGCTCCAATAATGGAATGTTTTTCTATTAAATAATAAACTATTAAATTTTATATTCCAGTAAATAATGAATGATAAATTCATTTTTAAGGTTGAGTCCTGTTACCCAGGAGGGTCGTAGTCTAAGTACGTTTATCCAAATGTAACCCAGAATTAGTGTCCAACTCTGCGGCTCAAATTACCATTTGTCATAGAAAAACAAGTCTATAGAAAGCGATAATGGTTATTAAAATGAACAATATAGTGTACATGTGTTTTCTAATTATTCTTTTATTTAAAGTGAATAATGGGTTAATAACTGAAAGAAGGTGTGGAATGTATAATTCCTGCCTAGTGAGAGATAATTCTCTGATTATATTAGAAATAAGCAGATTTTACGGTTCTCTAGGGAGACTGGGAGCACATAGTGTAAGGACACCTCACAGAAACATCTTCTAGTAATCAACATAACTCCTTAGAAGGAGACGTTGTTATTTCTGCACCATCATGGGGTTAGGAATTTAGGTACACCTCAGAAAACCATTCCTAGGACTTGCAGGAAGTAGACTTGCAGACAAGTAGAGTCTCAAGTCCATTTTTCACCATTACCAGAAAAATGTAGCCCCCAAGTTATCTACCAAGAAACTGGGAAAACTTTAATGATATAGATGTTCTATAGATTATATTTAATATAATAGATTATAGGTTTAATTATATAGATATGTACAGGTCAAATATCATTGCATCACGGCTCAGTGTGATGCATGTAGATCTAGCCTACTTCACAATTGAAGTTCCTGATTAAAAAGTCCAGTTACATACTTGGAATGTGTATTTTTTATTAGGATTATGATGCCTTGACAACTGTTCTCACCTGGATTTTTATGTGGTCTGGTGCTTGAATACTACTGAAACCTCAGCAAACCTGAACTGATGGGCTGTGGAGGTGGAGGGACCCCATCTCAAGTACCAGGAAAGAACTGGTCCCTTTGATGGTTGATGCCTTTTCAAAATTGCTTATACTTGAGAGAGAGAAAAAGAGAGAGGAGAGAGAGAGAGATCCTCTAATGTTCATGACAATTCTTAGAGTGGTGTGTTTCAAGGTAACACGTGAGCCAAATGTGCCCCCTTCTCCGCAATGTGTCTTAGGTGCTTTCTCATGGGATCGGGAGCTACTTAAATCCTACCTTATTCTGCAGTGCAAAGAGAGAAAGGGCCATGAGTGGCTGGGAAATGTCTAACTGCCAAGTTGCTCATACAATTGGAGATGAGTCTTCTGGCTAACTTCAAACGGGTCATTCTACGTTTAAAAACCAGATACTCCTTTAAACACCAGGAGACAAATCAGCACAGTTGTATCAGCACAAATCAGCACAGCTGTATCAGCACATACACCAGTTGTGTCTGGATCCTGCTGACCAGAGTTCCAATGGCACAGAGCTCTATTGGATATAGATTCTCAGCTTGAGGAACTTTAACTAAGGTGAGGGCTGAACTGGTCTGGGCAAGTGCTCTACTTCTACACTGGTCATGGAAAGTTTTGTCTTGTGCTATAATCTATAGAGATACATGGCTTTATGGAGAGAAGAAAAAGAAAAAGTCATAATGGTTAAATGAAAAGACAAAAGAAGGTGTGTGTGTCTGTGCGTGTGTGTGTGTGTGTTTCAAAAAAAATCAAAGTGAGAGATCAGGAAGAGAGGTTAAAAGTTTAGATTAATCTAAGAAATTCTACTCGGTAAATCCTATAGTCTAGCAATCTGAAATTCTCCTTATATAATCAGGTCCCTACTGGCTGTAAGGCTAGAGGCTAAGCAGCAGTGAAATATCCATGTTTCTTTAAAATCATCATTCGTAGGAGTCAAATCTCAGTGTCCTCATCATTTGTAGGAGTCAAATCTCAGTGTCCTTATCTGTAAAGTAGGAAGTAGGAATTATAATACTTTCATTGCAGGGACATTGGGTGGATTAAACTGTATAATGCATATGAATTTTTAGTACTCTATTCTAAGTACTCTCCAAGTATTACATGATCTAAAACATGTCTTCAAAAAATATTTTGTTTCTGTGAAGATCTAGATTGTGATGCCAAATAAGTTTCAACTTGAATGTTAACTTCAGTAGGTTGGGAGTGGCAGCTGCACATAGTGCTGAGAAGTCTTTTGGTGACAAATCTTAGTACAACAGGAACAAGCTCTGTGATCAATTAGTGATGTCTGTCATGGGCATGGGAGGGGTAAGTGGCAGCATATGTATCTCCCATAGATGACAAAATGTCTAATGTGAAAATTCAAACCCTTCTGGAACTGAAATTTTCATTTTATAGTGAACATGTCTATAATACTATGAGATAGGTATATAATAGATATATAATTTATAATATATAAGAATATATGACATATAAATATATAATTTAGATATATCTATATCTATACCTGTGTGTATATATATATTTTAGATAATTAAATTTTATATAATTTCTGATTTCTTTCTCAACAGAAAGATCTTAAAGATCACGATTACTGCAAATGTCTTTCTATAGGGCCTCTGGAATGAATATTTCTATGTGAAGTATACGTAATAAGTTGCTAATCCCTTTCCTTTAGTGTTGTTTTTCTGATGATGCCCACCATGATTTGAGCTCATAGTTTGAGCATATATTTGATGAATGAATCTATCTCAGTGTTAAAATAAGCAAAATACTAGCCAATATTTGTGAAAGAAAATATGTTCGGGTGCATACAAGGCACTGAGAGGATAACAATGAACTAGACAGCCATGATCCTTGCCCTCAGGGAGCTCATGGTCATAATGGGGAAGGAGGCCCAAGAACCCAACAGGGAATCGCTGCGACATGGTGGGTACTTTGATGTGATAAAAAGAAGAAAAGCCATGCAGAGAGCCCTGCCAAATCTCTTAGGAGTCAACATTAAATTTCCCTTTCTCCATTTAGAGCAAGAATGGCAAACTCAAATGCTTGCAGGAGCCGGGCGAGATTGACAAGACGACAGAGACGGGTGGGGACTGGAGTGACCTGGAGAGTCCACATTCTCCCTCTAAGGGAGCAGGTGCTACCCAGCTCCAGTCAACTGGGGTCACGCAAGCCTGAATGCCAGACCCGTGACCCCACATGTCATTTTTCCCTAGGAAGCCAGCAATTTGGATTTGTATGTGAAATCTGATTTCCAAATGTTGACAACTAATTTTCTATTTCAGTGGCTCAGATCTGGCCGGAGAGCTACCAGTTTTCCATCTCTGATTTAGGCCTTCAGAAGGGATGCCCCTTAGCGGAGCCTGGGCACCAAGCCTCCCAGGCTGGAATCCCAGAGCCCAGCGTGTCACCTCTCCATCCCTCAGCCCCTCTCTTCCCTCCACACCCCTTTCACACCCTATTCCAGGAAGTGTCGAGGGCTCTCAATCGAGACTGGGTGGAGAAGAGTTCACATCTACAGCTTGTGAGAAAATGGGTTAACCTTCGAGAAAAGCCAGAGGTACGGGGCCCCTGGGAGCTGGAGATGTGAGTGGAGTGGAAGAAACTGGCGGGGAACTCTCCTGAGTTTTACATCATGGGCAATGCTCTCCTGTAAAAAGCATTAACCAAGGTCAGATTCACAAGTCAACACTGAAACCGTATCCAAACAAGACTCCCTAATTGTGGGGAGAGAGCAGAGAAGGGGCCAGAGGAAAGAGTCCAGAGGACAAGACCGACTCCAAAGCTGTCCCCTCTCGGTCAGCTGGCAGGCTAGGGGAATATTTGATAAGGTGAAGGGAAATTGCAAAATTAGAACTGGCAACTTGTACAGAGAGGCCCAGTGCAAGGCCGTGGGCCTGAGACAGGCTGAGAGAGTTGAGGAATTGTGGGGAAAGAGGACTTGGCAGCCTGACTTCCTGTGGCAGTATCCAAGGCTAATTAGTTTGCAGTGTTCTGTGTGCGCCTGAATGGAAATGAGCCCAGTACTGAGAGGCACGGGGGTGAGGAAATCAAAAACACATGCACCAAGAAGGAAAGGGGAAGGCATTGGTGGGAGAGGAAGGCAAGGGGAAACCTGTCCTTTCGGCTACATTTTCTTTTTTCAGGAGAGGGCTCTCATCATTCTGTTTCATGACCAGTAAATCACCACCACGTCCCTGTCCATCACATCTGCCATCTGCTGCAGCACTAATTAAACATCAAAGGACGGCCTATCAGTTTTGCTTAGTTAGAAGTCTGACTTGCTAGAGGTCTGACCAGGGAGGAGTTTGCATGTTTTTAATAATGGCTTAAGGAACTTCTTAACACCCCATAAATTACTTCGCGCCACGAACTCTTCCTGCAGTCCAACGGGCATTTGCGAGGTCGGAGCCAACCCAGACCTACCCCCATGGCGATGGCCTTTTGGTGGTCACACTCCAGAAGACAGCAGAGTGTGAGCTAACGCTTGATTTCAAAATTCCGTGCCCGTTACAAGAAAACAACACAGCAAAAAATGAGTTACCTTGCTGTATATGTCCTCCCTGGAATGTGCAACTCAGAATTCCTTTGTCTTCATATATCGGCCTCACCGTCTAACCGAGGTAAGCTGGTGGGGTTCCTCCGTGTGTGTGCGGAGGAATCGCGTTGCCCGGCACCTCACAGCAGCAGGAAATGGCCGAGTTGAGAGATGGAGTAATAAGTAGGGACAATTAAACCACAACCCTGCCTCCACCTTGAGGGTACATGTTCGACAGATATTTAAATCAATAAATATTTATTGAGCGCCTACCCAGGGTTAGATCTGAGACATGCAAATGTGAATTCAGACATTCTGACTCCCTTTAAAGAGGCCACACTGTTACAGACACACATAAACATTCTGAGGTTTAAAAACAACAACAACAACAACAACAAACAGAAAAATGAAATTTCCTCCACTGGAGCTCTCTAGAAATTTCCTGGGTGTTGGTTGCATTTTGCTGTCACTATGTGATGCCACGTAACCACCTACATGCCCCGACCTGTGAGGGACACAGGATAAGGAAAATCACAGAATCTGCTTGCTTAAGAGAAATTTCAAAGAGGTGCAAATCTGAGAAACACATCTTCTCTAAGAAAATACTGCGTCAGGAACTCAGCCCATCCCCCTGACTCCATTTTATTTTCAACCCACTTGACAAGGATGCAGTAGAAATGCCTAAGAACACGTCTAAGCATGATTCCCTCTACAGAACAGTCTATCGGGCATGAGGCTATTATGGGAACAAAAATCAATAAGAATGGCTATCATGCTATTAATTTATTGTTTATGGCATACTTGCATTGTGCCAGGAACTTAACCATGCTGGTGAAGATTATTAGAACACAGTCCTTCACCTCAGAGAAGTCCCCTGCTTGTCTAGACAAAACCTACCACAGCAAGAGAAATGACCAAGGGATGGAGATGATTCTACAGAAGCAGGAGAAAGCACTACGCTCAGACATGAAGGCGAGGGGGGAAAGCTTTCTTAGCAAAGATGTTCCATAAACCGAGTCTTAACCAGTTAGCCAGTGATAGGGAATGCGAACATGCTAACACCAACAGTGCAGCTGTTTGCAGTTATCTGTCTCCCAGTGATGATGATTTCATTATCATTGTCTTTACCAGATATTTAATGAGCAATTACTATGTGGAGGAAACTGGGGTAGGTCCCGTAGATTCAGTGATGATTTCTGTCCTTCAGTGACACACAATTTGGAATGATGAATGAATGGATAGATAGATCAATCGATCGATCGATTGATCGATCGATATAGATAGGGATAGGCAATGGCAATACCTACTCTGTACTTTCGGGTGGCAGTGCTAGTTTTCGCACAGTGCCTCATTTTACCTCCCTTTCTTGAGAGAGACATAGAAAAGACATTATTTAATCCATTTTGAAAATGAAGAGACTCACATGCTAATGAATAGCGTGGACGATCAGGGCACACGACTAATGACTTGAAGGAAGAGGGAAGGGGAAGAAAGACATACGTAAAGGGATGGAGAAACAGGCCAGGAGAGTGATATTTTCTCAGGAAGCAGATGAACTGGCCAAGCTGGGATGGGAAGAGAAAGCCCATGTTCTGAGCACGTGGATCCTGTGCGGGCTGCCAGTGTCGGCAGCCAGGTCCCACTTCGGGCAGGGGCAGTACCTCCGTGAAGGCGTTGGAGGCTGGAGTGAGGGGCCGGGAACACACCATTAAGCCACGTTGAGAGGCACAGGGGTTAAAATGCTGTAAAGTCGAAATGATCTGTGAGTCAGCCATGAGCTTGCCTTTTATGATGTGTTTCACAATGTCAGCACCACCTCGGAGTGGGGGGCAGCACCGTCTGGGGGCCAGGACCATCACTGTGATGACTTTTTGGCCATCCCTCCTCTCCACCCCTAGAGGCTACATCCCACACCCCATAATTTAAGTCTAGACCCTGCTTAAGTTCTTTCTGCTCTAGCAAGCCTTCCTTGACTTCACAAACTAGGTTAGAGGACTTTGCTTTTTTTTTTTTTTTAATTTATTTATTTAAATTCAAGTTAGTTAACATATATCATAGTATTGGTTTCAGGAGTAGAACTCAGTGATTCATCACTTACATATAACACCCAGTGCTCATCCCAACAAGCACCCTCCTTAATGCCCACCCCCTATTTAGCCCATCCCCCTACCCAACACCCCACTAGCAGCCCTCAGTTTGTTCTCTGTATTTAGGAGTCTCTTATGGTTTGCCTCCCTCTCTGTTTTTATCTTATTTCTCCTTCCCTTCCCCTATGTTCATCTGCTGTGTTTCTTAAATTCCACATACGAGTGAAATCATGTGATACCTGTCTTTCTCTGACTGACTTATGTTCCTTAGCGTAATACTCTCTAGTTCCATCCACGTTGTTGCAAATGGCAAGATTTCATTCTTTTCAATCGCCAAGTAATATTCCATTGTGTATAAATATGCCACAACTTCCTTATCCAATCATCAGTCAATGGACATTTGTGCTCTTCCCATAGTTTGGCTATTGTTGATAGCACTGCATAACATTAGGGTGCATGTGCCCCTTTGAATCAGCATTTTTGTATCCTTTGGATTAATACCTAGTAGTGCAATTGCTGGGTTGTAGGGTAGTTCTATTTTTAACTTTTTGAGGAACCTCCATACTGCTTTCCAAAGTGGCTGCACCAGTTTGCATCCCCACCAACAGTGCAAAAGTGTTTCTGAACCACCAGTGTACACTCACCACAGGGCATTAATCCTCTCGACAGTGACATCCCTGCTTTCTACATAAAGCTTCTTGGTCCTAGAGCCTAGGGGATACTTTTTTTTTTTTTAATCTAAAAACTCTTCAGACACAGGCTAATTTCCAAAACATTATTCGTGATGATTTTTTTTTTTGATGTGTCAACTTGGCTAGACTACAGCACCCAGTTCTTCAGTCAAACACTAAGCTAGGTGTTGCAGTTGAAGGTATTTTGAAAATGTAATTAACGTCTATAATCAATAGACTTTCAGTAAGGGAGATTGTTTTACAGAATCTGGACAAGCCTGATTCAGCCCTTTGAAAGGTTTTAAAAGTAGAGCTGAAGTTTCTGTGAAGAAGAAATCCTACCTGTGGACAGCAGCTTCCAGTGACCGGCCCTACAGATTTAGGGCTTGCCTAGCCAGTCCCTGCAGTCACATAAGCCAATTTCTTGCAATAAATCTCTTCATATATGTGTCCTATTTGTTTTGCTTCTCTGATTGAATCGTGACAGATATACTATAAATTCAAAATGTCTGAAAGTGTTCATGCTTGCAGCTCCCCAGTGCATTTCCAGTAAATAAGAAGATGTCAGGCTCTCACAGCTTTAAATCATTATTGCTGATATGAGAATGTACCAGCATTCTGCTTCTTCTTCTTCTTGCTGATGCATTCTATCAAGTGTCTTTTCCTAACAAGGACCTGTTTGATCTATGTTAAACCCATTGATCTAACCCATCTCCTCAATCATTTCTGCAGGTGTGGTGGCAAACAGACCTTCTCAGCGGTTAAGGTTAGATGAGATCGGGCTGCCTTGCTGCCTTGAAGTAGCCCAGATTGGAACTGGCTTGCAGATTACAGAGCTGCCCATGACTCACTCCAGAAGCTTAAGTGGCATCATTTTTACCATGCTTAGTTCCAAGTTCTAGAAAAACACCCACAGCCATCTCCAGAATTGAAAACAGCCTACTTGAAATTGGTTTTGGCTGGCTGGCTGATAATGCAAGAAAAGAAAGCATTCGATGGTTGGTGATAAAGATGGACCATGCACCACGTACTGTTAATTCTCTAGCTGCACACTATAAAGTTTTCCATTTCATCTCTCTGCAGCTCTTGCTTATTATTGTCAATAGTGTAGGCACAACACTTTTCTCAGGCTTCATGATTCACTCTGACCTTTGGGATTGCTTCTACTCTCTAAAAATTAATACCATATGGATGTGTAACCTTCCACTTATTTCTTTACCACTTTCTGTTTTTAAAAATTATCTCTATCTTCATTTTGTCATAATCATGCTCTTTTTTTAAATGTTTATTTATTTTTGAGAGAGAGAGAGAGACAGAGCACAAGTGGGGGAGGGCCAGAGAGAGAAGGAGACACAGAATCTGAAGCAGGCTCCAGGCTCTGAGCTGTCAGCACAGAGCCCGATGCGGGGCTCAAAACCACGAGCTGTGAAATCACAACCTGAGCCGAAGTCAGATGCCCAACCGACTGAGCCACCCAGGCACCCCATGTTCCTTTTTTTTTTTTTTTAGCAGTAATTTTAATATTTTTATTTCTTTTGTATTTCTGAGGTATGTGAGGTCAAAAATGTTTATAAAACATCTCGTGGTGACTGAGTGGCTCAGTTGGTTAAGGGATTTCAGCTCAGATCATGGTCTCATGATTCTTGGGATTGAGCCCCACCTGGGAGCTATGCACTGACAGTGTGCACACACACTCTCACACTCTCTCACAAGATAAATAAATAAACCTAAAAAAATTAAAGCATCTCAAAATCAAGTACAAATGCAGCAGCTATACTAAATATTAAAGAATAAATGGTTGGCAGAGACCTAAATGGCAGGGCACTGGTCAATAGCGCCATCTGTTGGTCATGGGTAGAGCTGGCTTCTGTCCAGCTTTGTTCTCTATAAAACATTCCGTGACAGTTCCTAGGAGGGGGAACTCGGTCATGATTTCATCTACCATAGAAGTACCTGATTTCTGTGAATGTTAAAGCCTTTAGTGGTAAGGGCAACTTTGGTCCCAAGTGATGAGAGATGGGCCTTTTGGGCAGGCAGGGAAGTCCACTCAACTGCTGACTTTTAAGTGACCTGATGGCCACTGGGGTGAAGTCCTCTTCTATGGCTGCACATCAGAAGAAGTTCTGGGATGAGGCACATGTTTTGGTATTTTTTTAAAGGTCCCCCTGTCAATTTGGCAGTACAGTCAGGGCTGAAAACCGTTTACCTAAAGGAATAAGAGATAGACATGGAAGAGTTAATGTTCCACCCCTTGGTCAAGGTCTCCACCTTCCTCATCCAGCATCCATCTTTTCAGCCACAGTGCCGTTTAGCGATTCTACTCCCAGCAGACATTAGAGACGAAGAGGTTTCATGGTTTTCTCAAGATGAATCAGCACGTTCATGGCGGGCTTTGGTCTCACCTCAGTGCTTGGGGTCCTAAGCCATAAAAGGTACAAGTTGGAAGCCATTGGGTCCTTGTGACTCCCTTATGTTTTGAGATTTTAATGTAAGTCACTGATGGATTATTGCCCTGCCCCTGCCCAAGACCCTTTGGCCATGACCCTGGCCAGATCAGAGAGCTGCTAGTCCCCCAGGTGAGAGGTGAGAAAAAGCTAATTCTGCCCCTCTGTGGAAAGCCCAGCCAAAAGCTTTGTTACTGTCTGAATGTCTGTGTGTCATCCCCGCCAAAATTCCAACCTCCAAAGATGATATTATTAGAAGACTATACTTTTGGGAAATGGTGGAGTCCTCATGAATGTAATTAGTGCTCTTAGAAAAGAGACCCCACAGAGATATCTCGCCCTTTCTACTATATGAGGACACAGCAAGAAGGCACAGGCTATGAACCTGGTACAAGGCTCTCACCAGAACGCTGCCATGCTGACACCCTGATCTTGAACTTCCACCTTCCAGAACTGTGAGAAAGAAATTTCTGTCCTTTATAAGTGTTTCCTGTGGGTCTTGACTTATCATAGTGATGCTATGGGCCTGTGATGCCTGGGGGCACCCGCCTGGGCCCCCACTCCTTGTGAGGAGCCCCCACAGACATTTCCCTGACTGGAGCCAATGTTTGGCTGGACCAGCCCTTGTGGTGTTTATTACTAGTGCAAGGTGCACGTTAGCAACAGCCTTCTTGAGAAAACAAGGTTCATTACTCGTAAACCCTGGGCCCGGGACCACACAGCGAGTTTGCGGGGTGGGGATGGGGGAAGAGAGAGAGACAGAGACAGAGATAGAACCTAGTGCTCTGTTTTTGTTGGGGTGAAGGGTGGGGTGCCTAGGGTTTCATGGGTTCACTTTGTATTGGCAAATTTAAAACATAGGAGTGAGAATCAAGACACCAGAGGGGAGAAGGAGGGTCACTCAGTTATCTAGCCTCCGCATGGCTTCCTACAAAAGGAACTCTAGGTAGAGGCTGCGGCCGGGCGCTTCCTATCTAGGGGTTTTATTGGTAGCTGTGTCAATATGTTTGTTCCAGATTCATGTCTTTGAAGTGGATGCCTCAGCAATCAGGAATTTAATGTCAGCCACTTACAGTACAAGGAACTACCCCATCTGTAGCATTTTGCAGTATTAGCCCGAACGCACCGCGACAGGCTTGTAAAGGTGCTGGGCTGGACTCTGAAAGCCACAGACTCTGCTCGAGCCCCTGCAGAGCTCAGCATGTGGTTTGCCTCCAGAAATAACAGGAATGCAGGGGCCTGAGTTTTGGGGTGCTGAGCCGCCCCACACTCACTCTCTTCCAGTAGCTAGAAAAGAAATCTTAATGAATTTCAGCTCGGAAGGAGTGAGACCATTTAAGCTAATTGGTCATCTGAATGGTAGAATATTCAAATGCTGGCTTGATCGCTAGCAAACACAAGGCACTTAACAGCGCTGTACGTTAACAGAGAGATAAGAACACAAAATTCACACACCACTCTTGTGAATACAAATGGAGCTGCCAAAGTGCTGAAAACGGTAGGCAAAATATTCCCCTTACACGCCTATTAACATCTGACACATAATTAACAAAATCCCTTATGGCTCCGGGATCTGGCTGCTGTTTCCACTGCCCGTTTTGACATATCCCACGACTCCCCCTTCTTTTCCTCTTGTGCCCTGCCCTCCCCTGGACCTTATACGTTACACCCCAAACAACACGCCTCACTTTTTATACGCTTGCATTCCCACGTCACAACTGCCTCTCATTGTATTGTGCTTGCTCTCCTGCCCACCTGAAGAATTGTAGTTATTCTTTACAAACTCAACATGATGTAAAGTCCCCCCTAAATAGGAAGGGACATGGACAGATATTCAGCGAACAGATAATGCAAGTTGCTAATAAAGATACACATATGTCCACTCTCATTTATAATTTAAGAAAAATCAAAATCAAACTTAGCAAAGAAATATGGTTAATCCTAAAAACGGCAAAGATTAAAAATGATAACAAAATGCTGCAGGTAGAAATCTTCATTAATTTCTGGTGACTTTTTTAAAAAGTGTTTATTTAAGAGTGGGGGAGGGGCGGAGAGCGAGAGAGGGAGAGAGAGAATCCCAAGCAGGCTCTGCACTGTCAGCACAGAACCTGCTGCAGGGCTCAGTCTCACGAACTGTGAGATCATGACCTGAGCCCAAATCAAGAGTCGGATGCTTAACTGACTGAGCTACCCAGGGCACCCCAATTTCTGGTGACATTTTTAAAAACCAAATTGGAAATACATGTCAAAAGCCTTAAGAATATTATTTACCCAATCATTCCACTGCTGGGGATCAACTAGAAGAAAATAATTGGAAATCTAGAAAAAAAAGTTTTAATTACCAGGTTTATTGCGGACTTAATAACGATCACTCAAAGGTAAAGTCCAAATACTAAATATTAGGAAACTGGCTAAGTAAAATATATCATTAAGATAAAACACTATGTAGCCATTAGAAATAAGGTTTATGGAGATTACAGCAGCATATATTAGTTGAAATGATTTTAGATGCAGTTCAGAAAACCTTACTCAAGTTGCCTTAAGCAATAATGAAATATATGGGCTCATGAAATAAAAAAGTTCAGAAGTAATACAGGACTTCAGGCATGGTTTGATCCAGAGGTCTACAATATCATCTGGTCTCTATCCATATTACTCTTCATTTCTCTCATGCCCATCTTCATGTGCAGCTAATGCCCCAGGCTGGATTCCCTTAGGGCAGTCAAACTGGCTGCAGTATTTCAAAGCCTCAATTCTGCAAACCACTGCCATTCAGAGGGAGAGAGACTTTCTCTTACCAGTATGCAAAGCAAAATTCCCAGGATGCACTCGGCAGTTAAAGCCACATGCCTACACTTGAACCAAACTTTGGGCCAAGAGATATAATGTCCTCGTTGTTTCAGTCTAGCGCGATGTGGGCATTTTTTTCTCTGTAAAGGGCCAGATGGTAAGTATGGTAGGCTTGGGGGCCATGATCTCTGTTACGACTAGTCGACTCCACCGTCATGGCACAAAAGCAGACATAGACAATGTGTAAATGAAGGGCAGGGATGTGTTCCAGTAGGACTTTATTTACAAAAATTGGTGGAGGGGCCAGATTTGGACCATGGATTATAGTTTGCTGAACCCCAATCTAAAATGTGTTCATTCTACCCCTGAAGTGAGAGGTAAAGTCAGCTCTCTGAAGCCACATAGATCCTCAAATAGAAACAGAGAAACTGGAAAAAGGAATGTGAAAGATTGGTGCCAGAGGTGCTTGTATTCACAAGCAATTGGTTGTATATGCCAATATATTGTATAAGTATACATTAATTAATAATTAATATATATATTACATTATATATGTGTATATATATATACAATACATTGCATATTGGCATATACAACCAATAAATATATAATATACAGAGGGAAATGTTTGCCACTTTCCCCCAAATTGTGTTTCAAATTCTTCAAGATATTTTTGGTAATTATTTTTATTGTGGCAAAATATACAGAATACGAAATACGTCATCGTGACCATTTTGAAGTGTACGATTTTAAGCACATTCCCAATGTTGTGCAGCCATCACCACTATTTCCAGAATTCTTTCACCATCGAGCCAATGGCTTTGTAGCCATTAAACAGTATTCCCTACTCCCAATTCTCAACCCTCAGACCCTGGTAACCTCTTCTATATTTTATGTCTCTCTACATTTGCCAACTTCCAGGTACCTCATTAAAGTAGAATCATATAATATTTGTCCTTTTGTGTCTGGCTCATTTCATTTAGCATGATGTTTTCAAAGTTCCATCTCTGTCATAGCGTAAATCAGAACTTCATTCCTTTTATGGCTGAATAATATCCCATTGTTTATCCATTCATGTACTGATGAATATTTGGGTTATTTCTAAATGTGGGCTAGTGTAACCAATACTGCAATAAAAACACTGGTGTGAAAATTTTCAGGTTGGAAAGCCGCAAACACGTATTTGTTCCATAATCAAATGAGGCATAAATATCCTCCTACATAACCCCTCTCAGTACATTACGATACATGTTAATATATTAAAGACCAAGAAATCTGTAGCTTAAAAAAAAAAGCAACACTAACTCTATTAAACTAAGAGGATTCTTAACTGACTTTACCATGGACTCATTATTTTAAAAATAGAACATTTCTAATCCATGTATCCTATTGAACACACTTAGGCACAAACAATGCTCTATGGTTTAGAAGAATGTTGGATACAAACAAAATTGTAGACATAGTATAAATTTAGCTAAGCAAAAGTAAGTTTATATAGAGATATATAAAAAATACAAGGAAGTTCACCAAAGGATTTACATACAATGTTTGTCATAAGATAGTTGAATTATGGGGGTGCCTGGGTGGCTCAGTCAGTAGAGCATGCGACTCTTGATTCTGAAGTTGTGAGTTCAAGCTCCACATTGGGCATAGAGTTCACAAGAAGATAGTTGAATTATGAATAATTTCTGGTTTTTTTCTTTTATCTGTGTTACTTATTTTCTAAAAGGATCATATATTACCTCTACAATCAAAGAAATTCTGAGCTCAAAAATATATAAACCCGGAATAGCTCAGGGAGAAAAAGGCAAAAGAAGCATATTGTCTACACTGAACATACTCACTTCTACTTTCCATCCCTTGATTGACTCTATGCCATGCACGAGTATGCTTTCTTTAGTTATTTATCCTGCTAAAAAAAAAAATGCTATATACTCCACCAGCCTCTCCATGACTGTACCAGGGAATACAGCTCTATCCTAGAATGACAAATTAGAGCTAAAACTTGGGGGGCAGACCTAGAAGAGCACTCTGGTCCATACAGGGAAAAGGGTAGCAATACCATCACATTATTTGATGTTAAAGATGGTCTCTTATTTGCTTCAGATATCATGAGTCTAAAAATCAGACCTAAGAAGTAGTGATTATGGTCTCCTCTGTCCGTGAATTGCCTTAGATTAACATTTCCTTTTCCTCACTTCACTATAGGTGAACTTCACTTTCCTTTTAGAGAAACGGGGAGCCGGGGTGGCTTTTGCAGCCTGGCAGGCAGCCTTGGCCCCAGAAGACTGCGAGCCCAAGATGTGAGAGGAGGCTGAGTGCAAGTTGTCCTATTCTTAGAAGCTTCCTGGAAATTTCATTAAGGGCTTTTTTTTTTCATGAGATTTTTAAATTTAAGGGTGAGTGATATTTTAGTATGTGGTCCAATTTGGGAGACACAGAGCTGCGCTCAGTAGAAGAAACTACCGTACTGACAGATCTATCTACTAAACATTTCTGTGCCAGTAGGTTAATTATACCTTGTCTTTATTGATTGGCCATCTCCTGACACGTTCCTTCAGACTTCTGCGATCATCAGAATCGTGGGCTGGGTGGACCTAGGATTGGATCCAGCTCGACATTTCTTCAAACCAGGAAAATAACCCCGGCTGTTAAATGGCTCTGGGCAAGTGACTTAATCTTCCTGAACTTGGGTCTTTTTCTGCAATGGAATTGTTGTGACAATCAAATAGGGCTTAAACTGCAACATGCTGTATAAAGGTGAGAAATTACCACAAGAACTGTTCTCACTCTCCGAAGAGTGACCAGCCAGGACCCCTCTTGGTCAACAGAGTATGCTCACCCCACCCTTACTCGGGTGCCCCTCTGCCTGACAACCTTGCCCAAATCCCATCATTATTCACCACCCAAATCAATTTCCCCCCTAGTTCAAGAAAACATGTTCTGATGCAACCTGGTTGTCCGTGATTTCTCTTTTTCTGAATTTCTCTAGCTAGTACTTGCAACTGATGTCAAAGAATGTATCGACTCAAACAGTGTGCCTGGCTCCCGAGTCTTTCATGTCTTTCTGTCCTGCCTTTCCATAGCCCAATTTAAAAAAAACTACACTTCTTGTAGACGTAAAACCCACGTACAGAAAACTGTCTGCGTAGCAAAAAGCAACCCACGCAGCCGCCATCTGAATCACACATGGGACCATCACAAAGGCTAGTAAACAGCACCTCACCCGACTTCTAAGGCCACAGATTAGTTTCAACTATTTTTGAATTTTCTATGAAGTATGTATTCTTTGGTGTCTGGCTCCTTTTGCTCCACATTATGTTTTAATAATCCTCCATGCTCTTGTATGTGGCAGTAATTCCTTCACGTTCGTTGCTGTATTTTTCCTGTTGCATGGACACACTGTAATTTATGTCTCCACTCCACTGTTATTTGAGGACATTTGAGTTGTCTCCTGGTTTGGCTATTTTAATCAGTGCTGCTCTGTACATAGAAGATTTGGCTTTCTGTGAACACTTGCACCCATTTGTTTGGAGTGTATGTCTAGCAACGGGACTGTTATAGGACCCAGTTTCTCAGTTTCTCAGTGCAGCTTCACCAATTTACACTCCCAGTAGCAACATGCATGAGCTCCATTACTCTGCAATCCCACAATACTTGGTATTATCAGTCTTTTATATGTGGCCATATTGTTGGTGTAGCCTCTATTTCATTGTGATTTTAGTTTGCATTTTCCTGATAACTAATGAGGTTGAGTACTTTTTTTTAACGCTTTTTAAAAAAAATTATTTTGAGAGACAGAGCAGGAGCGGGGGAGGAACAGAGAGAGAGGGAGACACAGAATCTGAAGCAGGCTCCAGGCTCTGAGTTGTCAGCATAGAGTCTGTCGTGGGGCTCAAACCCACACGAACTGTGAGATCATGACCTGAGCCGAGGTTGGATGCTCAACCGACTGAACCATCCAGGCGCTGCACTTTTTCACATGTTCATTGGCCATGTGGACATCCTCTTTCGTGAAGAAGATAATGTCCTGTTTCTACTAGGTTTTCTTTTTCTTATTAACTTGTACAGAATGTTTATGATATATGTATTGCAAATATTTTCTCCCACGCCATGGCTTTCCTTTTCATTCTTGTAATGGTGTCGTTTGATAAACAGAAATAATCAGCATTTTAGTATTTTCCTTTCCAGATAAAGTTTTCTGTGTCTTGTAGGATCATGAAAATATTCTTCTGTTATTTTTTAGAAGGTTTATTGTTTTGTAGTTCATATTTAGACTTAAAATCACCTGGGACTGTTTCTGTTAAATAATGTGTGAGGTGAATATCAAGATTCAGGGTTTTTTTCATTTGGATATCCAACTAACTGTATCATTGATTAAAATGAGCATTGTGTCCCCTCTGCTCTGCCAGTGGCTCCACACTTCCTATTCAGTTCTATTGTTCTATTTGTCCATCCTTATGCCATCAACACACTGAATTAATTACCATATTTTTATAATAATTCTTACATATGGGAGAGTAACTGTTCCAACTCTTAAAGAGTCTCTTAGCTATTCCCGTCCCTCCACATTTCCATGTAAAATTCTCTATAAATTTTGTCTACCCCTAGAAAAGGATATCTGTTGGAATTTCAGTTGAGAGTCCATTGAATCTTAGATGAATTTGGCGGAGAACTGACCTCTTTACAATAGTAAGTCTTCCTATCCATGAATCTGTTTGTTTTAGCGCTTCTTTAATTTCTCTCAATCATTGTTGCATAGTTTTTGGTCTAACATAATACACATTTTTCATTATATTGATTCCTAGGTGGTTGATGGCCTTTTATTCTATCGTGAGAATATTCTTTAAATTTCATTTTCTATGTGTTTGTTGCTGCTGTACACACACTTAATTTTTGTGTATTGTCTTGAACCCAGTAAGTTTCCTACGAACTTCTTAACTCTAAAAATTTACCTAATAAATTCTTTTGCATTTTCTAGATACATAATTACGTTCTCTGTAAATAATAAACTTTCCCTCTTTCTTCCCAATAGTTATGTTTTACTTCTTTTCCTTTCCTTATTGTACCATTGCAAGATGGGAACTCCAGTAACATGATAATCAGAAGTGATGAGAGTAGGCTTCCTCGTTTATTTCCAATCTTGGGGAAATAGAATATTTCACTATTTAGAATGATATTTATTGTTAGAGATTTTTGATAGATGCCCTTTATCAGGTTAAGGACATTCCTGTTCCTTTCTATTCCCGGTATTCAAGGAGTTATGTTTGTTTTCTTTTTGCTTTGTTTTATTTATTTTTAATCATGAATGGGTTCTACACATACCGAATGTTTTGTATACATCTACTGAACACATAGGATATCATCCTTGTCCTTTATTATGTTAACAAAATTAAATTCAAGTTTTATTCACTTTTTGTTTATATCAAGACTGACTGGAAGTGTGTCTCTTTGTCAGGTTTTAGTATAAGGACTATGTTGCTCATAAAAATAAGTTGGGAAGTGATACTACCAACTCTATGGGTATAATTTCTTCCTTAAATGTTTCATAGAATTTACCAGTGAAACCATTTGGGGCTGGAGTCTTTCTTGTGGGAAGGTTGGTTTTGTTTTGTTTTCTTTAATGTTCATTTATCTTGAGAGAGAAAGAGAGAGGGAGAGAAGAGAGAGACAGAGAGACAGAGAGAGATCATGCGAGCATGGGGGAGGAGCAGAAAGAGAGGGAGAGAGAGAATCCCAAGTAGGCTCCATGCTGCCCATGCAGAGCCTGACTCATGAGATCATGACCTGAGCCAAAATTAAGACTCAGACACTCAACTGATTGAGTCACCCCAGTGCTCCTAACAAGTGTGATTTCTTTAATAAATATAGAGCTATTTGGATTTCCTATTTTATTTAGTGCAAGGATTGGTAAATCGTGCCTTTTTAAGAATTTGTTCGTTTTATCCAATTGTTCATAATATTCCCTTATTATAGTTGAATGACTGTAGGATCTGTAGGGATAGACTTTCTTTCATTTCTGATATTTGTTAATTTGTGTTTACTTTTTTTTCCACCAGGGGTGTCAGGGATTTATACATTTTACTATTTTTTCCCCAAGAACCATATTTGATCTTTGTTAAATTTCTTAATTATTTGTTTTGTATTTTATGATTTCACCTCTTATTTTCTTCCTCACTTTTACCTACTTTGGGTTTAATTTACTCATATTTTTCTACCTTTTTAGGATTGAAACACAGATCATTGAATTTAAACTTTTCTTCTTTTCTCACATAAGCATTTAATGCTATAAGTTTCCCTCTACATTCTGCTAAGTTCAGCCATATCTCTCCAATTTTGATATGTTGTATTTTCATTGTTATTCAAATAAAAATAAATTTTAGCTCCTCTTGTGATCACTTCTTTGACTTTGGGCGATTTAGAAGTATAATCTTTAATTTCAGAATATTTGGACTTCTCTAGACATTTTAATTTAATACTCTTTTATTAGAGGACATAATCTCTGAGATTTCAGTTTTTCAGAGATCTGCTGAGATTTGCTTATTAAGCAAATTAAGTCTATTTTTTTAACAATCCATTTGTATTTGAATATGTATTGTATAGTTGGATGTAGAGTTTTATAAATGTCAATTAGGTCAAAGAGGTTGATCATGTTTCTCAAGTCTCTAACCTCTACCTTTCATCTGGTTGTTCTATCAATTATTGAGAGAGGAGTGTTAAAGTCTTGAACTATGATTCTGGACTTTCCTAGTCCTTTCTTTTGTTTTGCACGTTTTTGCTAAATGAATTTTGAAGCACTCTCGATTTAGGTGTGTACACGTTTATGATTGTTATGTCTTCCTCGATAACTGACTGTTATCATTATGAAATGTTCCTCTTTACCTCTGATAACACTCCTAGTCTGGAGGTATATTTTATATTATATTGATATTAATATAGCCAATTTAGCTTTCTTAGGCTTAATATTTGACCAAACATCTTTTTTATGTTTTACTTTGAATCTATCTGTGTTTTTATGTTTAAAGGGCATCTCTGGTAAACATGCCTTTTTATACAGTTTGACAATCTGTGCCTTTAAGTGAAGTGTTTAGCTCACTTACATTTTGTGTAATTAGCAATAGGGCAGGACTTAGGTCTATTAATTTGCCACTGTTTCCTTTGTCTTATCTGTTTTTGTTTCCTGTCTCTTCCTTTTCTGCATTTTTACGGGATGGGGATTAATCCAATATTTTTATCATTCCTTTATAATTTCTCTGCTGACTTTTTTGCTATCCCACTCTGCAATTATTTCATTGATTGCTCTAGGAATTAGTATATTTTTTTTAATTTATCACAGACTTTGAAGATAATCTTATATCACTTCAGGTAAAATGTAAGAACTTTGCAACAGTGTATTTTTTATTTATAGCTCCAACTTTTGTACCATTTTGCATATATATAATATTTATTTATGTTATAAATGACTTAATATAATTTTATAGTTTTTTATGAAAGTCATGTTGTTTAAAGAAATTGAAAGGAGAAAAAATATGTTTCTATTTACCTACATATTTATCATTTCTGGTCATCTTCATTCCTTCCTATTGGTCCAGGTCTTCATCTGATATCATTTCTCTTCAGCCTGAAGACATTTCTTTTTTTTTTAAAGTTTATTTATTTATTTAAATATTTTAAAATAAAAAATATATATTTATTCTTGGGAGAGAGAGAGACAGCGCATAAGAGGGGGAGGGACAGAAAGGGAAGTCACAAAGAGAGAAGGAGACAGAATCTGAAGTAGGCCCCAGGCTCCCAGCTGTCAGCACAGCGTGTGACCGAGGCATGAACTCACAAACCATGACATAATGACCTGAGCCAAAGTCGGAGTTTAACTGACTGAGCCACCCAGGTGGCCCTAAATATATATTTTTTAATACTTCATTATTTTTGAGGGAGAGAGAGACAGCATGAGTGGGGGAGGGGCAGAGATACAGGGAGACACAGAATCTGAAGCAGGCTCCAGGCTCTGAGCTGTCAGCACAGAGCCCCACTGGGGGTTCGAACTCACAAGATGAGAGATCATCACCTGAACCAAGGTCAGATGCTTAACTGAGCCACCCAGTTCTTTTTTTCAAGAATTTTTTAATGTCTACTTATTTTTGAGAGACAGACAGAGACAGAGACAGAGTGCGAACGAGGGAGGGTCAGAGAGAGAGGGAGAAAAGAGAGTCCCAAGCAGGCTCCACACTGTCAGCACAGAGCCTGACTGGGGGCTCAATGCCCATCTCACTACCGTGAAATCATGACCTGAGCCGAAAATCAAAAGTCAGCTACTTAATCGACTGAGCCACTTGGGCGCCCCCTGAAGACATTTCTTCAGCATTTGTTGAAGGTTAGTTCTGTTGGTGTAGTATAATTAAAAAAAAAAAAAAAAAAAAAGCTAATCTTTGTCCCCTTGGAATTTTCTGAGTGATAGGAGTGTCTTTGTTATGTTAATGAAGTGACTCAAGGCAGACATCTAAGTAGTTTCAGGATGGGGGCTGGTCATCAGAAAGACCAACCACACAGTTAGAGGAACTTTGGACCAGCCTGACCTCTGACAAAGGAGGGGAGCTGGAGACTGAGCTCCATCATGTGGCCAATGAACTAATTAAGCCCGCCCACGTAATGAAACCCCCAGGAAACTCTGGGTTAGTGGGGGCTTTCTTGTTGGTGGAAAAGTGGGATACCCTGATTCAATGGGGACAGAAGCTCATGGGCTTGGAACTCTAGCACCTCTTGCTATATGTATCTGTTCATCTGGTTGTTCATTCATATTCTAAGAAAATGATCATTGTAAGTACAGCACTTTCCTGAGTTCTGTGAGTCAATTTAATCAATTATCAAACCTGAGGGGTCATGGGAATCCCTGAATATGTAGCCAGTTAGAAGTGTAGATGGCATCCAAGACTTGTGAATGGAGTCTGAGTGGAGGCGGTCCCAAGAAGGACTTTGCCCTTAGCTTGCAGGGTCGGTACAATCTCCAGGTAGTGTCAGAACCAAATTGAATTGCAAAACACCCTGTTGGTGTCAGAGAATTGGTGTCAGAACAGAGGTGGTGATGAGTTTTCTCAAGTTTTGTTTAGTTGAAATGTTGTAATTGGCCCTCATTTGAAACATATTTTCACTGGATATAGATTCCATGTTTATAGTTCTTTTTACCCCCTTTTCAGTTACTTTTAAAAACACTGTCCTATTATTTTTCCTCTCCATTGTTTCTGATGAGATGCCTGCCAGCTTTTGAATTGTTGTTCTCATATACAATGTTTCACTTTTCTCTGGTTGCTTCTAAACTTTACCTTTATGTTTGATTTCAGTAATGTAATTATGATGAGCCTAGTTGGGATTCTCATTGTTTTTAACCTTGACTGGCATTTATTGGAGCTTCTTGGATCTGTTTATTCACAAAGTTCAGGAAATTTTCTGTCATTATTTTTTCAAATATTTTTCTGTCCCATTTTATTTTTCTTTTCCTCCTGAGACTCCAGATACCCTTCAGTTAGACGACTTCACATTGTCCTGCATATTATTGAAGTTCTAATTATACTTTTTTTCCCATTTTTTTCCTCTGTCCTTTTCAAAAAAAATTTTTTTTAATGTTTATTTATTTTTGAAGGAGAAACAGAGCGTGAGCAGGGAAGGGGCAGAGAAAGGGAGACACAGAATCCAAAGCAGGCTCCAAGCTTTGAGCTGTCAGCATAGAGCCCAACACAGGGTCACAAACTGTGAGATCATGACCTGAGCCGAAGTCAGACACTTAACTGACTAAGCCACGTAAGCACCCCTATTTTTTCTCTGTTCTTTAGATTAAGTTCTATTGACCAATTTTTTAGGTTTGTTAACCCTTTCCTTTGTCTTTTCATATCTGCTCTTCATCCAGGCTGTTACATTTATTTCTGATGTTTTTATTTTCAGCTGTAGAATTTCCATTGACACTTTCTAATAATTTCCATTTCTCTGCTGAGATTTCATATCTCTTTATTAATTATAATTATGTTCCCTTTAAGTCTTTGAAAATGTTTATATAGCTATTTTAAAGTCCTTGTGTATGCCAACATCCAGATCATCTAATAGTAAGTTTCTATTGACTGCTATTTCTCTTGATCACATTTTCCTATTTCTCTGTGTGTCTAACAACATTTCATTGTACACTAGAGATTTTAGATGGCACACCATGGAGGTTGTATACTATTATCTTTCTCTGTACAGTTTTGTTTTTCTTTTAATCAGGGGATGAACTTGGCTGGATTCAAACCCCAAAAACCCTCTCTGTTATGATGGGTAGTGGCTAAGTCTCTGCTAACTTCTTTCAAACTTCCACTGTTGCTTTTCACTGGGCTTCTTGGAGTTTGCCCCACACATGTGTAGTTCAGGGGTCATCCGGGGATGTGGGCAGAGTTTGCATGTGCATTTTGGGGCTCTCCTTTGGCTCCCCTTTCCGAGATGTCCTCTCTTACTCTCTTTCTGCTGTAGTGGCCCTCAACGCCACTTGACGATTCTTCAAACTGGTAAGCATGGTGTTCCCTTACTGGATTCTTGTTGCCCTATATTGTATGGACTGGAGTGCCCTAAGGCAGAAAGCATATAAAGGCACATCTCCTCCAGAAAAAAAAAAATTGCTGTCCTCTCCAGTTTTTGCCTGCTTTTGGTCACTATCTAGTGCCTTCAAGTAGTTTATTGCCCCTCCAGAATTTATCATTGTTTTCTGTAGGAAGGTTTAATACAAGCTACTCCAAAATTACTAGAGTGAAACCTATGGAAAGGTTTCAAATTATGGATTACAGTTCTTCTTTCAGCACAGAACTATTTAGATTTCTTATTTCGTCTTGTCCCGGATTTGATAAATCCTGTTACTCAAGGAATTTGAATTGAAAATTTCAAATTTATTAACATAAGGTTGTTTGTGATATATCTTTATATATATATATGATATATATGTTTAGATAAAATATTTTGAATTTATATGAAACTGAGTAGAAAACGAGAGAAAATTGCAGAGCACTGTCCAAATCTAAACCAAAAATTTCTTTTAAATATATTGTCCATGAGGAGCACCTGGGTGGCTCAGTGGGTTAAGCGTCTGACTCTTGATTTCGTCTCTGGTCACGATCTCACGATTCGGGAGTTCAAGCCCTGCATCTGGCTCTGCACTGACAGCATGGAGCCTGCTTGGGATTCTCTGTCTCCTTCTCTCTCTGCCCCTCCCCCACGATCGAACGTGTACTTGTGTGAGAGGTGCTACCTCTCTCTCAAAAGAAATAAACTTAAAAAAAATATCGTCCATGACATTTCTTTCTATTTTCCTATATTATCCATTTGACTTTAATTTTATAACATTTAAATGACAGGAATTTTTTTAAAAATTAAAGTGTTTTTAAAATTACAAAAATTTTAGCTATTTAAAATTTCCTAGTTTTTAAAAATATGATTATCTGTGAGATAAAACACGGCTTAATTGCTCCCTTCAGAAATTACATATCCTGAAAATTGCCTAAGCCTTTTGCTTTTCTCTTTAGTAATAAAAAAAATGCCTCTGAAAGTGGCGTTGTAGTTCAATCATAAATGAACTAGAGTGCATTATTTAAAAAGTAGCTTTCTTATGAAATCTACATTCCAGTTTTGTAGCCAAGAGGAAAAATAGCAAAGAGATGTTGATTTAAAATCAAATAAAGATTTTAAAAGTCTGGTTCTGTGAATTTAAATTCTCAAATTACAATCCACAGTAACTTCATCTGGGAAGTAAACTTTACTTATCCTCAGTAGGAGAAGGTCTTCATACACTTCTCAAATATCTGTTGTTCATTCCCTTGTCATAACCTGTAATTCAGTTATCACAATGCATCCTTAATTCATTATTTGAAACTTACACTTAATTTTCTACACTTAAAATAACCTTCTGTTTTCTTTTCCATTCAGCAAATATCAATTTCACCATTTCTGTTTTCTATCAAGGAGTAAGGTCAAATTGGAAGAATGAGGTTAGGTCTGTGTCTTCTTGGGTCTAATGAAAAAACTGCTTTACTTTGTCACTAAAGACATTGCTCTATTTTCTTTTTTTTAAGTCAGTTTATTGAGGAGCAATTCGAATACAGTAAAATCCACCCTTTTAGAGGCAATGATTTTTGACCAACTCATACAATCCAGAAGGCACCATCACAATCAAGCTATAGAACATTTTCCTCAATCTGAAATTTCCTCATGCCCCTTTGTTGTCAAATCTCTCCCTACGTTTAGTGACAATCACAAAGCTGTTTTTATCCCTATAAGTTTGCTTTTTCCAGAATGTCATAATGCATTTTGTCATGCAGCACTTTGAGCCTAGATTTTTCACTGACCATAATGCATTTGACATTTATTCATGTTGTTGCATGCAGTAGTAGTTCAGTCTATTTTATTGCTGAGTAGTATTCCCCCGTATGGACGTACCGCCACATTTTGTTTATTCATTCACTAGTTGATGGACATTTGAATGACTTCCAGTTTCTGGTAATCATGAAGAAAGCCAGTATAAACGTCTATGGGTTGTTGTTTAAATTTGCATTTCCCTAATTATTAGTGTTGTTGAGTACCTTTCCATCTGCTTTTTTGCTACCCATGTATTGTCTTCAATGAAGTGTTTGTTCAAATGTTTTGCTCAGCTTTAAATTGAGTTGTTTCTTTGTTACTGAGTTGTGAAGGTTCCTCATACATTTTGGATATGTGTTTCGAAAATATTTTCTCCTAGTCTATGTCTTGCATTTACATTTTCTTCAAAGTGTCATTCAAATATGAGAAGTTTATAATTTTGATGAAGTCCAGTTCATCAAGTTTTTCATGTATAGGTTCAGCTTTTTGTATCCTATCTAATAAATCTTCTAACCCAAGGTCACAAAGGTTTTCTCATGTTTTCCTTTGGAATTGTTAAACTGTTAGGTTTTACATTTAGGTCTGTGATCCACTTTCCAGTTAATTTTTGTATACGGTTTAAAGTATGGGTCGGATACATTTTGTCGCAGATGCATATGTCCAATTGTTCCAACATAATTTGCTGTGAAAACTATCCTTTCACCATTGAATTGCCTTGGCCTATTTCTGGATTCTTCACTGATCTTTGTTTTTCATTTCACAAATACCCCCACTGTCCTGATTAATGTGGTTTCCTAGTATGTCTTGAAAACACATAATATGAATACTCTAACTTTGTTCTTCTTTTTCCAAAGGGCTTTGAGTATTTTAATTCCTTTGATTTTTCTTATAAATTTCAGGATCAGTTTATGGAGTATGACAAAAAATGTGCTGAGATTTTGGTTGGAATTGTATTGACTCTATAGATCAATGTGGAGAAAACTGACATCTTAACAATATTGAATTCCAATTAATGAACACGATACGTCTTTCCACTTATTGTGGGTCATTTGTTTCTCCCATAATCCTTTTAGGGTGTCAGTATATAGATTTTGCACATGTTTTATTAGATTTTTGTCCCAATGTATTTCACGTTTCTATGCTGATTCCGCATAGGCAATCATATTTTCTGTGATTAGACAGTTGTGTTTATTTTTTTTAATTTTTAATTTTTATTTTTGAGAGAGAATGAGAGAGGCAGAGCATGAGTGGAGGAGGGGCAGAGAGAAAAAGAGACACAGAATCCAAAGCAGGCTCCAGACTCTGAGCTATTTTTTTTTAATTTATACACCTTTTATTTATTTTTCTTGCCTTATTGAACCAAAAAAACCCCTCTTGGTTTGATGTTGAAGTTGAGCGGTGAGAGTGGGTATATTTACCTTGTTTCTGTTATTAATATTAGTATTCAGTATTTCACATTAAGTATATTAGCCACAGATTTTTCATAGATACCCTGTATCAGCTTGAGGAAGTTACCTGTAATTCCTGGTTTGCTTAGAGTTTTCATCAGAATTGTTATTGAATTTTGTCAAATGATCTTTTTATATGTAATGAGATCATCATTTTTTTCCTTTAATCTGCTGATATGGTAAATTATATCAAGTGATTGTCAAATATTGAACCATATTGCATTCCAAAGGCAAACCTTACTTGATCATGATGTATTCTTGTTTTAATATATTGCTGGATTTGATTGGCTAACATTTTGTGGAAGTTTTTTATGGTATTCTTAAGGAATATTAGTTTGCAGTTTTATTTTCTTATAATGTCTTTTAGTAGTTTTGGTACTAGGGTAATGCTGGCCTCATAAAATAAGTTGGGATGTTTTTCTTTCCATAATGTTTTTTCTCTTTTATATACTTGGTATGACAATTTCTTAAATGCAGAATTCACCAGTGAAGCATCTGGCCAGGCTGCTTTGGAGACAACTTCAAATGAACCCTATGAATTCACATTTTTCAGTATATATAGAATAATGCAGTTTCCTTGAGTAAGCTTTGCTGATTTTCATCTTTCAAGAATTTGTCCATTTTATGTAGGTTGACAAATTTATTGGTGTAAAGGTGTTCATCATATTTCCTTATTATTCTTTAAAATTTTTTAAATTTTTAATTATTTATTTGAGAGAGAGCGAGAGAGAGGAAGGGCAGAGAGAGAGGAAGACAGAGGATCTGAAGCAGGCTCTGTGCTGATGGCAGAGAGCCTAATGTGGGGCTCAAACTCCCGAACCGCGAGATCATGACCTGAACTGAAGTCAGACACTTAACCGAACCGACAGAGCAACCCAGGCGCCCCTCCTTATTATTCTTTTAATGTTTCCCTTTGGGGGGTTAATAGCTTGAATCTCGGTTCAGCACCTCTTGTTTCACTAGGTGGCTTGGTGTTGACCCTGTGTAAGTGTAGTTCACGGCCAGTCAGAGATGTGGACAGTTGGGGTTCCCCCTCTCTGTCGCTATCCTTTTAGGGATTCCCCTTTAATTTTCTACTTGTTGTTGCCCTACACTCTGGATCTTCTAACAAGTGAGACTGTGGGTTTTATATTGGAGTTTTACCCATTATGCCCAGTGCAAATAGAGCCTACCTTGGTCTAAACACTGTAAGATCTGCAAACTCAACAGGGCCATTTCCTTCCTCCATGTATGGACAATCTCCGGTATCTTCCTGCTTTTAATCACTCTCTGGGATCTTTAGATAGTGCTACTTGAAACATATTCTGTCCATTGTGTGTGCGTATGTGTGTGCATGAATGTGTGTGTGTGTGTGTGTGTGTGTGTGCATGCACATAGGTTGGTCTGATAAGAAATGCTAACTGTTAGTGGAGGTGGAACTTGCAGGGCTTATTTTTAACTAGTACTAGTAAGGCCCCCAATTATTATCTGTTCCATATGAAGTGAAATCTTTTTCTAAAGGACCAAGACTGAGAGAAATCGTCCCCAGATTCTATAAATCAGAGACAGCCATTCCGTTACTTTCAGATTTTGCAGCATTTCCTTGAGTCATTAAAAAAATTTTACATTTATTTATTTCTTGAGATATAGAGTGAGACATAGCATGAGTGGGGAGGGTCAGAGAGGGAAGGAGACACAGAATCTAAAGCAGGCTCCAGGCTCTGAGCAAGCATTCAGCACAGAGCCTGACGCGGGGCTCGAACCCACCAACCGTGAGATCATGACCTGAGCCGAAGTCAGACACTTAACCGACTGAGCCACTCAGGTGCCCCTCCTTGCGTCATTTTTAAGCTGTGGAAATTAAGTAAAGACCCAGGACCTTCCTTCTTAGCGTGGAAGGGGAGTAAGTTTGAGTCCTCACTTCACCGCACTTTGTACATCATGCTTTCAGAAGATCCAGCATACGGAATGCTCTAGTCAAGTAGAAACTTCATTTTAGAGAAAGGCGTTTGCCCTGCTTCCTGCCTCCCCCCCCCCTTTCCTTCCTTTCTGAGTTAAGCTGTGAACCCTAATAGAATACCTGAGGATCCCTTTGTTCACTTTTCCATAAGCTGAGAGGAAATGCTACACAATCAGCAACCTACTTTTCTCTTCCTGGTCCACCTGGTTTCCCCTGCTTCCCAGGCCACCAAAAGGTCCCCGAACCTCACTCGTGCTTCAATTTTGAAGCATGTCCTAGATGAGAGAAGGAGTTAAGTGAGGGGCAAGTTGACTACAACCATTTACCTAAAGTACTGCATCAGCCTACCTCTGTAATATGTCATTTTTCTCCATAAGTAAATACATAAAATGCTTATTCATGCACCAGACATTTTGATAGGCAAAGGAGGGTTAATGATAAGTAAGACATAGCCCTTGCCTCTTGTTGAGCCATTTAAACAAAAAGTGCAGCTGTATGTTGCCAGCTCTGTGCTGGAGGAGTGGAAAATGATGGGGGGCATAAGGGGAAGAGCGGTCCATTCCAATCTGGCGGGAGGCGGTGGTTCAGGTGAGACTCTGTGAGTAAGTGTTGACAAGGCGCACAGGGATGAGGATGGGAGAGCTGGCTATTCGAATATAGAGATCACAAACCTGAACCTGCCTGGTATTTTCAGGAAGAGTTCAGGGATGTTGGTGCCATTGGAGCAGGGGGCACGAGGTGTGATAGGAGAGAAGGCTGAGGAGGTAGGAAAGAGTCCTAACAAGAAAGGATTCGTTACATGATTAAAGAGTTTGGATTTCATCTTGTGGAGTGTACTAAGCCATCAAAGTGTCTTAATCGGAGCATAGCAGGATTGCATAGTGTTTTAGGAAAATCCTTGTATTCATTCGTGTATGTGCTTGATGCCTGTCAGGGTCCCTCCCCCAAGAGGTGGTCTGATGGCGCTAAAACACGGGATCAACAGAAGAAACCCTCTGGTCTAAAATCAGACTACAGTCATCTATTGTGCATTACACTGAGCCTCTTTTATGCCAGATACGGTCTGGGGACCAGACCTGTTTGGACTTGGCTTGGGTGAGAATCTGGTAGTCGTTTCCAAAGACGATTTGGATTTCAAGAGGAAAATCACAGCATCAGAGTTCCAGGCAAAGTGGCATTATAGGCCAGCCAGATTATGCAAAACTTAATGCAGCAAAATAACCACACTCAAGTCTATCTGAGAGCATGACCAAGAAGGTTGTTGAAGCCATAGGTCTCTGTGAATAAAATAGGGATGTCTTTTCAAACACTTATTGTTTGGAAATCAGAAGGAGAAGAATGAAAATGAGCTCAGTTTTCTTTCTGAGAGCAGGACTAAGAGCTTAGTTCAGGCAAGTTTCTTGGAGCTCTGAAATGAACAAAATATTGAAACACAGTGAGCTGTGTGTCATGGTACAGAAGAAATGGGTTCTTTCCACAAGCCTTGCTTTTCTTCTGAGTCAGGAGATGCCAGCCACAGTTGGGACAGCTACTGAAACAATGAACTTGAGGAAGAGTCAGCCAATGGCTCTCATACTGAAGCCTGTGGATCCTTGAACCCTGGGCCAGTCTTCAATGCCATTACTACACAACATTTATACAATGTCAGTGTCTGCTTAAACCATTCGACCTCAATCAACTATCACATGATAGGTAATTAGAACTAAGAGCCCCCTAAGTGGAGTCTTTTCAGAAGCAACCTCCTCTGTCTATGTTCTAAGGAGATTCCCTAAAGGAATGGTAGTGTGTGACCCTGGCTCTGCCACTTACCAGTTGGAAATAAAGTCTGTTTTTTTTTTTTCCCAACTGTCAAGTGGAAATAATGGCACTTACCAACATGGCCATTACTAATGAACTCATCAAAGTAAGGATTCTTTGTGGAGAGTTATTCAGTTGTTAGTTAATAATGATACTGACCAATGAGAATGGATAGTATCTAGAGTCAAACTGTTGAATACAGTAGCCACAAGCCACATGTGGCTGTTTGAAATCTGGCCAGTCAGAACTGAGATGGGCTGCTCGAGGTGGCACCAAAAAAGAACCAAAAAAAATCTTATTAATAATTTTTACATAACTTACATGTAAAATTACAAAATTTTAGACATATAGGGTTAACTGAAATATAATAGTATGAGAATTAACCTGTTATGTATCTTTTAACTTATTCTAATGTACCTACTAGAAAATTCTTAACAGGCAGGATGGGTCTAGGGTATTTCCCATCCACGAAACGAGTGATAAGGAATGTGAGGGTTTTGAGCACCACCTTTCAAGGTAAAGTCAGGAAACATGTGAAAAAATTTACTTATCTCATTAATTCACCCATTTTTCAGTTTCATTTCACTGACATGGTTTGAATATTTACTCTGTGCCAAGGACTGGATACAGCATAGTGAATGCCCTTTAGCGCTCGCGCTGTAACTGTGAATAGGATGAGGGGGGAGTCTCTTTGCAGCCCACAGCAGCTTCTGGGCATCTAGAATGGCTTTGGTTCTGACTCAGTATCACCAAACTAGGGGTCCCCAAAGGTATCTTCAAGGTAAGAAAAAACAACATAATACCAGGACATCTAGCTCGGTCTAGATGGTTTTTCTTCCTGCTATAGCCAGGCAGCCATTGAGTGTTTCAAAGTTGCAATATGGACCTGAATAGAAGAGTAGGCTTTCAGGGGGCTCTGTTAGCTGAGTCTGTAATGATATAGTGCTTAGGAGGCCAGGGTCATAAGTTTGTTCCCTGAACAGGTCACTTCACTTTGCTCTGATCATGCCTCGGACTTGTCCCTACAAACTCCGGCCAGCTGCCTTGTAAATATATTTGAATCACTTGGTAGACAGGGTGAGAGCATGCGAAGGGGGCAGGGCAAATCTCTCACCACTGTTGGGACAACCCCTGAAAACATTCTTGACCAAGGGTAAGGACTCAGGAGGACACTGTATACAGTGAACCCAACTAAAACCACCTTTCCCCCGCATATCTCTGCCTGAACTCACTGACCAGGCAGGAGCTGGTGGGACAAGGCTCTGGGCACCACAGCTCCCAGACAGAGAAGAACTCATGCAGCATTCCCTTTGGGCTTCAGACTTTTTTTCTAAAGATGATGTCGCCAACAAGCACGTGGAGTCTCCCCGTCTGCCCGACAGAGACTGTTTAGACTTGGAAATGTGGACACCTATCTCTTGAGTGACCCGTCTGCTGGTAATATTTACACCCACATTCACACAGAGCGGTGGTGTGTTTTAATTCCAGGCTGAGATTCAGCCTCATACACCTCACTGCAGCATCGCTGACAGAAGGGCTGGTCTGGGATCTCCAGCTACACAAATAAATACTGGAGCAGGGCCTAACAGGAAGACCCTCACTGCCCAATTTTTTCCAGATGCCAGTGATGGATGGCTGTATGTTTATATTTACTTGGTTTCCCAGGTGACTGGTATCCTGGTTTCCACTGGTCATGGCTTGATGAGCTTTCCTCCGAAGATGTGAGCTGCCTACCCCCAACAGCCCAGCTCTTGGCCCACAGGTCTACACCACACTCAACATTGTCAAGAGGTCATTGTGGTTTTTGGATGGCTAGTTAACTCTTTGCTTACCACTGCTTCCCTGAGCCTCTCTTTGTAAATCTCCAGAGCTAGCACAACAAGCTTTCAATCTCAAACCATGAAAAGAAACTACTCAAAATAACATGGTAGACAGAATAACGAATGGCCCCTCAAGAATTTCCATGTCCCAATCCTCAGAACCCATGAGTTTGTTCTGTTTCAAGGCAAAACAGGAGTAAGGCTGCTCATGGAATTAAGGTTGCCAATCACCTGACCCTAAAATAGGGAGATTATCCTGGATTACCCAGGTGGGCATGATGTAATCAGAAGTTTCCTTAAAAGTGGAAGAGAGTTGGGGCACCTGGTTGGCTCAGTTGGTTGGGTGTCCGGCTCTTGATTTCAGCTCAGGTCATGATCTCACAGTCATGAGGTCGAGTGCATGCAACTCTATGCTGGGCATGGAGCCTGCTTAAGATTTTCTCTCACCCTCTCCTTTTGCCCCTCCCCTGCTTGTGCTGTCTCTCTCAAACAACAAACAAAACAAAAAAGTGGTAGAGAGAGGCAGAAGAGAAGGTCAGAGTGGTGCAGTGGGAGAAACACTGGACCTGTCATTGCTATTGGAAGGGGCCCACGAACCAAAGAGGCAGCTTCTAGAAACTGGAAAAGGCAAAGAAAGAATTCACCCCTAAAGCTTCCAGAAAGGAACAATCTTAACTGAGTGAGACCTACCCTACAGAACTGAACCCTCTGTGAGATAATAAAATAAAGCTGCTAAATTGATGACAGTTTGTGGCAGCAGCAATAATAGAAAACTAATCAGATCTAGTTACAGTGAAAGTTTGGGCCTCCAAACTTTGCTTGATAAAAGAATTACTCCTTTGCTTTGGCGCGTGGGTGGCTCAGTTGGTTAAGTGTCTGACTCTTGATTTCGGCTCAAGTCATGTTGGATCAAACCCTGCATCAGGTTCTGTGCTGAGCATGCAGCCTGCTTGATATTCTTTCTGCCCCTCCCCTGCTCACCCTGCGTGTTTTTTGTTTTCTCTAAATAAACAAATAAACTTAAAAAAAAAGAATTACTCTTTTCCTGAGTATGATGGAACATAATAGAATACATCCCTACCCAGGCTGCCGGGGCACACACATCACTTCCCACAAAGTTTAGGGAAGGAAGGGATGATGGAACCCTTATCAGCAAGCCCTTTGAGTCCATGTGAGTAGAGAGAAGGAGCACAGTTTTGGCCGGGCCACTTAGTGCCTCTGTGACCTTGAGCAAGTCAGCCTCACTGTGTTCAGTTTCTAAAGAGGATATTATACCCTTACAGGGTTGCTGTAAACAGTAAACAAGATAAGGTATATAAAGTACCTGTCTCAGGGTCTGGGGTCAATGCAGAAATTCAATCAATCACATCCTTTTCTACCCTCTTTGTAATGATTTCTCAGATCTCTCCCATCCACTCTGATCATGTGGCCCTGGACGGTGTTTAGTTTTGTAATATCTCTTGCCAGGACTGTTTCAACAGCTACAGGGAAACTGGAGACTTCACTCCTCCTGGACAGCTTCTAGGACTGGCTTTCTAGAACACACATTCTCTCATGCCATCAGTCTTCCCATAGCTCCCGTTGCCTGGGGGTTGGTAAGTCCCACGTCATCTCAACGGTGCATGTGTATTCTTCACAAGTTCACCTTCACTGCCTTCGTTTCTGTACCCTCTGGCTTCACTTCTCTTCTTGCCCACTTTCCCTCACTTCTGTGCCTTTGGAGCTTAGTCACTGTTTTCTAACTGTGAATTGCCAGCCCCCTCTCTCCTATACCTGGGGAGCTCCCTTTTATCTCTGAAGGCTTGTTTCAAATGTCACCACTTTTACAAAGCCTCTTCTGATTCCTCCAAGAGTTCAGTGCTGCCTCCACTGTTTCCATCATTCTATGGACACTACAGAACTTAACCAGAGTACATTTTGATTACTTGTTTAATATTCCTGCCTGCCTCCCTGTCCATCTTGAGTTCTTTGATGACAGAGAGAGTGCATTTTTGCCTTTGTTCTCAGGGCTTACAATATTTGCTTTGCATATAACATATGCTCCAATATTTGTGTCTATGGGCATGAATGAATGAATGGATGAACAAATGATACATGAATACCCTCATCTTTAAAGTAGTTCCAAGGAATTCAATCTTACCTTTCCTATCCCAGGTTACAGGACCCCAGAACGACCCTTCTATGCTGTTTCACACACAGAGAGTCTTCTAACATAATAGGGTAATTGAGCAACTTTGCATTTACTCTGTTCTCTTCCTACTTTGGTTCCCCAATGAATATTGCCCTTAAATTCACAGGAAATATATTTTTGAGTGTCTGGGGGATAATGAAATAGTAAGCCGGTAATTTCAATATATGATTGTGGAAAGATATAAAATGTTTTGTCTACCAAGTCAACTCCCTCTTTTCTGGGAAATGTACCCCACTTTTAGGAATTACTGCCCTTGCCCCCCACATCAACTACAACCATGGAGTGTGAGTGAAGTCTGCTTCTCACAGTGGAGATGTGGGGACAGGACCCAGAGCTATCCAATCAGAGCCCTTCTCTGCCATTAAAAATTTTTTTTAATGTTTTATTTATTTTTGAGAGAGATAGAGACAGCATGAGCAGGGGAGGGTCAGAGAGAGAGGGAGACACAGAATCTGAAGACAGGTTCCAGGCTCTGGCCTAGCTGTCGGCACATGGCCCGATGCAGGGATCGAACCCACGATCAGTGAGATCATGACCTGAGCCGAAGTCAGATGCTTAGCCGACTGAGACACCCAGGCGTCCCCGTCTGCCATTTTTAAGAATTAAGTGGGGAAGAGTTCCCTTGTCCTTCCATAAAGCATTCTAATACAGAAAACATATTATATATTGTTCATTACGTGATTCCTCTGCCATAGGTCGAATTTCTATTTGTTTAGAGATGTAGCCCCAGCATCGAGAACGGTGCAAAGTATGGAAGGTTCTTGAAAAATATTTGTCAAATGAATAAACAAATGTTGGGAATGTGTGGGCTCAAGACTGCTAGTAGCCATGAAGCCTGCCACATCAAAGAAAACACACAGACAGAAGCAAAGGAAGGCAGGGGCCCCTGAGGGTTTTGATCCCTGAGGTTCTTAGAGCTTCTGGGATTCATGCTTTCAAGAATTCCCCCTCTCTTGGCTTCCATTAGTTTAATTTGGGACTCCTGTTTCTTGCAACTAAAAAAGAGTTCTGACTGATATAAAGGTTTTATTGTACAAACTGAGCTGGGAGATCCCAGGAAAGCGATCAATAGAGCTTTCTTGGGGCAGAATATGAATGCATGAAAGTTGAACTCTTAAGTATATCAGTAAACGACATTTGAGGAGGATTCGTGCTGCCCAGGAAAACAACAACAACAACAAATAAACAAACAAAAAAAACTGCACTCAATGAAGATTTTTTTAAAGTTTATGTATTTTGAGACAGAGCATGCACTAGGGATGAGAGAGAGAATCCCAAGCAGGATCCGTGCTGTCACACGCGGGGCTCGATTTCATGAACCATGAGATCATGACCTGAGTTGAAGAGTCAATCACTTAATCGACTGAACCACCTGGGTGCTCCTGCTCAATGAAGATTTATTGGGTAAGATCATATATGTGTTTCTCTTTCCTTAATAATTTTACTTATCCCATCTTGTGATACCCTATCAGTCAAGTTCAATCAGAGAAACAGACCAGGAGGAATAGCAGTAGTAGGAGATGTATATTAGTAGGAGGATATAGATGTTCAGAGACTTACTACAAGGAATTGTAGTAAGTAGTAATTTATAATGTAGTAATTTATGTGATTGCAGGGGCTGTCTAGACAAGTCTGAAATCCGTGGTGTAGGCCATCATGAGGTCAGGCTGGAACCGTCAGGTCTGAGCTGAAGCTGCTGTCCACAGGCAGAATTTCTGCTTCTTCAGAGAAGAAACTCTTAACACTTTCTTGTTGAACTTTCTGAAGCATCATTTTTGCATATATCACTATATGCATTGTATTTACAAGTAAACTAACACGAAATATTTCCATCCCAACACACACACATTTACTGGAATATTTGCATTGGCCAAATAGTATTTCATTGTGGTAATAAAAGATAACTTTATTTAATGAAGTTCATCTTGATGAATATTTGGGTTTTTATTTTCAGGCTTTTAAATATTATTTATCTATCTTAGGCTACTTTTAGAAGAACATCTGTAGGATAAATTCTTAGGAGTGGCTTAAAGGACATTTAAAAATTTTGAAACATACTGCCAAATTGTATTCCAAAAAGTTTGCACTAATTTAAATTCCTACCCACAGTATACAGATTTTCTTATTTGGTATTTTCTTTCCAATATCAAATATTCCTTTTCTTCCTTCCTCTCTCTCTCTCTCTCTCTCTCTCTCTCTCTGTCTCTCTAATTTGGAAAAGCTCTTTAAATTAAGAAAATTAACCCTTTTTTGTCATATTTGTTTAAAATTTTTTACCAATTTATTATTTATATTTGTACTTTGGCTGTGGAATTTTTTTTTTTGCCATATAAATGTTTTAAAGTTCTCAAATGTAATATACTAATTTCCTTTATGGTTTCCTGGTGCACTCTGTGTTGAATGTCTGTTTTCTTGGCAGGAAATCTAGACCTGGGATTCAAAAGAAAAATCCTTCATGCTAAAGGATTATTTTAAGAGTCATGGAGAAGTGAAAATGTATAAGGAATTTTATTACAAAATGCTTCTGTTCTGGGTCCTAAGGAGATCCTGTCTCAGCCCCTAAAAGCTGACAGGGCAAAGAGGGCCAGACAGTCTTAATTGAGGATTTCTTAACTTAATTGAGGTTGGGTTTCAATTCCAGCCTTGGGAGAAGCCTTATCTCTCTAGCCATCCTCCTTGTCAATGTGCAAATCTCACCCAGCCTGCTTGCCAAGAAGTCTGAGAAGAAAGGTCCCTAGCCCCGTTAGAGCTCCAGTTTTGATTCACACTCTGTGGTATAAAAGAAAGTTAAATTCAGTCCTGGAATCTTCCTACATGTTCTTTCTGTGTCATGATATAGAAAAGAAATAAAGATCATCATTTGGAGAGGTCAGTGCAAGCTAAGAGCGATGGACTGGCTCAAGCTGGTGCCCTTGCATCCTCTTCTACGTGGTCATTACTTACAAAATGCATGCCACCTTAGGCAAGTTTCCCCCAAAGCACTGGGGGCTGGAGAAACAACAGCACTGTGCCTCCGGCATGTTCCCGTTGACTTCCCAGTCATCTCCTTAAGAACACACGTCAGGTTGAGAATAACTTCTTCCCAGATAGCAAGGGTCCCAGTGCGTCATATGTGTAGTTATCATGTCCCATAGTTATTGTGTTTGCAGTTATGTTTGGGCCCATGCTGGCCTCTTTGCTGGCTATGTTACTGCTGAGACAGGATGACAGAGTTAAAAGTAGGGCCAGGAGAGGACTAAGTGCTAGAAACAAGTGTGAAGAAAATTCCCAAACCTAGCCCCCAAAGAAAATCCAAGTCATGGAATTGGCCAGAATTCGGCACTTTGAGAAGACCCAAGATTGGAGCAGAGACAGGAGCAGAATCTGTGGTCAAATCCAAGGTCAAAGCTACAAAAAGTTAATACAGTAACAAAGCATGGAAGTCAAAGTACAGGGACAGTCAGTCCAATTAAATTCTCTTGGGCAGCAGGATGGCCCCTCTTAGAATCCTCGCTGCCCTGCCCCATGGGCACCACTCTTAATTTTGAAGGCAAGGGTCATGACCCTCAATTTCAGAAATACAAGAGCACTCTTGCAGTACTGCAGTAGCAGTGGCTACCTTCTGACAGTGGCTCTGCCGCCAGGCCACCATCAGTCTAGGAGGACATTGTGGTCCTGAAACATCCATTGTCAGTTGTGTGGGAACAACTACGGGGGAGACCTCGGGCATGTGCTTCTCTGGGCTCTGTACCCTCCACTTCTGTTCCTTGGCCCTGCTCCTACCCTCAGCCTTAACTCTTTAATATTTTATTTTTCCTAGCTTAAATATTGGTTTAACTTTTCAGTTTTGATTATATGAATGTATGTATTTATTTATTTTAGAGAGAGAGAGAGAACATGCAAGTAAGGGAGAGGGGTAGGGGGAGACAGAGAGAGAATTTGAAGTGGGCTCCATGCTCAGTGCAGAGTCCAATGTGGGGCTCAACCCCACATTCAGGTCAGGTCATGACCTGAGCTGAAATCAAGAGTCAGATGCCCAACTGACTGAGCCACTCAGGCACCACCCCGTTTTGATTTTTAATTTTGGTTTTTAAATTACAAAAGTAATGCATGATCATTGTTAAATATTCAAGTAACATAAAAGTACATAAAGTAAAAAGTGAATACCTTCCTTACACTTTATTCCCCGTCCCCAGTGGAAAGCAACACTAAAAATTAGATGTATGTGTTTAGCATCTTTCTAGGTACATATATATACCTTGGTTATTTTTTAAGCATATGGTCACACTGCTTACATTCTACTGAAGCTTGCTTTTTTTCACCCCATCACACATTATAGACACCCATCCCATTTCAGTGCATATCTATCAACTTCGTTCTCGTACGTGGCTACAGAGACATCATAGCAAGAATATGCAAATGTCTTATCATCCCTATATTAATTTTATATTATAAATAATGTTGCCTTGAATATTCTCGTGTAGGTATTCTTGCCCACTGTACATGTGTTTCTGTAGGATAAACCAGAAGGGAATTGCCGAGTCCACAGGTATGCATATTTAAAATTTCAGTAGGTACTGCCAAATGTCTTCTTTGTTCCAAGTTATACTATCGCTGTCTGCTTATGAGACCCTTTCCCTCCACTTTCATCTCACTGGATAGTACTGTCCTCCTTCACAAACTAGACTCTGATTTGATGTGCATTCCGCACTTTGATGGTTACGGGTATTCTGAGCCTGGCACTAATCTTTTGGCAGTGAATACGCCTCAGGCAGGCTAGAAACTCCTGCCATGGGCTTCTTGGGTCCTTCCACTACTTCCACTCTTGGGTTCACTGGAGATTATAAAAATTTTGCTAAGAACCATTCTGTTCATTGTACAGTTTACCTAGGGTCTTCCCCCATCTTATTTCATTTAACCCTCACAAAGTTACTATTAGGCATTTAGGAAGGAAACGTTTATTTTGGGGACTCAGAGCAGTTAATGACTTTCTCAAGTTCACATAAAGGAAAAAAACTAGGACTTGAACACAAATATCCTAAGTTCAGAATTCATGTTCTAACCACCGAAGCCTCTCTAGCACAGGTGGTATCACAGAATTTGTGTTTCTGACCAATATCTTCCTATCCTTTTAGGTCATTTACTATATCTAGGGAAACTTAAATTTGTTTGCCAGTTGGTTGAATTTGGGGCTGCTGTAATTTGTGACTTAGAGGCATCAATTTTGTTCATAAATATGTTTTTGCAATTTGAATATTCTGGTATGTGGCCCAAGGTGACTGAGGGCAACATCTCCAGGAGAAGATAACTGGCAGGGTGCCAGGAGGCCTCGTGGTGACCTTATCTAGTAAGTGTCAGTGCTGGAATTGGAACCAGATCCATCTCACACCAAAGCCAAAGCCTTTTTACATTTACTCTATGCACGTCCTCATATAGAGCAAGATGCTCAGGGCAGAACATCAATGCATTCTTTCCTTATAGGCAAATTACATGGGAAGCCAAATTCTCAGAAGGTTGCATGCTGAGCATGGAATCAGAACAAGGAGAGTTCGGGCTCTTAAGAAGTTAATTTCAGTTCAAGTAGCTAAAGGCAAGCTTACCCACTAGGAGGTCACACACTCAAAACCCAACAGAGGCTCAAAAGAGTGTAGCAGAGAGAAGCAAAGCAGATCAAGAAGCAGGTGATAATAGACAAGAGTGGGGACTGTGGCCAACTGGAGAGGGCACACTTTCTAAAGGGGGCAGCTGCTACCTTATAGCTCTAGCCCACTGTTGCCAGCACTGTCAGCCCAGGTGTCCCTGGAGCTCCTGAATGGCTTAGTCACCTAAGCGTCTGACTCTTGATTTTGGCTCAGTCATGATCTCACGGTTGTGAGATAGAGCCCCACTTTGGGCTCTGTGCTGACGACAGCATGGAGCCTGCTTGGGATTCTCTCCCTCCCTCCCTCTCTCTGCCCCTCCCCTGCTCTCTCTCTTTCTAAATAAATAAATAAATAAATGAATAACAATTTAAAAAAACCCAGGTCTTCCCAATTTTTCAATCAAAACCAGAAACCTGGATTTTTCTGTGAAATTAGTTGACAACTTGAAACAATACGATGAGTCAATACAATGTGGGCCAAGCAAACTTGTCTGTGGGCCAGGCTTGGCCTGTCAAGTGCCTGTCTGTGACTTTGCACAATAGAAACACTTCTACCAAAGAAACTGCAATGCTCCAAGCCATTGAGAAGTGGCTTCTTGACCTCTCAAAGGTTGAGACCGATGCCCTTCAGATTTTCCTTTTTATCCTTTAGGACCAACCTCTGTTAATAGCCTTTCTTCCGATAGAATAGAATATACTTCATTCTATTTCTTCTTACCAAATTACACCTACATTTTAGCCACATCTTCTTGGGAGAATTCTTAGTTCAACTTTTCGTTGGATTGACACTTATGAACTCAGTCCTTTGCATTTAATTATTACTGCTATTATTATTTTTGGAGTTGTCATTATTCTTAAAGTAGGTGGCTAATCATTGCCATTGAGGGTGAATTTTACTGACTCAACTCTCAGAGGGCAACCCAATTTTCAAGTCCTTCTGGAGGCTTTTTAACTGCTACCATATTGTAGGGACCAAAAAACCTCCTGTTTTTACTTTTTTCAGACATTAAAACATTATTTAAAAATACATACATAGAACTTAGTTAGCTTACAGATTTTTTTTTTTTTTTTTTTTTTTTTTTTTTTTTTTTTTTTTTAGTGAGTGTGATGTGTTCCCATAGGAAGTTTTGGGGAAGTTACCGCTTATAGGAATCGAAGGAAGACATATACCAAAACGCACAAGAGAAATGAAACAGGACTTGAAATCAGAATGAAGACTGAACTTCCCTTCTAGATCTCAGTGATTCTGGAATTGACCCTCCTCCCTTCCAAATGGAGAGACAGCTACTCCTGCTTCGTGGCACACAGCAGCCTCAGCATGTGTTAAACCATTACTGGAAAGAGGAGGAGGAGAGAAAGCTCCCGGAAATGGAAGACAGCTCTGCCCTTCAGACCCATCATGCCAATCAGAACATGACACTGTAATGCATGAAGCTCGTTTCCAGGAGAAATGAACTTGTGAATTTAATAGCATTCTGGCATGAGGACTCTATCAGCATCTTCAAATAATCATGTCCATAATCAACTAAAAAGGTTATCTTCAGTTAACAAGTGTTAGGCCTTCATAAAAGAGCTATTAACAAGACACTCAAGCTCAAGGCTTACTCATCAGACTTCTTTGATAGACACTACCTTGCTTTCAGTGTTGAGATGTGACACATGGTAACACATTACAAAGTAAATGACATTCTGCTAGAATCTAAATAGCTAGGAATCTAAAATAACCAGATCTCCTCTCCCACCCCTATAGCCTTGTACAGTGATAATGACGGCAACCTCCCAAAAAGCCTGACATCTTAGAAGTTTCTAAAGTTTCTGTGAATCACCACAAAGATTTATTTATGCTCTTGAGAAATGTGTGTCCATTGTTTTTATGGTAAACTAATTCTCTGAAAATCGGTAATCTGAAAAGCATCCCAGGGCAGTCTTAGCAAGAAAATTCCCTGTATTTGCTTCTTGACAATCCCGCCAGATTACCCAAGGATTTCACGGGATTTCCACTCCTTGACGTGGATCGTAAAGAGTATAGTTAAACAGACATAGACTTGAATCCTATCTGCTTAAATCTGTAAGCTTGAGCAAGTTCATTAACTCTCTGAGCTCAGTTTCCTCAACTGAAAATTGAAACTAACAATACTTCCATCATGCGCGCATTCATGTGGGGATTAAAAGAGATAATGTACAACAAGGATGGATAATAATGCACAATAATCCTTTAACATACGGTGGCTGGTAATGTCTTCTTTCACTCAATTACCTGTTTGGAAGGCTACCAATGGCAAGGAGGCATATAAAAACTGCGTACTGCTCTGACGGAACCTTCTCCACTGGGGAGAAACTGCAGACCGTGAAACTGAGACCATTCACGAGAAAGCCCTCCAGTATTGGCTTAGAAACTGCCAGACGTTGTGAACACAAATGGCCGAACATTCTTCCTCTTCCCTTCTCACCTGGTCCCAGCAGTGAGAAGCAGAGCTGGGACAGGGCAGGACCAAGCCCCCCACCTTGCTGCCCCGAATGCTCCCAACTTGTCCCTAAGCATCACAGCCAAACCGGGGATGGCAGATCCAATTGTCTCCCAGTTCTTTGAAGCTTTGGCCAGGAATATTTATTGCCACCAACATGTGTGATTAAGACAGCACGTCCTCCTGCACATTCAGAATCCTTTGTCCACCCCGCTCCCTCTGCCATGGCCAGGGAGCAGGAAGTGGGGAGAGGGGCTGGCGCCCCTCTCCTCTTGGTCCAATTTCACACATTGGTTTTTCAGCATTAATAAATTGGTTACATTTGCCCTGCATTTGGCAGGCGAGGTTTCTAATAACACTCTGATCCCTTCAGAGAACATGAATCACCGGCATGCGGGGGGCTCTGGTTACCTCCCCCCGACTCTCTGCTGCTGAAGGCCCCACACATTAGCAGGGGTCAGGCGCTCGCCTGGGCCGGGGCAGGGTCTAGGACAAGGGCCATGGCTTCGAGGCACTGCCACGGAGCTCAAAGATTTTCCCTCGGAGGGAGAACAGATAACTTGGAGCCCAGGCAATGTGCAGCTTTCCTCAGCTGTCAATCCTACATGGTTTGCATATAGATTGAGAAAATGTGTGAGATTTTACCGCAAGTCTAAGTCCAGAGAATTCGGGGGAGGGGGGTGGAGAGGGGATGGGAGAGAAAAAAATGTGTGATGCAGATGTCTGAGAGTTCCGGGCCGCCTCGACACCGCCTCCTTTGTGCAGCCGGGAATCTTTGGGGATGGATGGCCTGAATGAGGACAGTGTATAATGCATGCATGTTCTCTGAGGCAGCTTTTCTTCTGGCCGTCGAATTGGGTGTTCGAAGTTTCCATGAGCAAGGGGGAGCCCCCCCGGGCTGCAAAGAGGCCCAGAGCCAGGGGCCAGCCACACCTTCAGCCTTGGTGGGCCAAGTGGAAGGAGACAAGAAGGGGAAAGAAATAAGCTAAAGAGAATACGGGCAGGCCTGGTACAAATCTAGCGAATGAAATGGGGGGAAGAGAAGGAGCGAGAACAATGGAAAAATGGAAAAAAGGAATTGGGAAGAGAGGAAAGAAATCAATTGAATCCAATAATGGTTTATGTTAACCTCTACTCAAGAGACGTGTTTTTCCATAGCAAGTAGGTATCGAATCCAGTCCCTGCCCTCCAAGAGCTTACAGATCAGTTTAAAAATCAGCCACACACTCAGTCGGTTAAGCGTCTGACTTCGGCTCAGGTCATGCTCTCACAGCTTGTGGGTTCGAGCCCCGCGTCGAGCTCTGTGCTAACAGCTCAGAGCCTGGCGCCTGCTTCAGATTCTGTGTTTCCTTCTCTCTCTGGCCCTCCCCCACTTGTGCTTTGTTTCTCTCTGTCTCTCAAAAATAAATAAGTATAAAATAAAATAAAATAAAGTAAAATAAAATAAAATAAAATAAAAATCAGCCACACAACTCAATCTTGGATCTGAATATGACAGGGTATGACACAGACATCAGTGCCAGGGGAGCGTGATAAAGAAGGCCAGAGGTTTTCATGGGGAGGTTTAGTAGAGGAGGTGGGTCTTGAGAGTCTTCTAGAAGGGTGGGTAGGCTGAGCTAGTTGGAGATGTGGAGAGGGCATTCCTGAAGGAAAGTGTGAGTGCGGGGAGAGTGGGGGAGAAGAACAGGGAATCAGTAATGGACAGACAAATGGCCAAGAAAGGAAGATGAAGAGAGGCCCCAAGGGCCACTCGCAGTTGTCTTAGCTCCCACACAAGCCACAGGCTACCTCAGACCTTCATCCGGAGGAATTAGAATTAGCTTCCTACAGGGTCCTGTAACCCCGGGCAAGCCACCAACGCAGCAGCCCAGTCCCAGTCCCCAGGGAAGGCAGGAAAGAGGACTTTTACACACTGAGGAAAAGCAGAAAATGCTCCTCTCTCCTGCGAGGGCCAGGCCGACCTCAATCAGAGGTTTCCAGTCAGCACACCTGGAGCGATGGACTCCTGCCAGCCTCACCTTCTCCATTCTCATGGTCTCTCTCATTCTCTCCCTGTCTCTGTGTCTCTCTTTCTCTGTCTCTCTGTTTCTCTGTCTCTGTCTCTGTTTCTCTGTCTGTCTCTCTTTCTGTTTGTGTCTGTTTCTCTATCTCTCTGTCACTATCTCTGTCTCTGTCTCTCTCTCTCCCCCATATCCTTCTCTCTGTGGTTTTCGGGATTGCCAGGAAGGAAGGACTTTTTCTTTTCTGTTTTTCCCAACTTAAAAAAAATTTTTTTAATGTTTATTTATTTTTGAAAGAGAGTGAGAGAGAGAGAACAGGGAAGGGGCAGAGAGAAAGGGAGACACAGCATCTGAAGAGGCTCCAGGCTCTGAGCTGTCAGCACAGAGCCCGATGCAGGGCTCGAACCCACAAGCTGTGAAATCATGACCCGAGCCGAAGTTGGACGCTTAACCACTTTTTTTTTTATTTTAAACCTTCACAAAGGTGGAAGGAATAGCATTCTGAACATGAGGCACACTTTGAGCTGCCTCACCAACATAGACATGTGATTCCGTGTACGGTGGTGAGGTGCTGATAGACTGGGTCTCTGGGTGGGGAAGCCCTCATCTGTAGTATTCTCCAATTTCTGTAGTATAAAAACACCCACCATGGCTCACTGCAGGCTAATTTTAAACCAACGGCTTAACAAATTGCTTGCAAAATTCCCGAATATTTATCTGCTATCAGGAACCTGTATGAGCAGACTCCGGTTCACCATATTTCCCTGAACTCTGTTAAATAACTTGCAGACAGCGTGGCACTGAACCAAATAACTTCAGCATGTGTCTTCTAGGAATAAGGACATTCTCCAACATAATCACAACACCATTATCACACTTACGAAAAAATTAGTGACGCATTTCATAATATTATCTAATGTACATTTCCCACTAAAATATCCCCAACTGTTCCCAAATGTCTTTTACAGCATTTAAAAACAATGAGAATCCAGGGAAGGTTGTATATTGCATATAATGTTTTCTTTAGTTTCTTTTAATCTAGAATGGTCCCCCGACTTCCTTTTTAGTTGTTGTTGCTTTTTTTTTTTTAAGACAGTGACCTTTTTTGAAGAGCCCAGGCAAATCATCTATAGAATGGGCCACATTCTGAATATATATAGTGGTTCCTCACGTGGTTAGATTCAAATCAAGTCCCTTTTATTATGAGAAAAACAATCCATAAGTGTACCTCTTATCAGGTGGGACTCCTATCAAAGCCTCAAATAATGTCAGATTGTCCCACTAGTGGTGATGCTAAGTTTTCTCACTTATCTAAAGGCGCAACGACCAAACTGCTCAACTTTTTATAAAGGTAACTTCCCCCTATATAATTAATAAAGAATTTATGAGGTATCATACTGATGTTGTGTGAACCTCTCGTTACCCAAAACCCTTTTACTCAGTAGTTAGCATCTGTATGATCCTTGCCTGGATCAATTATCACATTAGGGCCTGAAATACAGTGATTTTCTATCAGTCCTTCTACTTTTATTAGAATTCTTTTTCTTAAAAGTCCTTTTTTTTTTAGTATGGTTATGGACTCATGGATATTTAAAAAAAAAACTTCAATGGATTATAATCCATTACTGTCATTTTCTTTTTGATGTTCAAATTATCCCCAACTTGGCCAGGGGGAACCACTTCAAGCAGGATCCTGTGTCCTTTTGACATGACCTCATTAATCTTTAAGTATTTCCTTTCTTTCTGGCAAAGCGAAATTCCCCAGGCTCGCTTATGTTTGCCCTGCACCAGAGCCAGAGCAGTTCTGCTTCCAAAGACCCCCGATTTCTTTAGGGGGAAACGATATTTAGAAATCAAGATCTGGGTGCTAGGTGTGCCCATTGCTGCAGCGATGCCCTTTCTATGTATATAATTTTTACATACATAAATAATATATATTCATAAATAAATAGTGAGTTCCCTAACCCAAGTTATCTCAGAGTGTGATCTTATCTGGACATAGGGTGTTTAACAAGGTAATCAAGTTAAAATGAAGTCATTTAAGGTAGGTGAGAGTCTAGTATGACTGGTGTCCTCACAAAAAGGGGAAATTTGGACAAAGAGACACCTATGGAGGGAAAAACACGTGAAGACGCGGAGAGAAGATGGTCGTCTGCAGGCCAAGGAGAAGGACCTGGAACAGATCTGTCTCTCACAGCCCTCAGAAGGGACCAGTTCTGCCAACACTTTGCTCTTGGACAGAGCTGTGACGGAAAGTGACAGAAGACCTCCCTATGTGTCAGCCCCCCAATTTATGGCACTTTGTTATGGCAGCCCTAGCAAGCTAATATGCCACATTAACAAATGACTGCAAATTTAGCAGCTTCAAACAAAACAACACACGTATTACCTGACAGTTCTGTTGGCTAGCAGTCTGGTATGGACCTTGTCCAACTGAAGTCAAAGTGTCTGCAAGGCTGTGTCGCTTTCGGGAGTCTCTGGGGGGGAATCTGCTTTCTTGTTCCTTCAGGTTGTTGGCAGAATTCAGTTCCTTGTGGTTGTAGGATTAAGGTCCTGTTCTCTCGCTGTCATCTGAGAGGCCACTCGAACGCCCTGGCTCATGGCTCCCTGACTTCCTTTTCAAAACCAGCCATGGCTGGCTGAGTCCTCCTCGTGATTGAATCTCTGCCGTGTCTCCTTTCTTTGTCTCATCTTTTACCCACTCCCCTCCTTTCTCTTTCACTGAAAAAATTTTTTAATGTTTATTTATTTTTGAGAGAGAGAGAGAGAGATCACATGCAAGCAGGAAGGGCAGAGAGAGAGAGGGAGACAGAGGGTCAGAAGTAGGCTCTGACAGCAGACAGCCCGATGTGGGGCTCAAACTCAGCAACCGTGATCATGACCTGAGTCAAAGTCGGCCACTTAGCCAACTGAGCCACCCAGGAGACCCATCTTTCCTCTTTTGCTTTTAAGGGCACATGTCATTTCTTTGGCCCCACTCAGGGAATCTGGGATAATCCCCCTAAATCCAGGTAACTTTAATTCTATCTGCAAAGTTCCGTTTGCCATAGAACATAACATATCCATGGTTTCCAGCATGGAAGGGTGGAACGAGCCCTTAGAACACATCAAAGTGGACCCAGGTTCCCATGCTGCCTGTGTGAGCAGGGACAGTCACTCAACTTTTGGAAACTATTTTTGCCAATAAGAAATTTGTTTCCTCAACTACAAAGTGGAATTAAGTCTAAGTATTAAGCCATTCTCAGAATAGTTTGAAAGAAACAGAGTTTCCTTTGGAAATACTAGGTGTGAGGCACAGAGATGGAGAATCAGGTTTGAAGGAGATCATGAAGAAGTTTGCGTTCTATCTTATAGGAGCTGATGGGAGGATTTTTTTTACATAGTAATAAATGAATTTATTGCTTGAAAAATTAAAACATGAGTATATAAAGTACAGTTTGGCCATGGTTAATAATAATAGAGGTAGTTTTGCAAATTGTTCTTTTTTTTTTTTTGTACATGTGGTTCATTTACTAACAATTACTCCCTGCTTGTATTTTTTCTCATTAACTGGTACAGAGGATTTCACAGGATATGTTGGTTTAATCTATTTAGCAATTTCTCTCTTGAATACATAGATTATTCATAATTTTACAACATTATAAATAAGGTAGTGATGTGTATCATTACAGCTTTTGTTCACACAAAGGTACTACCTAACGGTATTTCTATAGCCTTGACCCTCAAACATTAAATGTGCTTCAGAATTAGCTAAGGTCTTGTTAAAACACAGATTCCTAGGGCGCCTGGGTGGCTCAGTCAGTGGAGCGTCCAACTTCTGATTTTGGCTCAGGTCATGACCCCAGGGTCATGGGATCAAGCCCCACATGGGGTTCTATGTTGAGCGTGGAGTCTGCTTAAGAGTCTTTCTCTCCCTCTCTCTCTCTTTCTCTCTCCTTCTGCCTCTCTCCCCTGCTTGCAAGCATGCTCTCTCTCTCTTTCAAATAAAATTTAAAAAATACCCCCCACCATAGATTTCTGGACCCCACTCCCAGAGTTTCTGATTTAGTAGGTCAGGTGTAGGGCGTGAGAACAGGCATTTTTAACAAGTTCTAATGTGTAGCTGATGCTATGGGGTTAGATCAAACTTTGAGAACCATCTTTGTATAGCACGGATTCCTAAAACTGAATTGCTGGGTTCAAACTTATGCAAAATTTTTCATGTGATGAATCCTACATGTTATCTTCCACCAAGCAATCTTGTGTCCCTCACAAGTGTCCATCCCTGCCTACCGTGTGAGGGGATGCCCCTGCCCTCACCCTTGTCAACACTGGCTAGTAAAACTTTTACTCTTTTTGCCAATTGAGTAGTAAAAAATGGAATTTTATTATTGTTCTATTTTATACCACCATGAGTGCCTTTTTATTACTTTTTATAATCGCTTGTGCTTTTTTGGTCGTCTTATAAGAATACTGTTTATTGCAAAAAAGTTTAAGAATGCTAGATAAGCAAAAAGATGCTAAACTCACCCATAATGACCACACATAGATCACCTGTATTAACATTTGCTGTTTTTGTAAGCATTTTCTTTCATTTAATAACATACTGTGAACATTTTTTCCATAACATGTCACAAACCGTTCTTCACCAACATCAGCCTAAATGGCTGCGTCATATCAATGGAATGCTTCTGAATGAGGATTGACATGTACAAGATGGCGCTTTGGTGAAGGTCAATCTAGCAGCAGGACTGAGAACGGGGAGTGCCTGGATGCAAGGACAAGTGAGGAAACTATTGAAATAACACAAGACAGAGCAGTGACAGTGGGGTAGGATGGCCAAGAGTGAACACAGGAAACGTTAGGAAGAAACAATCAACAACTTTGTAGCATCCAGGACTAAGGGTGAGTGATGAGTCAAAGCTAAGTCCCCAGGAGTGCCCTGGGTTTCAGGACTGGAAACCTGGGAGGTATCTTGGAAGGGACAGAGATCACGTTTGCTATCTTTGACCCCTGAATTTATCTCAGTGTAGAGGTTTAGGGGATGCAAGTTAACTTCACAGAGGAAGAACTTCATTTAGGAGAACAGCAGACTTGAAATCCCAGAGCCCAGGCACGATGCCCCATTTTGATGTAGGGAGTCGTTATTTGAGAGGCTCTGCAGTGGGGTGGAAAGACCACATGTGTGAGCATTAAGAGGATGACATTGTGCATCACTGCTCTGCCACTTACTGTCCTCTTCGGAAAGCCTCTAGCATCCTTGAGCCCTTTTGTCTATAAAATGAGAGCGATAATATTCACTGCATAGAGGCATTATGCAAATTAAATGAGATGGTGTATGTAAACTGGTGGTCCATACCCAGTGGGTATTTAAAAAGTGGCAGTTTCTTTTATCACTGTAAAAATGGCAATAACATAGAGTGATAATATCCCTATAAATCATCCCACAACTTGGTCCCTCCCTAGAGAAGTACTCATGACCAACCTAGGCATGCCTGTTTGTCAGTGAGGTGAAACTCATCAGTGAGAAGAAATTAATTCTGAAGTAGTCCTATTTGCCCCTAGCTGTCCACACCAGCACACAGAGAGGGGGGCCGTGGCTTACCTCGTGAGCCGGAGCTCTGGGGATGTGGTGTGGGGGTGGCTGGAGAGGTTCTGTGCATGCCAGAGACCTCCGAACTACACTATAGTGATGTCCATAGCAGAAGCAATGAGGATTTTGAATCCATATTGACAGAGTTGGTCCTTGCTCTTCCATCCTTACCCTTCTGCCGGCTCACCAGGAACTTAGACTCAGTGTTTCTCTGTAGTCAGAGTATAAATACTGATCATAATAAGGCTATGGGCAGGTCAATCTGCGTCAGTCACAGTCTTTCCTTGCTTAAGGTGGATATACTCCTTCCTAAGGCAGGAGCTGATGGAATGTTGCATTTGCAAGTGCCTAGCATGGTATCTGAGAGAAGTGGACAGTTGCTGTTGGTTTCCTTTGGGACGCTCTCTAAAGCTCTCTCCATAGGCCAGCAGTACGTAAATCATGCCAGAAAACGTTGTTTCAGCTGCCCAGCAAGCGTCTAGTGTATGATTAATAGAGACATCAAACCAGCCGTCATTCCCCCATCCCCCGCAAACTCCCCACAACCAACAACTCTCTGACATGGCAAGAAACACGAAATATCCATTCTCCTAACTTAACTCTTGTCCCTTGAGGTTGCAAGAAGAGAAATCTCAGATTCAATCACCAACGCCCCATTTGCCTTAGATGACAGGACGCGCATTTCTACGTGGCAGGTAACAAATGCTCTTCCAGAAAGCACGGCTGTAGGCGCAGGTCTGCGGGAGAAAGCGCACCAATGTGTATTTGCCCGGTAGCTACTCTTGCACGTAGACAGGAGTCATATGCCCTTGCTTAATCTTACTTTCACAACGGGACTGTGAGATGGGTGTCGTTATCCTCATTCATCAGATGAGGAAACGAAGACACGGAAAGACTAAGCAGGTACTCAGCACAATAGGTGGTAACTACCTCCTGCTTGTCCACGTTTCCTTTCATTTAGTTTTCCAGTACGTTCCTATCATCTTGGTTGCTTTGTAGACCAACGATCCTCCAGCCCACGCAAAAGCAGCAGCAGTGTAGACCGTATTTCCATCTTTGGATGAGTCGGTGTAGTTTTGTCCAGTCTTTTTTTTTTTTTAAACATTATAGTTTATTGTCAGGTTGGTTTCCATATAACACCCAGTGCTCTTCCCCACAAGTGACCTCCACCAAGACCATCACAACTAGGGACAAGTTTGACTCGGTGGATGTAGTATTAAACTTTGGGCACCCTCTCACAAGCCCAGCAGTGTAGACTGTATTTCCATCTTTGGATGAGTCGGTGTAGTTTTGTCCAGTCTTAAACTAGGCACAAGTTCAACTCAGTGGATGTAGTATTAAACTTTGGGCACCCTCTCACAAGCCCATGGTTCTGAGACCATGAATAGTAAAGGTAGAGAATTTTTTAAAATATTTTTTTAGGTTAAAGCCTGGCTTGTTTACGCATTTGTTAAAAACAAATTCTCATACAGCGTGAACCAGTTGCCAATTTTTTTTTTTAACAAGACCATGACGTTTTCAAAAGGGAAATCAGTGGAAATATGCTATTTCCTGCTGCCCGATGTCCCTATTCCTTTTCTCTCCTTCTCACCCTGTGTGTGAATATTACAGGTTTCCTCCTTCCAGAGATGCTCACAGCTGTTTCCCGTCCTGTCTCTCTCCCTCTCCCTCTCTCTCTCTCTCTCTCTCTCTCTAGGGCAGTTTTCATTCCTCCACCTCAGCCCGCCTGGGGCCCCATGGAAACTCCCCCACAGTATGATTGCTTCCACACTTTCATATGCTTTAAAGAATATCAGCTGAAAACTGCTTATTGGACCCGAGTGGGGAATCCTCCCTTACAAAGCAATTTGCAGTTGTTGAAGGAATGTCGGGGCATCTTTCTCCACATCCTGCTCCCCCCCACCTCCATGCCCTCATCTGCATGTGGACATCCTCCAAACCAGGCCCGCCCTTGCTAGTGCCCCCTTTGCTAGTGCCCCCTTTGCTAAGGATTTCCAACGAAGCTGACTTTTCTGATTCTCAGACACCGATCATTTGAACCACTTGAGCATTCCGGTTTTAGATCATATCTCTATCTAGTTTAGAGATTTTATTTTGAAGCCCAAGTGTGGAAACGACTTGGTTGCACCCCAAGCACCGGAAGTCCCAAGAGACATGGATTTCATCTGCTCGGCCGCCATTAGTGCTTTGTACCTTCTGCCCACCAACAGCGGGACCATGGTGGCTGGGTGAGGGCAGCGGCCCTTGGTCATGTTGCTGTTCCTCATGGACAGGACCCAACGCACCAGGGGCTGGTCGGTGCCCGGCACAGGGTAACAATGAAAGAGGGAGCAAGTGGCTTTGGAGTGCCCACTTTGCCCCAGGCACTCCACCAGTCACGGTCCAATGTGGAATTTTATTCATCGTATCCACAACCTCTCTGCCCGGGTACTGAGAAAGCCGCCACCTGGCTTACAGCCTCAGTATCCAGACCCGTCTGGATCCCCTTAGGCATGGGTGAGTCAGAGAGCATGCAGCACACTTTTCTAAATTAGGCCTTTTTCCTCCCACAGAAATACAAGTTTTACTAAGCAACAAAACTAAACATTTATTTACATTAGCATAGGTTTGTATTTCAAAGGCTAATAAATAAAATTTAGAGGAATATTTTTTTAATTAAAAAAATGGTTATTTATTTTTGAGAGAGAAAGAGAGACAGAATACAAGCCAGGAGAGGGTCAGAGAGAGAGGGAGACACAGAATCTGAGGCAGGCTCCAGGCTCTGAGCTGTCAGTGCAGAGCCCAATGAGGGGCTCGAACCCACAAACTGTGAGATCATGACCTTAGCTAAGGTCGGACGCTTAGCCAACTGAGCCACCCAGGGGGCCCTGTGCTGTTTCATTTTTAAAGTTGCTCTTACAGGGGCACCTGGCTGTCTCAGTCAGTAGAGCATGTGGCTCTTGATCTTGGGGTCATGAGCTCGAGCCCTGTATTGGGCGTAGAGATTGCTTAAATAAATAAACTTTAAAAAGAAAATAAAGTAAAGTAAAGTAGTAAAGTAAAATAAAATAAAATAAAATAAAATAAAATAAAATAAAATAAAATCGTTCTTACAAAGAAAATAGCTACAAATGGTACAGAGTCTGTAAGACCAGTCACAGATGGTCAGGTTTCTGTATGAGCAGACTCACCTGTAACCACTTTACCTTTTGTAAACATTTATTCATTTGTTATTTTCTTTCAATAAATATTAATTGAGAAAATCAGGCACTCTGGAGCCTTGCTTTAGAAAGAAAGCTTAATGCAGCCTAAGGGCAAGGAAGGAAAGCCTTCTCAGAGGCTGCAAGGCCCCCAGGTGCCTTATTTCATTTTGGGGAGCACCTGACATATCATTTTTGAAATTGCCCATTTGCACCTTTCACAACACTATAAATGGTATGAGGTCAGGGACTGCGTCTTACACAGGTCTGAAGCCCTGGTGCCCGGTACAGTGCTTGGCACACAGTAAGCTCTCAATTAATATTTATTGGAAGAAAAAAGTGAAAAGAATAAATGTTTATAAGAGGAGAGCTAGATGTGGGTAGATGTTTGATCCCATATTTGGAAGACCAGACATAATTAAAGGAAGGAAATAATTAGAAATAATTCTTGAGTGCTTATTTTCCCCACCAAAAGAGAAGCATACTTCAAATCTTTGCCTTATTTGGAACATTGCCAGGATGATACCTGGCTGTGGACAGACAGTGGGTGAACATGGGTGTATATTTTGTGATTCAAAATAAGCGCTGCCAATCAGTCACCAACACCATCATTAATTCCCCTCACCTCCACTCCCTGCCTTTACTTCTTAGGGCTTCCTTTCAATTGTCCAAATAAAGGTGATTTTCAACCATGGAATCTTCATATTCCAAAAAGAGGATGTGAGAAAGTATTAGACTAGGACTAAACAGGAAGAATGCATCATTCACAGCCAAAGTTAATAGATACTCCCACTAGACAGCTCCCAGCCTCCTTTTTAACATGTAAAATTTCTATTGGAGCCTTGATATGTTTGAAATATAATAATTAATATTCGTATGGCATTTCTTTAATGCATCTATCAAAACATTGAACTTAATCATCACGACAATCCTGGAAGACAAATTTCTTATTCTTTCAATTGTACCAATTAGCAAACTGAGTTCGTGTAGTCAAGTGACTTACTGAAAATCGCACAGCCTATAAATCCTGCAGGTAGTGAAGACGAGAATCAAACCCAGTTCTTCCAGTTCTGACACTCTGCTGTTTGTTTGGCCTTGTGTTACAGTCATTTCCATGCACTCTGCTTTCCCCCAGAGCATGGCAGATAAGGCCGGAGTCCTTTGCCCATCCATCACTGTCCCTGACAGCACCTACCATACTTTGCTCATAGTCAACACATAATAAAATTCAAGAACCTGAAATTCTTTCAAGATCTGATCTAAGTATGTGAAGAGAATTGTAAAGTATGGTCACTGAAGTTTTAAGGCCTCTGGTCAAAGAGCATACGTACTTGAAGACATTCCTCCTGGGGTGTGCTCAGGGCAACAGCGCCTGGAGGCAGAGTCACTTCTAATCTTGGCATGCCAAGTCCAGTGCAGGAAGTCTGGCAGCTCTGGGCCTCCCCACCCCAAATCCCCGAACATGCCAGGAAGGAAGCGATGCTCCTGGCAGGCACCTGTTGCAAGTATTTCCTCCATGATGGCTCAAGGACCCTAAGAACAAGTGACACTGATAATTAAAAGCAAAACCACACAAAGCTCCTGTAAGATGGTTCCTGTCATTTTGTCACCCTGTGGCCACCCTGCTGGTAAGAGGCAGGGATGGTAGTGGTTAAAGCAGGACCTGTCTGTGCCCCAGTTTCCTTGTCTACGAGAGGGGACTAATACTTGCACTTCATCAGGTTGCTGCAGCCCACGCACCAACCCACGAGCTCTCTGTGCCTCTCCAACTATTGCCCCCCTCACTCTCCCTGCAGTTGTATCCCACCTGTCCTTGGGCCTTTTATGTCTTTTCCCCGTGACCTCGAACCTCATTTATCAGTCATTTCTTTGAATCCCTATGGCCCTCATCATCTGGCTCATATGGGTCCCTATGGTTTCCTGCATGTTAACCTTATTTCTCAGAGAGCCTGAACTCTGCAAAGGCAAGCTAGACACCTGGCACACAAGGTTAAACTGTGCTCTAAATTCTTCCTGCCCACTACGTGAGGAGGTGCACACTTTTACTCTGCTATGTCGCTGTCTGCTCAGGAAATGTTTTCAGTGCATGGGGATGGGTTGAGAGAATATAGTCATGTATTACAAAAGACCCTTAAAAATGTAGAATAACACAGAACAGGTATTGTTCAAATGTGTATATTTATTTTTTTATTTTTAAAAATGTTTTCTTTATTTTTGAGAGAAAGAGACAGACAGAGCAGGGGAGGGGCAGAGAGAGAGAGGGAGACACAGAATCCGAAGCAGGTTCCAGGCTCTGAGCTGTCAGCACAAAGCTCGACGCGGGGGGTTCGAACCTGTGTAACAGAACCACGAGATCATGACCTGAGCCTAACCAACTGAGCACCCAGGCGCCCGGAAATGTTTATTTTTAAATCATTTTTTTAGGTGCTAATTTTAAACTCTCTTCTGTTTTCATAAAGGGTACAATGGGTCTTAGAAAGGAAGAGCCCTTCCTTCTCAGGTAGCTGAAGGGCCCAGCTCCACCCAATTTTGGAGCCAGTCTGACAAAGACCAATGTTTTTCCGGGGGCTCAGACCCTTGTCTGCTAGGTCTGGAACCTATCTTGTTGCTACACGTCTGCACCATATCTGGTGTACTTGGTGCTATACAAGCCATAGCTTGACAAGCCATAGCTAACCCCGTCTCCCACTGGACGGCCCAATTTGTGTGGCTGGGCTTTCGCCTCTGTTTCCTACTGAATACTTCCCTCGTGGGCCGGCGCTCTGCCCTGAGCCCCGCCCACTTAGCCAGCTTGACTCTGTCAGTTCCCCTCCCCTGGCAGAGGAGCAGGGCGCTGCCAGTCAAGAGGCTTCAACTTTCAGTGTTCTTATAGTTTGCTGAAGATTAAGGCTGAGATTAAAGTTAACTCAACTGTGGGGAAATTCTTTGAATGAAACAGTAACTCCGAACCATGAACTAGTGCCAGGGCTAACTCCGTGTTACTATCCTACACTGATTGCTGCCATATTGGTTCATTATGTTGGACCTTCTTGGATAGCTTGGATGGCTTCAATCAAGTTTGAATTCACTGAGCTCCTTGGTCCCTGGACATTGGACAACTGGGCATCTTTCTAGAAGATGAGCTCTTGAGTCAGAACTGATTCTAGCTCCCCGCCCTTCACCTCCAGCTCTAACAACAGAATCCTTACAGAGCTTCATGCCATTTCCTCAGAGACATGGTTTCTAGGGTTTTCCTTCAGAGGAACTAGAGCTCAAAAATAAATCTAAGGATGGGAAAACACACCACCAGTCCCTGCCATGTTACCTAGAGGTCCCCACCTTAATACATCAGCATGTTTAGAGTCCTTTAGCTGAGTTCCAGGAGCTGCCACCGGCTCATCAAAACAGGGTGCCCTTCTATGGCTTCCCAGCCCTTGTTCCCCTGACGCTGTCATTTCCAACTAAGAAGCTTTTTATTCGGTGTGCCTGTTTGCCAAAACTCATATAAATCAGAGCATGCACTTTGCAAGACTTAAATTTGATTAATCTTAAAAAATTTAGAAGCTGCATGAGTGGGGTTTGAGATTAAGTGTGCAAAGATGTAGGGGAGCAGCCTCCCCACCAGCCTTCAGATTGAGATGGATGAGGAGCAGTACCAGGTTTGAGCTGCCCATAATTGAAAAAGTGTGTGCCCCAAATATCATATTTATCCTTCCTTTCTCCAAGAGCCATAACTCTAATGCCTCTGTTAGAATCTCGATAAAGTGAATGCCTTCAACTGCAAGCATCCCGGATGCTCTCGGCATTTATGATACTTAAAGAACATGGCAGGGAAGACTGAAGATAAAAGGTACTAGGGCGGCAGGAGGAGGGTCAGCTCCCTAACAGGACGTGGCCCCCAGGCATCCCTGGGAAAGTAGCATAAAACTGTAGCAGAGTGGTGTTTGCCAGTGAGCGAGTAGTAGAAAGGCAAGTGTGAAACACACGAATCCGATCTGCTAACCTGGAGGCTGTGCCCATAGTGGCCACAGCGGTGCTTCCAGAAGGCGTCCGGGGCTACCTGGTGCCCAGCTCTGGGGTCTCCGTCCATACTCTATTCTATGAAGGTGAACGTGGGTCCTGGAATTGTGCAACACACTGGCTGTGAGCAGTGCAAGCCAGGAGAGAGACCAGAATGTGGGCCCCGAGGGCAGGATCCCAGGTCTTTGCGCCCTCTCTAAGCCCTGAAATGGTGCCAGTGGCACCTTCGGAGGAAGCTGAGGACTGGCATTCATAGGAGCAGTCAGCAAACGGTGCACGGTGCCATGAGGAACACAAATATGCATGAGAAACATGTGCCGATCTGAAGGGGAGCGGCTGCAATCTCTTATCTGGCCATGCCTCTGCTGCCTGATGATGATTCTGCCAACACTTCATCTTCTTTCTGCTCCCTGACCACCATCCCTGTCCTTTTCCACCTCACCACCCCTGCCTCTTCAACTCCTGGTGCTTTAGATGACATAATGCAGAGGCACTGGGTGGTTCAGTCAGGTAAGCGTCCAACTTCGGCTCAGGTCATGATCTCACGGTTCGTGAGTTCAAGCCCTGCGTCAGTCTCTGCACTGACAGCTCAGAGCCTGAGCCTCCTTCGGATTCTCTGTCTCCCTCTCTCTCTCTCTGCCCCTCCCCAACTCATGCTCTGTCTCTCTCCATCTCTCAAAAATGAATAAACGGTAAAAAAACTTTTTAATGACATAATGCAGACTCCAAACTATAGACAACTGTAGATTCAACCTTGGACTTAGAATCTCTCCAGAAAATGAACTCTGCTCTTTGCTCTCTATGGAATACTTAAATGTTGACATGTAAAAGTTCTACCAGTGTTTTGTGTGAGTGTGTGTGTATTCATACCCATTACCCGTACACACATAGTTCACAGAGAATATTTCTAGTTAGGCACAGGTCCAGGGCTATAGAACCAACTTGCAGTGTGAATCATAAACTTAAGTATTAAAAAGTTGGCAAGACCCTTAACATGAGGTTTTATTTTCACTACCAGGTCTGTTAAGTTCAAACAGGGGTCATGCATAGTAGCTAAGTAGAAAAGTGCTATGTTAGAAAAAGAAAAGGGGCTGATTCTCCCCGTTTATTTTTGTTTTGTGAAGGTGTAATGCAAAGAGATGGTACACTTGGCATAATATTCTGACCAGTCACTGACCCTGGTGGGGTTGGTAACACAAAAAACTCAGCGGCAAATCCATAGCTACCTGACCCAGTAAGAGGCACACAAAAAGGCTCATACGGATTGACACAGCAACACTGCCTGGGGAACAGTACTCAGGTGGGCATCCCAGCCTGACATCCCAGGCGGAGAGGCCTGGGGGTGATTCTGACGCAGATAGTCGGGAGGCTATAATGAGAAACTCACACACTCAGTGAAAACCTGCTGACCATCTATACGACGGGCCCATGGGGGTTCATTTGACTATTGTAATTCCAAATTTTTGTAAAACGAAACAAAAAAAGCCATCCTTTCGCGGTGTGGCTAATTGTCCAAATGCCCCCACATCTCAGAATCATAAGCAATAAAGACAAAGGGAAGGCAGAATTCTCTTCCAGCCCCCAGTTCTTGGCTCCGTCTGGGTCTATGTGTGTCTTGAAATTCTTCTACACTTGTTGAAAAGCCACATAGGGGATGCTTAGTCAGAAGTCTGGCCACTTCAGATCAGACCAGATGACAGACTGACAGCATATACTTAGTACAGCATGTACTTTGGTCCTGGACCCTCCAGAGGACAGAAGAGGGGCCTCACCAGACCCACAGGTGTAGATGCATTTTCCCCACTGGGTGAGGAGTTGCAGTCAGAAATTCTTTTCCTAGGGGCTGAGAACCCAACATATGTGACTGATTAGAGCTAATATCTCATTTCTAATTCCATTGATTCCTTGAAAAGAGCAAGTCCGAAAGACATGGCTATTCTTAGCAATTTCAACTCCTCCCCCACTGTGCTTCCTGCCTCTGAGGGAGGGAGAAGGTGGCCAGGAGGGAGCCAAGTCCAATGTGGGCAGCGAGGATCGGTGGGGCACGGTGTCCGAAGTACACGTCTGTGGTCAGAGCCACGCAAACCCACAGGTGGGTCTCTCCTGCTCCCGTCTCTCCCATTTCCAAGCCACAGCTGTGGCAGAGCCACCATCAATACGAGAAGGCTTCTTTCAGGGCCCAAGAACTCTGTGACTTCCACATTCAAAACGCGTCCCTCTTCCCTAGCCCTTTAATCTTCCTGTGGTTTGGTAGGAAAGTCTCTCCATAGTCCTTCTTTTTGTTACCACGGGAAAGAAAGAGACAGCACAGGCCCCATCCATCCAAATAAAGGATTTGACGCCTCAGAGTGGATTTTTCGATGTAGACATAGCAACAGCCCAGGAGGCCTGAACACCGGCCCCTCGGAGGAGGATGGAGGAGAGGATGAAATTGACTTGCCCTGTCAGCCCTTTCGAGCCTGTGGGGTCCACATAATACCTTGCTGGTCTTCCCTGTGGTGGCCTCGGTGAGGGCTTGTTAGGCTGAATTGAATTAATCACATAGAATGTCCCTCAGAATTCTCCAGGTGTAGCCAGCCCTTGTCTCTGAGGGGCCCTGTGGTTTCACGGACCAGGCCCAGAACAAATGACCTGACTGAGTTAGTTCCAGCATTGCCCCCAAGGAGCTGTGTGATTGCAGACAAGTTTCCTGACTTCTCTGAGTCTCATTTTCTGCCTCAGTAAGTGAGTACAAAAGCCTTGAACCAGAATTACTCAATGTTTTCTATGACCTCTTCCAGCTTTAAAGAGATAAGAATAAAGATTCAAGGGGGAAAAAAAGGAAAGAATAAAGATCCGAATCAACACTGGCTTTCTCTGAAGTCACAATGTCTACCAAGTTGCCAAAGGCAACCGTCTGCATCCTGCTCTATTCTTCTGGCTTTGAAAACAGACCAAGTTGAATGCAACCTCCTGGTTCACATTCATACAGCAAAAATCAGAGCCCCCAAAGCCAGCGCCAGGGATAAAATGATGATAAATGGAAACGAACTTTATCATCCAAAAATACCCCCTCGAACTCTGAAGAAATATTGATAATAACTCTCCATCTGCTGAATAAATCAGAACAAGACTGGAGATCCTACCCTACATTGTTTGAGCATGGAGGACAGCCAGTAAAGTACTAGAGTTTCATGAAAACCGATCTCAGGAGAACTGACATAAATAAAACATGTCAAAGTTTTAAAGAGGAAAAGAAAATAAAAGGGATAGCAGAAGTGTTTTCTGTTTATTATTATCCTCCCCGGGAGGAGCTTTTGTGGAAAGAGCACAGGTCTGGGAGTCAGAACGCTTGACTTCTAATCTTGTCTCCACCACAGATTCCCACGTAAACTTAGTGAAATCATTTCACTTCTCTCTACAGCTGCCTTTCTTAGTGACTGTGAGGTGCAAATAAAAAAAATTAAATAAAACATATAAAAGTTTTTGGGGGGCAGGGGGCAGTGAAGTGCCTAAAAACTTAAGATGCTATGGGGCGCCTGGGTGGCTCAGCTCAGTCAGTTAAGCAACTGACATCAGCTTGGGTCACGATCCCACTGATCGTAGGTTGGAGCCCCATAACAGGCTCTACACTGATTTGCTGAGCTTGCTTGGAATTCTCTCTCTCTCTCCCTCTCTCTGCCCTTTCCCCATTCGCACTTTCTCTCTCTCTCTCAAATAAACTTTAAAAAATGGCTTATGATTGCAACAGAGTAATCATTAAAAAAAAACACCTTAAGATGCTATGTGAGTAGATGTTATGTAAATTAATTTACAAATAATATGATGGACTAACTCCTCCAAGTACTAGAGCGATAGAGCCGTGGGAGGCAGCAGCTGCTATAGGGCGCCCCCTTCAGGTTGGCCTGGATGTTGGCACCAGGTTAGAACCCAAGATTTCCACCCATGGGACCTTACATCCCACTCTGAGCCCAGCCTGGCTTGGAGGCTAGACCTGTGGTGGGGCCTCAGCAGGGTGAGTTGAGTGAAAAAGCTCAGTTTACTCTTTGTTGCCTGCCGAGCTTCCTTCAATGCTATTATTAAGGTGCACCAACAAGTCTTAGATCTGTTGGGTGGGACCCAGATTTTAAATAGTGAGGCTCTCAGTTGTCTGGCCTCTCACTCTGTTCAAACTAAATACCGGGTGGGGGCGGGGGGGGGAGCATAGGGGAAGCCTAGGTTCTCGCAAAGTCATCTCAAGGTGTGGGGTGACCCTGGGTGACTGACAATTGTTACTCAGGGCATGAGAGCTCTGGTTAGGGGACCCCCACCAGTTTGCAGAACTTTTGGCTTAAATATGGATTCTTGGTGCCTCCAGTGAATATCTGGTATGTTCCCCCCCCCCAAACAATGTCATAAATGTAGTCTACAGTCTAAATGACTAATCAGCCATATAAAGACCGAAATATCTTCTGAGGCTAAAGTAAGAACAGCTGTAATGATCGTAGTACATAGTTGGAAACTCAAACTTGGATAAGTCCAATAATTTATAGGTATCTCTGCATGTTTGCATAAATGTGGTCAAATGCCAGAATTACTAGTCTGTACCATATGGAAAATAAAAATCATTCTTTTGGGGGGGGGACTCTCTTAGATATTCTATTTGGGAAAGAACTTTGAAACTACACGGCACAGAAAGTACTGTGTGCAGTCTAAGCTACGTATAATGATCTCTAGGAGGGAGTTTAACACCACAAAACATTCTCCTTTTAAAAAAATTGGATTTTCCGATGTTTTCCTCTTCTTTATCCCTTTTCCCCAGGCCCTGAGCTTCTGGTGGAATGTGGGAGACTCCTGCTGTAGAGGCACACCACTAGGATTCTCAGGCTTTGGGGATTGTGGGTGGGGGCATGGCAGTGGCCAAGACGGTGTTTTGACTTTCTCATATTGATGCAGAGTAAAGGGATCCCCAAAGAGAAAGACAAGGGGATTTATTTATCACTTGCCTTGTCAGCCATTACATGGTCAATTTCCACAGATTTTCTGTGGTTCAGAAGAAAATGCATTATTTAAATAAGGATTTCAAAGAATCATAGGATTGTAGCATTAGAGGGAAATTAAGGATCATTATATTTTACAAATGAAGAGCTGTTCCCCAAAGTAAAGTGACTTCTTTAAAATGTATTACTATCAGAGTCTCAAATATCCACTTGAAAATATGTATAAAGAGAAAAAATAAGTGGAAAGGAAGAGGCAAATAAGGGGAAGATATTGGTTTCACAGAAAGAAACAGAGACAGAGAGATAGAAAGAGACAGAGAGAGGGAGAATAAAGAAAAAACAAGAGGGGCGCCTGGCTCAATCAGTTAAGTGTTCAACTTCAGCTCAGGTCATGATCTTACAGTTTGTGAGTTCAAGCCCCGCATCTGGCTCTGTGCTGACAGCCCAGAGCCTGGAGCCTGCTTCGGATTTTGTGTCTCCCTCTTTGTCCCTCTCCCGCTTGCATTCTGTCTGTCTCTCTCTCAGAAACAAATTACCATTAAAAAAAGAATAAGAAAAAAAACCCAAGAGATATAAGGAAATGAAGAGGCAGTCTGTAAGAGGACGGAGTGGTCATTGCACAAATATGAGAAAAATACCATGGTAGATATTTAATAATATCGCATGCTTCCCTTTCTTGATTTCCTCTATATAAAGAACCAACCCTCCAACTTACCAAAGGGGACATCTTGGAAGAATCCAGATTTCTGGGCAGTCCCAAGCATTGGAAAGCCTGCTACCAGCTTTAACAAATAGATCTTAGTCTCATTTGGACAGTGTCTGGGAGAGACTTGAGAGACCATCTTTTCATTTTTTTTAAAATTTTTGTGCTTTTTTCCTCCCCTCAGCCACACCTAAACCATTCCAGAGAGATGGAACTCTCTAGTGATTCTATTCCCAGAAGGAAGCTGCCTGCCTTGAAGCATCTGGCCTGGCGCCCTCATGTTACACGGCGCACAGCTCATCTTTCTCTGTGCCCTGGGCAGCTGATCTGAATATAGAGTTTACATGAACTTCAAAGGAAGCTGGCAGGATGGGGTTGGGGCCTCGCTGCTTTAATCAAGATGGATTCAAACCCTTTGCTTATCACGTAGAAAACTAAAACCAGCAATGGGGAACTAATTGACACTGACTAAAAAGGAAATGGCAATAGAAAAGGTGCAGGGAGCTCAATGAGATTAGATTTAAAGAATCTAGCAGTTGATGATGGATTAAGTTTACTTCTTTCCTCCATAAATAACATAGCACATGGAATAAGATAGCCTCCTATAAGGTATGAGATGGGAAGTTCAGGAAAATGTGCTCAAAAGCACTGTTTCCACCTGCATGTCATGGTATTGATATCCCTTCCTCCTTGAGCTTGGGGCTCCCAGTTCAAGCTTCTTTGGCCAATGGTGGGAGCTGCAGCCCTGGTCACTCCCCCCATGACTCTGTACCTCATGGGGACACGACTCAATGCCTGCCTCTTCTCTTCTGGAGCTCTACTTCATATGGGGACCATGCACATGGAATGCATCAAACGCTGACTTGGGTTCTGAGTTACTTTTTCCCAAGTTGGTCTCCAGGGAAGCACTGAGTCTGGTACTTAGGTGCTCAAAAAGATTTGTTGAATAAATGAGAGAAAAAGAGACTAACTTGTCATTCCTGCAAACTTGCCCCAACAGCCAGCACAATGTGAAGCACACAGATAATATCTGAGCCTCTTTCATAGCGTATGTTGCCTTGAGGACATGATGGGGTCCCTGAGGTTCGAGATTAAGGAGTTTATCATGTCCTTTGCTGAGAGGATGCTTGAGAGCTGCTCTGAAGCCTGTCAACGCCAGAGCAGGAAGAAGAGTTGAGGAAGAAAAGGAAGAGGTGCCTGGAGCCCGTCCTGGCCATGAATGCCTCATCAACTTTTTAATGGATTATTATTTTTTTTGGTTCTCTCCTTAGAAGGCAAACATGATTTCTAGGACCTCTACTCCCCTCACCCTCTCATAGATCTCAAAAGAGGAACTGTTCAAAAATAGGACCCAAAGAGAAAGATGGATACTAATAGATTGGATGTTTTTCACTCTCCCTTAGGGAGTTTTTGCAAACCACACACATAGAAACATCACCCCCTCCCCCCCGCCCCGCTCCCACTCCAAGTCTGCTACTCTGCAGCCTCCTCTAAGTGAAGATGTGGCCAAGGGGCAGGTACACAGAATACTCTAGGACTTTCTCCCCATATTCTAAGCAGAGGAAAGAAAAAGAAGAAAATTAGAGAGAACTAGTAACCAAAGACAAACCTCTCTAGGAACATGACCAGTAGTTTTTTTCAATTTTTCCAAAGAAAATATGTAAATAGGCAACAGTATAAAATGCAATACATCACCAGTCATTGGGGAAGTGCAAATCAAAACTGCAATGAGATACCACTTCACACTCAAGAGGATGGCGAAAACCAAAAAGACAGAAAATCAGAAGGGTTGATAAAGATCTGGAGAAACTGGAGCCCCTGTATACTGCTAGTTGGAGTGTAAAATGGTACAAGCTTCTTTGAAAAACAAGTTGGCAGTTCCTTAAAAAATTAAACATGGACTCATGTGACCCAGAAATTCCATTAAGTATACACCAAGAGAATTGAAAACATATGCGCACACAAAAACATGTACACAAATATTCACAGAAGTGCTATTCACAATAACCAAAAGGTGGAATGAACCCAAATGTTCATCACCTGATGAGTGGATAAAATGTTCTACGTCCATACAATGAAATATTATTCAGCCATAAAAGGAATGAAGTATGAACACCTGCCACAACATGGATGAACCTTGAAAACATAAGTGAAAGAAGCCAGATACAAAAGTTGATGCATTGTATGATTCCGTTTATATGAAAAGTCCACAATAGGAAAACACAGAAAGTAGCTGAGTGGTCACCAGGGGGTGGGGGGAGGGGATAACGCAGACTGATTGGTCCTGGGTCTGAGTTTCTTTTAGGAAAATGCTCTATAATTAGATAGTGGTAATAGATGCACAACTTTTTTAATAGATTAAAATCATTCAATTGTACATTTTAAAAGGGTAGATTGGGGGCGCCTGGGTGGCTCAGTCAGTTAAGTGTCCCGACTTGGCTCAGGTCATGATCTCACGGTTCCTGAGTTCGAGCCCGGCATCAGGCCCTATGCTGACAGTTCAGAGCCTGGGGCCTGCCTCAGATTCTGTGTCTCTCTCTAGCTCTGTGCCTCCCCCCACTTGCACTCTGTCTGTCTCCCTCAAAAATAAACGCTTTAAAAAAATTTAAAAGTGTAGATTGTATGGTATGTGAATTACGTATCGATAAAAAAAATGTTGAAAGAAGAATTTGGAATTGCTCAAAGGACAATTAGAGCCCTGCTGGGAACTCTGATCTCAACTTGAAAAGTTGATCTAGTTACAAAGAGCACCAGCCTCCTCACTCCTCCCCACCCCCAACTCCCACCCCAACACAGCCCACATCCACAATCTTCAGCTACTCCTAAAGGAAAAAAATTGGGGGAGAGACGCTCTACAAGCAACTGGAGGTGAACTGAGGTACACCTGACATCTGCAGACGTTCTGTGTGAGGGGGTGGAGAGAGGGTTGAACAGAGGGATGGGAATAATGGAAGATGAACTAAGAAGGGATAGCATGCTGAGATGTAGAGGAAGGCAGAGTGTCTGCAGAGAGGCCTCTTTTGAATCCCTTCCCGAGTATTGACTATGTGTTAATGTGGCCAATATAATCTGCTTTAGACGAGCAGGCTTCCTGCCTGCTGGGCTCCTACGTGGGTTCCCACATTGCTGGTCTAACCTCTTCCCTGGTTCAGGGGCTGCTGGTTCCCTGCCCTTGATTCCCGGCTCCCTCCTAGGATATGTGACATCCTCGGAAGGAATGCTTAGTTGCTTATTTAACTACGTACAAAATCAGCTCTAAAAAATCAAACTGACGTCTAGGGAAGATGCTAGGGAACCAACTCCAACCATTTTTTTGAAAATAGCTTTTATCGTGCCTTTCTTTCCTGTACAAATTGTACCACTGAAGAAACCAAAACTACATGAGCACTCAATTAGAGTATTTCAACAAACCATGAAGAAAGAATCACAGCCTTGGAATATCAGCACACCTTAAGGAGTTGAGAAACAGAGTAGAAGACATCTATGAGAACGAATTTTATGAAAAGAGAGACACTGAGTCACACGTGCCGTCTGATGAATAACGCATCAGCCGTGAGGTTGTCACACTTGATGAACCCGGATTGGGATTAAGTGGTAACATAGAGGCCAGAGGAACAGACTAAACTTGGTTCTGGGGAAGCAATCAGCGAAGCCCAGATCATAGGAGACTACTTGTACGTGATCCAGTTTCTTCAATAAATGAATTGTAAAGAAAAATAAGGAGATGGAAGGGAAACCTATGGATTAAAAGATGCTTAAAAGATATCTATATCATCTATCTATATCTATATCTATTCTATATATATCTATGTAAAACCACTGTTTAGGAATGTACACTTGGGTGTTAAGACTGTAAAAAGCGGGGGGATGCCTGGGTGGCTCATTCCGTTAAGCATCCAACTTCAGCTCAGGTCATGATCTTACAGTTTGTGGGTTCGAGCCCTGTGTTGGGCTCTGTGCGGACAGCTCAGAGCCTGGAGCCTGCTTCAGATTGTGTCTCCCTCTCTCTCTGCCCTTTCCCTGTTCATGCTCTCTTTTGTCTCTCATAAATATATAAATGTTAAAAAAAAAAAAAAAGACTGTAAAGAAGGTGTGCCTGGGTGGGTCAGTTGATTAAGCGTCCAACACTTGATCTCAGCTCAGGTCATGACTTCATGGTTCGTGAGTTTGAGCCCCGCATCAGGCTCTGCACTGAGAGTGCGGACCCTGCTTGGGATTCTCTCTTGCTCCCTCTCTCTCTGCCCCTCCCTACTCTTGTGCGCACACATACTCTCTCTCTCAGGATAAAGAAACAAGCTTAAAAAAAAAAAAAAAAGACTGTAAGGAAAGTGGGAAGTAGTTGCAGTAAGTTAGGAGAGTGATTATTCTGCCAGGAAGAGAGAGGGGTAGTAGTTGAGAAGGAGGCGAACTGGGGGTTTCTGGAGTGACCACAAAAATTCTGTTATCATGGACAGGTGTTTACAAGAGTGTTAGCCTTTTAAGAATTATTTTAACCTGTACATTTGCCTTTTATGGTTTTCTGTTATGTAGATTATAGTAATAAAATATTTTTGAAATAAATATTAATTAAGTAAAGTCAGCTATGATGGAAGAGATGGAAAGAAAACCCAGAAAAAGAAGAGGAAAACTTAAGAATAAGGGAGAAAAAGTCATCTTTATGACCATATAATTACTTTTTATAGCAAAAGCAGAACCCATGTCTCTACCATAAAGATGATTCTTGGTGTCACCCAGGACTCCCCTCTGCAAAATGGATAATTCATTTGGCCGCTCGTAACTCTTGCAATGGAATTGAGGAGGAGATGGAAGAGCTTGTAGAGAAACAATTGAGTAGAGACTGGCTAGGTGATGGTATGTGCAGGCTGGGACAATGGGAGGTGTCTTGAGACCACCATTTGGTAGAGGCCTGGGCAGCAGCACTTGGAAAGCATGGGGCATAGTATTGGAATTGACCTCCATCAGCAAGACACCGGCCTCCCCAGGAGCAGCTGGAGAAGTCAGGACCCGTGCAGGGAAATGTCAGCCGTGTCACAACCTTGGGAGCAGAGAAGTGAGGCCTCTGTGTCTGCCTGTCCACATGTCTGTCAGCGTGACATTTTGGGTCAATAAATATTCATCAGGATGCACCATTTCAGCTGACCTATGCCACCCCTGCTGCCGGAGGAGAAAATAAACAGGGCTTGTGGGTGCAGAGGACTTCTGTCCTCTTCAGAGCTGCCATTGTGCTCTGTGTTGGCTCAGACAAATTTCTGCCTCTTTCAGTCCCTCGGGACTTGTGCATCTAATATCTGGCATGGACCCAGCTCCTTCCCTGTGGTAATACAGTGCCATCAACACGTCAACTATGAGAGAATAACATTCCAGGGAAAGTTAGTAAGTCAGTGAGCAACTCTGTCTGTAGGTAACTTGCTAGTGGGAAGGTTCCCTGGGCACAGTTTCTTTCTTTCTCCTCTATGCCCTAGACACCTATTTCCATACTTCTGTTGGGCTCTTCTTCTCATCACTATTGCCTGCATATCTGTTTCCACCACTAGACTGGGAGCTGTTCATTCAATTTATTTGAGCAATTCTTATGTGCAAAGCATTAGCTAGATAAAGTGGCAAACAAAATAATACCTTATAGAGCTAAGAGACAGATATTAAACAAACATACACGTATCAGTACAAATGTTGCAAGTGATAAGAAAGAAAAGACAAAGGCAAGACCACTAATTACAGAGGGACATCCGAGTGATATTGCCACTTCAGGAAAGGCTTCAGTGAGAAAGCATAAGTAGGAATTGGCCAGGTCACGCATGGGGAGAATGTTGCTGGGCAGGGAAAATGAAGGAGACTTCTTGGGTGCTGGAAATGTTATTTTTCTATCATATTTACGTGATACCATGTTATGTGGTACATGATAGATATCATCTATCAATGAATGGTATTTTTCTATCATATTTATGTGATATATACATACCAAGTGTACACTTCAGATTTGTGCACTTTACTATATAGGTTTTACCTCAATTTTAACATTTATTTATTTTTGAGAGACAGAGAGAGACAGTGTGATCAGGGGAGGGGCAGAGAGAGAGAGAGAGAGAAACACAGAATCTGAAGCAGGCTCCAGGCTCTGAGCTGTCAGCACAGAGCCTGACACAGGGCTTGAACCCACGAACTGGGAGATCATGACCTGAGCCAAAGTCAAGTGCTTAACTGACTGAGCCACCCAGGTGCCCCTACCTCAATTATAATAAGAGGCAATGACATCCTTGGAAAAGGTATTTGGAGGACATGTAGAAGACAAAATTTTAATATCTTTATATAGAGAGAGCCCTGAAAAAACAGTAAAAAAACAACAACAACGAATAAATAAAATTTTAAAAATCAATCTCTTGGTAGAGAAAGGACATAAACACATAATTCACCAATAAAGAAATATAAGTGGGGGCGCCTGGGTGGCTCAGTGGGTTAAGTGTCCGATTTTGGCTCAGGTCATGCTCTGAGTCACAGTTAATGGTTTGCGCCTTGCCTTGGGCTCTGTGCTGAGAGCTCAGAGCCTTGGACCATGTTTCGAATTCTGTATCTCCCTCTCTCTCTGCTCCCCCCGCTTGCACTCTGTCTCTCTCTCTTTCAAAAATAAATAAACATTAAAAAAATTTAAAAACCAGAAATATAAGTAGAAAATTGATATATATAAAAACATATTTAAGTAGTAAACTAAGAAATGCAAGTTAAACATTAAGGAGATATTTTTCTCCTAACAAACTGACAAAAATAAAAACAGTCAATAATACCAAGTATTATGACAATGTGGGGAAATTCACACTCAAACGTCGCACATCTAAATTGTTACCAATTTTCTGAACCCAATTTTATTGCATGTATCAAGTCTTTTTAACTGTTTATACTTTAAACAGCAATTCTGTTTCTCTAAATTCATCATATTGATTACTCCACATAAGTATTTGGCTATACTGATATTCACCATAACTCTCCTGATAAAAGCAAAAATTTGAAAATTACCCCTGCTGAGGCAACTAGTGGAAAAATTCTTGTATATTTATACAACAGCATGATATGCAGCCTTAAAACATGATGATGTTGATCAATAGTCATTAGCATAGAAAGATGCCTGTAACATATTTAAATTTCTTAATTTGGGTATAAAACTATATATAATTATTATGTGTGTATACACACAAATCTGTATGTGTGTATTTGTATGATACAGATAAATATGTATAATACATATTATATAATTATAACTATATTAGCTAGATGGATAGGTATGAATCAAAATGGTAAGAATGGTTATCTGCTGGTAGGACTACTGGATGATACTCATTTCTTCTCTATAATTTTTCTCTACTTCATGAATTTTTCAAAATAAGAATATATTTTACAATCATGTGTGTGTGTGTGTGTGTGTACACAAAATTTAAAAAGAAAGCACATCTAGATAGATTTCCTGGCAATTTTCATTTACAAGCTTCATCTACATTACTTTTCTTTCAAAAGCATAAGCTTTAAAAGATAGTGGTTATCATTCATATAATGCAGGGTTTCTTACCTGCGGCATTGGTTTTCACCTTGGTAGGGTAGTTTGAGGCTGTCTAATATCTTCCAAACTTCTTTTCTGAGTTTGGGGGAGTTTCCCACATTGTAGTCCCCAAGGTAAACCCAGAGTCACTGTCCCAGGCTCCCCTGTTGCTGACATCAGACATGTGAACTAGGTGTTGCCAATCAGAAACACCTACGCGAGTCCTCAGCTTGGAAGCTAAAGCTACATGGAGGTAGATATGAACGGCATCCATCCCAGGTGAACATGGCCACAGGGGGCTCAATGGCTGAGCTCCTGGCCTCTGGGCCCAAGTTTTATCAATACAAGCTACAAAGTCTCTCCAAGAAGCAGAGTTGTTGCCAAGTGTTGGCAGCAGTGGTGTTTTCACTGGAGCAAATGCTATTTGGTGTTGATTCTATTTGGTCTGATTTGGTGTTGTTTCTGGCCTCATCATTTCTAAGTCTGGTTTTCTTGCCCTCCAGAGGATTCTGGGAGTTACTTAATATTTTTACACATTGTTTTTCTGCCTAAACTAGCCAGAGTGGATTCTATTATTTGCAACAAAGAACTGTGCCTAATAGTATTACCTTCATTCCCATTTTACAGATGAAGAAATTGAGTCTTTAAAAAATGCAGAGGGGCACCTGGGTGGCTCAGTCAGTTAAGTGTCTGACTCTTGATTTCAGCTCAGATCATGATCTCTCGGTTTGGGGTTCAAGCCCTGTATTGGGATCTGTGCTAACAGTGCAGAGCCTGCTTGGGATTCTCTCTCTCTCCCTCTCAAAAATAAATAAATAAACTTCTTTAAAATGCAGAAATTTCCCTAAGATTACACAGCTAATGAACATGAGGCAAGACACAAGTCCAAGACTTCTGAGTCAACTTAAAATTAAGGTATTTCAATATTCATCATGAAGCGTTCATCGACAAAAGTAAATGCTACCATTTAATGAATAATTACTACATGCCCTGTGAAAGGGATCCTGAAGATCATCTAAACACCCTAATTTACAGATGAGGAGACTGGGGCTTGAAATGTCATAGAATTTGCCCAGTGTCCCTCATGGAGATAATGGAGAGCAGAGCAGGGAAAAAAGTTATCAGGTTTGCTGACTCCTCTTTCCTTTATATCTGTGGGGGATGAGGCCATTTCTCAACTCAGGTAGAAATTCTTGTATTGCCCAAGTCCAGTGACTAAATTAAAATCTTGTTTAAATGTAAGAAGAACATAAATATTAAATGTATGAGGAATAACCAAATTTAAAATATTGCCAACCAGTTACATGGACGCTCTGGATTATACTGCAATCACCCACTTTGGGTGTAACTGAGAAGCCTAAAATAGCTTTTGAGGGAAACCTCATGAGAACATCGCCTGGGGAACTGAGATGGTATTTCCATCTGGCTCTGACTTTACAGAATCTACAGAATTTAATCAACCAGGTTTGATGCAAGAAAACTGTCCTTTCTGCAGAAATTGGGAAAGCTGTTAGATCCCTTGTTAATCCATAGAAAAACATAAGATCAATTATCTAAATATTTTTAAGTAAACGTATTTTAGAATAGACAAAACTATCTGTGCATGCACAGAGAATGACTTTTGTGTCAATAAAATCCAACATGTGTTTTACCATCAGGACCATTTTTATGGACTCTGGGGAGAAAAATCTTGTGTCATACAAAGAAAATTGAACCTTTAAATTTCTGATTCATTTCCCTTTAAATCATCCAAATATTGCTTTTCATGGGCTATGAAATAGCCAAACAGTCTCAAAGGGGCTATTAAAGCACTTCAAGCCTTGCTTCCCTTAAAATAAAATAATAAAATAAAAGTTAACATGGAGGAAGTAGGTTCCAAGTGAATCTACTTGCTCTCCAAAAGTTCTTGTTAGTCCCACATCCAAAATGTCTAACTGGGTTCTGAATTTTCTGAATTCTCCTTTTCCTGTAAAGAGTCCCCATGGAGACTGTTAGGCTGCTTAAAATGTATCTTTTGTCAGAAGAAGAATAAACTTTGTCCCTAAAACCAGAGCACCCTGTTTTTCTCCATCAGAAATTACCTCGAGATGTTTTAGAGTGAAGATACCAATCTAAACCATATGCTTGTTTACATGTAAGCCAAGAGACAATTATTGGAAAACCATCTTTAACTAAAAGAGTCAACTTTTTCAAAACCATTGAGTGGTTCAAAGAGTGGAGTGTGCAGTTCATTAAGGGTGAAATTAAATCGGATCACATATTAACACAAAGCGGACTCTCCTTTCTTTACCACTATTTTTGAGATGAATGCCTCTGGATGGTTGAAAGAAATCAGGTACTTTTGCCTTAAACTGCTTTATCTTAGTTTTCTTACGAACCTACTTACATGAACGACTTGGGTAATTTGTAAAGAAGATTTAAGAAATTTACGAGTGAAGAAGGCTTTTCTCAAACAACATTTTAAGACGTTGTGCCAGTTTGTATGGCAGAAGAGATCCACCGTAAGTTCACCATTTCCAGGAAATTGGAGAACTGACCATTCCACTTTTTAGCTGGATAAAGGCTACCTTGAATCAGAAGGTATGCAGGTACAGACAACAACATAGCATCTTACACAGGAGTCAGAGGAAGCCATTCAGAAGTTTACTAAGTCATTCCACTAGTATTTATTCAGTGCCAACTCTGGATGGACAGTATGTTAGACACCAGTGATATGACAGTGAACTAGAGAGACATGCATTTTCCAAAAAAAAAATCAGATGACTAGAGATGTATTTTAGGCGTGTTATGGTTTGGTAATCACAAATACTGATTCTGGGACTCTTTAGTGTCATGAAAACATGCCATATTTTAAGAGAAAGGAAATGGGGAAGTACAAATACCCATTAATGACTCTTTATTTTTAGTGCTGTGATATTCAGTCAATGTTTTGTATACCCACGAGTGCTTTTCTTATCTGGGATCCAATGGCTCCACTTGTTATGGCACATATGATTCACTCAAATTTTCGTCATTTTCCATTAGTCTGTGTCTCACCCCAACCCACTCACTCTCAGCTTATCTTTACCTCTTTCTTCACCATGAAAATGGAAGTCATTGAGCTAGAACTCTCCCAACGCTTCTCCTTGCCACCTTCAAGTCAGTCTACGTCCTATATATGTAATGCAATTTCAATAAATAGCATCTAAGATATATGGGAAGGAAACTGAAAATGATATTAAAATAGCATTTTAGAAATGTTTAAATGTAGGAAAAATGAGTAGCTATTCAAAGAAAGCTTGAAAATAAAAAGGAGAGATAATTTACTAGACAATACAATATACTTTCAAACTTCAATAAATAAAAAGTTTGCTATTTAATAAAAAAGGGAAAACCAAAGGGATGGAGGAAAGAGTTCAGAAACAGACTCAAATATCTATGAAAATTTGGCTTATGATAAAGGTGACATTTCAAACTGGGTGAAAAGAGAAGAGAAGAATTCAAAATATGATGTTGGGCAACTGGCTAACCATCAGCAAAAATATTAAAACTATATTTCTCTCATCAAAAATAAATTCCAGATGGATTAAAGATATACATGTATAAAACAAAAGATTTAGAAGAACATGAGGAATGACAGTGATCTTACCTTACTTTCTGAAATAACTGAAAAATAAAAGACACCATAGAAGCAACATGATTATAAAACACTGGACATCAGGCAACAAAGAACAGTAGTCCCTGAATGATGAACACAGATGACACAAGTCCCAGGATTGCCCAGCTCCATGTCTGGGGAGAGTTTCAAGGCTGCACTATAGAGAAGAGGAAACCAAGTGTAGTCCAGGGATCTTTCTAAGTTGAAGAGATGGAGCTGGAAGTCTAGTAAGACCAAGGCCACTGGAGCCATTGGTGGGAACAGAGCTATACACAGGGAAAGAGCTCTGCAGGTCTTCAGAGGGTCCCCTTGCAGGATGCAGCCTAGTTCTGCTCAGCAAATGTGTGTAAGGAAACTAGTAGAAAACCCAGAGGCTGGGGAAACAACCATGTGAGAGGTCTATGCCTTACAAAGGACTGAAAACCATTCCTGTTGCCAACAACCACAGTGAAAAACCTCAAAACTCACAGGGCATCAGGTAAAGTACTCAGAAGAGTTTGCCTTATTAACGGAGAAAAATTAGCCCCAGGCTGAATGCTGCTCTGGTCCTGCCTAACAAAGCTTAACAAGTTCTAAGTGGATCAGTATTTACTGATCACAAGTTGAACATGTGAACACTTGTGTTTACTTGAACACAAGTAACTTAATGGTGTTCTAGAACAAAACTCAAAAATATTTGCTGGAATATTTCAAAAGTAATCAGCATCTAACAAGGTAAACATTCACAATGTCTGGAATCCAATAAAAAAAATTACCAGGCATGCATTGAGGCAAGAAAAAATGATCCAATGAGAAGAAAAAGTCAGTCCATAGAAACAGACCCAGAAATGACTAAGATAATGGAATTAGTATACAAGGACATTAAATAAATTATTATAAATATAATCCACACATTCAAGAAACTAAAGAAGGGATTAAGCATTCCAAGTAGAGTCTCTTGTAGTTTGTTCCCCTCTCTTTTCTTCCCCCTTTCCCATATGTTCATCTGTTTTGTTTCTTAAATTCCACATGAGTGAAATCATATGGTATTTGTCTTTCTCTGATTGACTTATTTCACATAGCATAATACATCCTAGCTCCAACCACACCATTGCAAATGGCAAGATTTCATTCCTTTTGAGGCTAAGTAATATTCCATTGTGTATATATAACACATCTTCTTTAATTCATTCATCAGTTGATGGACATTTTGGCAGTCTCCATAGAGAAATAACTGTTGATAATGTTGATTGTTGGCTATTGTTGGTAATGTTGCTATAAATATTAGGGTTTGAATCTCTATTTTTGTATCCTTTGGGTAAATACCTAGTAGTGCAATTGCTAGGTCATAGGATAGCTCTACTTTTTTACTTTTTGAGGGACATTCATAGTGTTTTCCAGAGTGGCTGCACCAGTTTGCATTCCCACCAACAGTTCAAGAGGGTTCTTCTTTGTCCATATACTTGCCAACACCTGTTGTTTCTCATGTTGTTAATTTTAGCCATTCTGACAGGTGTGGGGTGGTATCTTATCGTGGTTTTGATTTGTATTTCCCTGATGATGAGTGATGTTGAGAATCTTTTCATGTGTCTGTTAGCCATCTGATGTCTTCTTTGGCAAAGTGTCTAGTCATGTCTTCTGGCCATTTCTTAACTGGGTTTTTTGGGTGTTGAGTTTGATGAGTTCTTTATAGATTGTGGATACTAACGCTTTATTAGATATGTTGTTTACAAGTATCTTTTCCCATTCTGTAGGCTGCCTTTTAGTTTTGTTGTTTCCTTCACACAGTCATTTTAATTTTTTTCTTTTATAGTTTACTGTCAAGTTAGTTTCCATATAACACCCAGTGCTCATCCTAACAAGTGCCCTCCTCCATGCCCATCACCCCTTCCTCTCTCCCCCACACCCATCAACCCTCAGTTTGTTCTCAATATTCAAGAGTCTCTCATGGTTTGTCTCCCTCCCTCTCCCCAACTGTGACACAGTCATTTTTAAAATAACATCCATCTCCTTTTTTATCCACTTGCCTCAGTTCAGGTTTTCTGTCTATACGACTATAACATGACAGTAACTTCATAATTATCCTATTGCTTTCAGTAGGTCTCACTTCCAAGAAACACTTCACATTGATACTAAAGTATTCTAAAGCAAAAATTTGTCCATTTACTTCCATATTTAAAGCCCCTTGATGGCTCTTTATTGCCAACAACGACACCAAAATCCAACTGTGGTATATCATTTAAGAAATTTAGTGATCTTCTCCCATATACCTTTCCAGCCTCACCTCCTATCAGTCCTGTCACCTGTCCTAAGCTGAAGTTTCTTAGAACTAGATCTCTGCCACCAAGCACATATCCTCATGTATTTATACGACTAGGCTTTTGCACATGTTATTAGTCCTTTTGCCATGAATTGCTTCCATTTTTCTTATGGCTGGAAAATTCCTGATAATATTTTGAAATCAGATCAAATTATCACATTAAAGATTTCCTTTTTATCATGAGTGAATGTTAAATGCTGTCAAATACCTTTTCTGCATCTATTGAGATGATCAGATCAAATGGCATCTTCTCTATGAAGGCTTCTTCTGATTCATTTTTAATGATTTCCTACTTTTTTATCAGCCTGACATTGTATACATCTATTATAACACTTGTTACAGCTTATTTAAATTACTTATTAACATGTCCATCTCCCCACTAAACTCTGGACTCACTGATGCTAGGTCCCATAACTTCTTTTGCTTATGTTCTTAGTAACAGGCACATACATTTTGTCTGTGAATGATCATCTCAATAGATGCAGAAAAGGTATTTGACAACATTTAACATTCACTCATGATAAAAAGGAAATCTTTAATGTGATAAAGAAATATATATCAACAACACACATAATGGTGAAATTATTTTAATTATGTGTAAATCAAAAGTTCCTCCTTTGAGGTAAATAATAGGCAAGATGTCCAACAATTTCTATCTTTTACTTTCTCCTAATCTTGAATTAGAGGTCTTAACCAGTACAATAAGGCAGGAAAAAGAAATAATAGCTTAAAGGATTGGTTAAAAAGAAACATCAAAAATCATTATTGGAAGATGCCATGATTATATATGTAAAAAAATCAAAACTGTCTACAGATAATTATATTTAATAAGGATTTAGAAAAGGGGCGCCTGGGTGGCTCAGTCAGTTGGGCATCTGTCTTTGACCTAGGTCATGATCTCGCCATTCCTGAGTTTAAGCCCCGTGTCGGGCTCTGTGCTGGCAGCTCAGAGCCTGGAGCCTGTTTCGGATTCTGTGTCTCCCTCTCTCTCTCTGCCCCTCCCAAAATATTTAAAAATATTTTTAAAATAAATTTATTATATTTAAAAATATTTTTAAAATAATTTTATTATATTTAAAAATAATTTAAAATATTTAAATATTTACATTTACAAAATATTTGAAATATTCTCAAAAATATTTCTAAACAAATTTAGAAAATTTACTGAATATAAATTCAATACACAAAAATTCTTTTTGCTTCTATATACTAGCCACAAATAGTTAAAAATAAAAATATGAAAGGGATATCATTTTTAATAGCATTTTCAAAACTAACTACTTTGGAATATATCTAACAAAAGATGTGCTAGAATTCTGAAGAGAAAATTATTGCATTTCATTGAGAGACATTAAATAAGCCTAAATAAATGAAGAAATATATATAGTTTGTGATTTAGAAAATTTGACATCATAAAGATGTAAGATATCCCAAACTACTTTATAGCTTTAATCAAATTCCAAACAGACTTTTGCATATGTATGTGTTTATGTGCACGCAACATGCCTGGTTATGTGTGTGCATGTGTGTGTGCGCGTGTGTGTGTCATTTGACAAGTTGATTCTAAAATCAGGAAATAAATTGTGAAGGGCCAAGAGTAAACAAGACACTCATAAAGAAGGACAAAGAGGGTGGACTTTTCTACCAGATGGCCGAGGTTTATTACAAAGCTAGTAATTAAGGAATGTTACTGGAGCAAGATTAGTAATAGCCCAATGGAAAAGGAAAGAGAGCCCCTAAAGTATCATTCATATATAGGAATTTGACGTGTGACTGCAGGGCAATGGGGAAAGTATAGTCTTTTCATAAACGGTGCTGGGGCAATTCAATACACGTATGGTGATGGAGCAAGAGGAAAGTGAAACTGGATCAGTCCCTCACACAATAGCAGAGAGTCAATCTATAAACCTCAATGTAACAGGCAAAATGTCTCAGCTTTTAGAAAACACTATAGGAAACTATCTTCCTGACCTCCATAATGAGAATTATTATTAAACATGACACAAAAACATTAATGATAAAAGGAAAAGGTTAATAAATTGACTACATTTAACTCTAGAACGTTGTTCATCCATAAAAACCATAAAGAAAGGGAAAGAACAAATCACAGAACTGGAGGAGATATTTGCAGCACATACGGCTAACAAATGAACAGCATCTAGAATACAAAAGGATTCCCAAAAATAGATAAGCGAAAGACAAACAAAATCAGTCTAGCAGAGATACAGCCAAAAGGCTTGAAGACACAATTAACGAAAGAGGACATTTTAATTGGCTTATTGGCATATTCTCAAGCTCTCAACCTTAAGGAAATGCAGATTAAAACCACAATGAAATTTCACCACAGGCTCCCCAGGTTCATAGAATTCAGGTGTGACATTCATAATGTCAGTTGTGGCAAGAATCTGGAGCCCCTGGAATTCCCACAGTTAGTGAGAGTATAGATTAGCGCAAAGGCCTCTGAAAATTGTTGTTAAGTTTGAAGTTACACATATCCCATGATGTAGAATTCTACTTCTGGGTATCTGAGCTAGAGAAAGTCCTGCCCTTGTCAACCATAATACATGCATAAGAATGTTTATAGCAACATGGTTCATATTTGCCCCAAAGTAAAGATAACTCACTTGTCCATCAATAGCAGAATGGGTAAATAAATTGTATTACATTCATACAAGGGATTATTATACAAAAAAAATATGCAGACAAACCTAAAAATGTCAGACACAAAAGAATATAGTATCATTACACTTACGTAAACTTTAAAACAGAACAGAATAAATCCTAAACTATATTAATAAGAAACATATTTACAGGTGGTAAACCTGTTAAGAAAAATGTGGACTGTTTTGAAGGCTAGTAATATGCTATTTCTTAGTCTGAGCAGAGGTTTCCATTATTTGCTTATTTTTATACAGAACATTTAAGTTCTGTGTATGTTTCTACATATGTATGACATTCCAAAACTTGAAAAAGGCTTTAATAAAAGATTATGCAAGCTCAGCTAAACAATCCTATCATTAAATTCTGCCTCACTTTATAGAAAACATGATTAAGAACAAAGTTTTCCCCTTTGCAGCATGTGTGATTCTATAATCAACGTTGAACTTCATAAACAGGAATCACCCATGAGACTCACTGATTTAACCATAAGGCCTAGAATATTTAGATTCTCCAAGAATCTAAATCTACCTCCAGGTCTATGGCCATATCGCCCTGAACACACAATCTCAGAAGCTGGGCAGAGTCAGAGCTGGTTAGTATTTGGATGTGAGACTACCTGGGAATGCCGGGTGTTATAGTTAAAAAAAATTCTATCTCCAATAAATAAGAAATGGTAGGAATGTTGCTTCCAGAAATACCTGACCTTTAATAGTATTGAAACAGTTTCTCAATATTTTAATTTATACTTTGACATTTTTTACATTTATTTTATTTTGAGAGAGAGAGAGAGTACATCCGTGCAGGCGAGTGGGGGAGAGGCAAAGAGAGAGGAAGAGAGAATCCCAAGCAGGCTCCACGCTGTCAGCACAGAGCCTGATGCGGGGCTTGATCCTATGAACCTGGGATCATGACCTGAGCCGAAATCAAGAGTCAGAGATGTAACCGATGGAGTCACCCAAGCGTCCTTACCTTGCAATTTTTAGTAGAAAATTTAGATTGTTTTAGTCTTAATTCTTCAGATATGGAACTTGTATTTACATAATAATAATGACGATAATAATAGTGATTACATACACCTGCCTGAGTTTTAACTGAGAATTAAAAGTGTATTGTGCCCTCGCTGTGCTCTGGTTCATCTTCTATGCGATCTGATCCAATGTCCACTGCAACCCTACGGTGCTCCTAGGCTTACAGTTGTTTTGCAGATGACATTCATGAAGGTTAAGTAATTTGTAAATACAGCTAATAATCGAATGACTCTTAGCCAGGATTTGAAAGCAGATCTTTTTGACTTTCAACATTAAACGCTTCCTGCTATACCACATTGTTTTCCCTGAAGAACTCAAAGGATGCCAGGCTAAACGTATTAGATAAACAAAATAGCAGCTTCACTGAACATCCACCATGTCCGCAGCACAGTGGTGAATACTGTAGAAAATGCAAAAGGCCTAGTTGAGAGCGTTGAAGGGGTGCAGGACATAACGCCATGCCTTAAGGAACATGATATCCCTTCAAGCCTGAGATGCTAGGACCCAAGCCAACTGAGAAGGCAGTGGCCACACATTAAACAGCTAGAGAGCACGTCAAACACCATGCACTTAAGATCAAAGCTGTGTGCTACAGAAGCGGTAGATCCTGCCTCCCTCTTTGTATTTCTTTTAACTTTTAAACTCCTGAGATTTGTATCCATGACTGACTTCCACATGTAGCTTGGCCATAAACTATGAATAACCATCATCTCATTGGTTTGGTCTCACAACAGAACATTGGGCTTTAGCTATTTCCACTTTAGTGATTAGACCCAATAGTGTCCAATAGAGCAGTGGGCTGGGAGTGGGTGGGGATAATGAAGACCTTCCTTAGACTAAGGACTAGAACACGGGTTCCTAATCAGAGGCAACCTGCCGACCACCACCAGTAGATCTGAGGAATGCGACTGAATATCCTTTAATGCACAGGGTAATACCTACCCCCCACCCCTACCACCCCAACAACAAAGAACTATCTGGATCAAACTGCCAATAGAACAGGCTTGAGAAACCCAGGCCTAAAAGAACCCTTAAGAGAAACAGAACAGAAGAGAATTTGGGAATGTGTCTGGTGATTACAATATTTTCAATCAGCAGATAGCAAAAGCGCACACACATACAATCGGTTAGAGGAGATGATGAAGATCTCAATTTATAATAGTAACCACAAAAAAAATTACCATGAAACGGGCGTGATTTATGAAAGTTCAAATATAACTTTTAAGTAAACATTTAAATAAAACTTTAAGATGAGCCCACACACGGAAACACACATGACAAATAAAAAAAAGCACACCATACTGTTGGGGAGGAGCAAGCAATATAATAAAGATGTGTACGCTCCCTAAATCTATAAATTTAACATACTCTGATTTTTCAAATGCCAAAATGATTTTTCTGAACTAGAAACCTGATTCTAAAATTCATATGGAAGAAAACAACAACAAGGAAAACAGGAAAATTCTGAAAGACAAGAGTAATAAGGGGAATTATTTCTATTAAACAAACAATTTTTTGGTGCATTATTTTATAAACTAAAGCCAGTTTATTATACAATCTGTAACAGAAGGAAGAAGGAAGACATGACCTTTCTAATTCCACCATTCAGAACTCAATTAACTAAATGTCTTGTTGGGTGGAACTCCAGTCTCTCTTTTTTTTAATATAATTTATTGTCAAATTGGCTTACATACAAAACCCAGTGCTCATCCCAACAAGTGCCCTCCTCAATGCCCATCACCCACTTTCCCCTCTCCCCCATCCAGTCTTTCTTAAAAGACAATAAATCAATTTTGAAGCTATAGCTCGTTAAAATAATGTGATATTGGCATGACAGATAACTGGAACAGATTAGGAATTTCAAAAAGAGGTACAAATGCAATGGAGATTTTATCTATTTTAAAGGTAGGTAGCATTTCAAATCTATGGATAAGAGGTAGATTATTCAATAAATGATATTGAGACAACCGGTAGCCATGTGTAAAAATATAAATTTTGATTTACCTGTCACTTATATGAATACTAGAAGAAACTATGGGATTTCATAATTTTTTTAAAATTTATTTTTAATTTTTTTTTAGAGAGAGAGGGCATGAGCAGGGGAGAGCAGCAGAGGGAGAGAGAGAGGGGGAGAGGGAAAGGGAGGGAAAGAGAGAGAGAGAAAGAGAGAATCCCAAGTGGGGTCTGTGCTGACATGGGGCTTGATCCCACGACCCTGGGATCACAACCTGAGCCAAAAATAAGAGTCAGACACTCAACCAACTGAGCCACCCAGGCATCTCAAAACCATGGGATTTTTAAAAAGCAACCCCAAAGTGGAAAAAAAACTTTTCTAAGTAGGTGACAAAACCAAAACCCACAAATCATGAAAGGTGAATATATCCATCTATGTAAATAGAAAAGAATGACAAACAGGAAAATATATCTGCAACTTACATCACAGGGAGCTAATCTCCTTAATATATAAAGAGCCCCTCTAAATCAACAGAACTCCAACAACTCAATAGAAATGTAAACAAAGGAAATAAACTGGCCACTGAAAAGGGAATTCAAATGGCTTTTAAGTTTGTGAAAAGAAGCCAATCTCACTCATAACATATACACAAAGATGACTTACTTTTCACCCCAACAGACTGTCAAGGTCCTAAAAAAGGGTGTATGTGTGGGTATGGGGAAACAGACATTCTCATACATTAGTGGTGGGCGTTTAAGTTGACAAACCAGTCAGATTTGAACGAGACAACTTGACGCACATACCTTTCAACCCAGGAATTTTATGCTACAAATCCACTCACACATGTGCAAAATATGTAAGTTATCCAGAGAGGCATTGCCAGTAATAAAAAATTGGTAAGATCCCTAGATGTTTATTGATAGTGACGATAAAAAGTCACAAAGAATATAAATCCTCATTAATTGCAGGCCACAATTGCACATTTATGGTATGGATACTCCATAGCCATAAAAAGTATGGAAGGAGCTATTTATGTGTGAATATGGACCAATCTCCAAATCTGCAAGATATATTGCTAAGAGGTGAGCAATGCATATAGTGTATTACCATTGGTCTAAAAATGGAGGTAGGGAGACACACGCGCACACACAAATACATATTGGTCGCATGTGCATAAAATATCTCTGGAATGGTACAGAGACACGTAACTTTGGATGCCTCTTCAAAGTTGGGTGACAAGGTGGTGAGCACAGAAGCAATACTTTCTGTTCCTTGTATACACTTTTGTACCTTTTGGATTCGGAACCAAATCTGACTGTCACCTAGCCCAGTCAATCATCCATTAATAAGAAAATTTGAAAACAAACCCCAGCACTGTCATCCTGATCTCCAGCTCTGACCAGCCAAGTTTTCTGTCCCTTTCCCTGCCTCCACTGGCCCTTTCCAGGCGGTGGCATAGGGAATTTGAAACAAGGGAATATCTTTCCTCTATACGCATCAAACCAAGGCTGGAGCTCTCCATGGGTTCGCAACAGCCTGCTTTTCAATCCACAGGGGTGGAGAATTTAGCTTATTTTTAAATTGGGTGGAATTCAGAAAAGAACTGCCAAAATGATTAAATGGACTGGAGAGGCTGGTTCATAAAGAAAGATGAAAAGACAGAAATGTGTGTAATTTGGCTAAGTGACAGCAGGGCCAGGCTGTGGTTAGCACATAGAAGTATTCAAACACCAGGGCAAGGGAACATTCATGGACGTAAATAGGGGGAAAAAATGAAACTATGAAAAGGAAAACAAAATGTCTGGGTCTCTCTGTCTGTCTCTATCTCCAGAGCAGCCTCTCCAGGAAAGCAATGGGCATGTTGTTCCTTGTACAATATCCTAGGAGATCTTCACTGTGGTGGGGTGTAAAGCCCACACCAGCTCTCCCAGGCCGGGGATTAGATGTCAGCACAGAGACTTGACTTTAGCTCCCTTTCCCTCTACCATCTTGTGGATCCAAGCAGGTACTTCACTTGCTCTCTCCCTTGTGCATGCAGACCCAGGGAGGGTCAGATGGTCTTGTGGGGGGAGGGGTCTGTGCAGGGTATATTAATCATCCATATTTCAAAATCTGTCTGGGTGCCTACGATGAAGCTGGAAAACAAGACTGCCTTTCCCTGCTACTATCAAGGAGTTCACAAGAGCTCCTGATAGTTCTACTCTCAAGAAGTGACCCCTTGAGATGACCAGGGTGACACGGACCAGCTCAGCAGAAGCACTGGGCTGTCCATTAGGCCCATCTCTTCTAATCAGCATCTCATTAGGCCTATCCCTGGAGCTCACAGAATTACATTACTGCAAAGCCACTACAATCAGTCCCATGGAGGTTACTTTGCTCATTTAGATTCTACCTGCCTGGTCTTCTTCGCTGCTCTGTCCCATCCCTTATATTTCTTATTAACTAAACCTCAATCCATATTCCTTTGAGCTTGCCTATCAATGTGCCAGGATATATACCAAAGGATATAGAGGCTGTATATACAAAAATCTCTCTGTGCTTGTATGTGAAAAGGCAACAGTCTGTGTGTGCATTTCTGGGTTAATACCCATGTGTTGCTCCATATCTAAGAAGATGCACATATGGGCAACAGCAGCCAAGAACTAGATGAGCCAAAAATAAAATTTAAGAAGGACTCTTGTAGGGATTCCAAAATTAATACTTAAGAGTATATTTTAAAACCATTTGTGGTTTATGTTTATTTAAAGTTTTCCCCATTTATCAGATGAAGGCACTGAGCGGTGGCTGAAACTGGGCCCCATGTGCTTACTACTGGCAGCAGCAGGTGAAGCCATGCCCCTGTGGGCAGAGAAGAGGGTCTGAAAGGAATCATCGGGATAATTCTCAATTATCCTGAAAATGCTTCTGGGTGAGGAGATGAAAAATTGGCAGTTCAGTCCTAGACCATAGGTAAGGAGAGGATGACTTCATTCTGGGCTCTGGTTCTCTTGGGAAGAGGCACTCAGGAGTCCAGACAGCTAAAGGGCTTTGCTTCACAGTGGAGAGGGGCTGGACTCCACCATATGCAACCAGGTCAGGAGCCCAGGAGCCCCACAGCAAGGGAGGAAAGTTCTTCATACCTGCTGTGCTATGGTTAGGTTTGCCTACAGATTACAGAACGCCCAAACACACACAAAGAAATCCAGAAGTGACTCTTCCAAGGATACTGTGGTGACCTCCCCCAAGTAATCGGGGACTCCGCCTTCTTTCTGCTCTACCATCCTCGGCATTTGGCTTCCAGCTTCAAGACCACCCCATGTTCCAATATGGCTGCCATAGCCCGTGTCATCACAGAACTCCTTTCGGGCAGCAGGAAGGGAAAAAGGAAGCATCTCCCAGTTTTACCAGCCCCTGCAAGGAGTCCCCCCAGAGGTCCGCATCTATTGGGGTAGCCAGAACTTGGTCTTATGACCATACCTAGCTGCAAGGAAGGCTGGGAAAGATATTCTTTTAGCATGGTTCATCACCATCTCAAATAAAATTGGTTTTTCTGTAACAAAACAATAAGGACAGAAAGGGGACTGGGTGGAAAGTTTTTCTGCAGTATCAGGGCAGAAGGGTGGCCTGTACCAGACTATATAAGGATGGATAGCTGGCAGCTGAAGGGTGATTTTTGGTGTATATATTTCCTTTTTTGTATATCTGGAGCTGTACAAAAAAAATGATATTAACTGTTACAATCTGTTCTTGGCTGTGCTGTTTGGTATTACAGAAAGGGTCTGTGTCCACCCTTGGGCAGCACCCAGGGTCTGTGGTGGTGGGTAGTGGCAGTGGCCTCGGAAAGCACTGGAACCAGGCAGATTCACACAGAGCTTTCTAGAGCAGCAGAGCCACTTTACACTCAGGGACCAGGTATCTAAGTTGTCCTTACTGACAAGGGGGACACAAGCAAGACACCTCCTAGAGACTCCCTGAGAAACATGAGAGGGTAGGAGCACCTCAGAAATGGGCTGGGACGGCTCCACAGGTGAGGATTTTACCATGTCAGTGAACTTTGTGCTGAGCCACGTATGTGACCTCATTTATAACCACAACCAGGTGAGCCTGAGGGACATTTGAATGACCTGAAATAAAGGATGCATTTCAAAGTGATATGTTCTATAAAGAAAGACTTGGTTAAGGACATGTGAATGCATGCATTTTATACTAAATTCCAGCTTTTTAAAGTGAACAGTGGTTGGTGCTCACTTTGGTGACTGGTGAGCTCGGTGATTTTCACAGCATGTTTCATGGAACTCTCTAGTTTTGTGGAGTACCTCAGAGACCAGAGGAGGGCTTTGGTCCCCAAATATCACATAGCTTATAACTCATTCCTATTTTTGCATTCCATATAACTTTTCATTTCAAAATTATTTCCACTTCTCAAGATATTAGAAATTTTTGACATTGGTATTAACTTATTAATGGTGATTATCTAATAAAGTTGGTCTCATTACCTTAAACACAGAAAAATTGCAGAAAAACTAAATAGGAGGATGTGGTGTATTATGCCTACTCTTCTGGAAAAAAAAATATCCCAGCCTAAACCAACATACACTGAGATATGCAATACCATTCACCGTGATTTAGGTATGAAGGAAGGTTCTGGATATCATCAACTACAAAATTTAGGAGGAGAGGAAGGAATTCAACATGAGGACCAGCTTTGGAAACTCCTATTTATCCATCTGGGAAGATGAAAGGAGTGGCAGAGGGAACAGGCAGGTGGCGTGTGCACTAAAAACCTGATTAAAGTTTTCCAAGTCATGGAGGATATAGAAATGGAGAATCATAGACTCTTTAACCAAATTCTCGAACACAACACTTGGTGAAATTCCTTGAATTTAAAAGAAGCAGATACACAACAAATAAAAGGAAGTGCTACTCCATTCATATGGGTTGAACATAGAAATTGGGTAGAGAAAAGATTTAGAGACATGAATTCTTCAGGTCCTGACTTCAATGAGTGGCTCTTCGGACCCTGTACTAGGAAACTGAGATAACCTAGAAATGTCCTAGAGTCCATCCTAACCTTTTGGAGCCAGTATTTTTCAGGGTAATCATTACTTTCCACACCCCACATCCACATAGAATAACGAATCCCATCATACTACTTTCCAACTCAGATACTGGTCTGGGAGGACCATGGGCTGACACAGATTCTTACAAGTGTGTACAGAATGGGGAGTTACTGGCATTTCCTCTACAGCCAAGTTTTCCTAGATCAATGAGATACAGTGTCACTCAAAGCACAATGTATAGGACACACACTGCTGCTAATCTCAACGTAGGAACATACGCCTGCTTTGCTTGGTTGGCATTATGCTTTATCATAACACAGATCATAATTACAACAAGCAAGTATTTGTGTCACGCTACATTACTAAGAGCGCTTTTAGTAATTGCTATGTACAGGCCATTACTCCCGATTAAAAGTGAAATGTCACACTGAAGTCTTTGCACAGTGAATTAAAATAATGTAGCTATATACAGATAGCTTTCTATTTTATTAAAACTGTACCACTAAAATTCCTGCAGGAAAAAAAATCAACTCTGTTATTGCCAATCCAAGGCTCTCCCTTGTAGCACTTTCTTTCCTTCTGAAACAATGGGATGGGGCATGGGAGGTTAACTGAAGAATGCAATTATTGTGAGACAACAGAGTTGCCTGCGATTGGGAGCTGTGAGTAGGCGGCTTATCATACTCAGTGGCAGGAGATGCGATTCAGGCTACTCTAGAGAGACATGGGCAATCCCCTTGAGAATCTGCTCCCATACTGTGAGAAGTGTGGCCCTTCACGGACAAGACGGGGATTCCGGCTGAACTGAAAAGCTGCAAGTGACTTTCCAAGGTCATATGGTTCATCCCCTTCGGGCAGAAATCCTCAGAAGCCACAGTAATTCAATGATAAGGCAGCCTGCGAGAGGGTGCCTGCCTTCCAGAACCACTCCAACATTAAGAACACCACTGCCAAGAAATTCCTCTTGGGTTTAAATACAATTCTTCGTGCTGTGGCTAATTTGCGTTTGTCTCTGTTTTCTGTTTTCTTCTCCTGGGACAAATAAGACTAAGGCGAAAAGGAAAACAACTGGCCTGAAGGTGGAGAATCCTAAACTAGACAGTTCATTCTATCGCTGTTCTTCCCCCCCCCCCCCCCCGCCCAGATCTAAAGAACAGCAAATGCTTTTCTTGGCAGGCTGAGGGCACTGGCCTACCTGTTTGCGGCTAACTCAAACCCTTACGGCTCAGGGTACACCTGGGAACACACCAGGGAATCATTTGCTAGTGCCAACCAAAAAGAAAGAAAAGGGTAGAAAAAAGAGGAAAGAGAGCAGCAATTTAAAAGTCTACAAAAATACTGAGCTACGTGGGTCTGAGCGTGAGGGTGAACAGGAGGTCTCTTTTTCACCCAGGTAATGACTGTATGAGCCCCATAAGGAGATGGTTAAATCAAACACCGAGATGACTGCTCTTAAGAGGGGAAAAATATGTCAATCACACTTTGCCTTTGACACAAGGAAATTCCTTGAAACTGAGAATGGAGAGTGGAAGGGAGGGAGAATGTCTCCTGATGTGGGTGGCCAGGAAACCGGGGGCCAGAAAAGCATGAGAGGAGAGAGGGAGAGAGAGACAGAGAGGGGAAAAAAACACAAGATTGAATTCTAATCAAAATGCTATGAGGCGTTCACACCAGGCCTTGAGAGAATATTAACAAGGTTACCCGAGGGGGGGGCCTTTCGCCCCAGGAATTATTAGTGAATATGGAATTATATTTGCACAAACATTACCAGATGCAAGGAGCTAAATGTCCTGCAGATGTGGAAGGAGCCAGCAAATAGGCAGCAGCTTTATTTGTTTTACCCTTCTTATAAGAGGCTGGGTAGCACGTTTCTGAGGGGTTACATTTCTGGAATGACCACCATACCACTAAGCCCCCTTTTCCCCACTGCTGCTTGCATCAGCCTCAAAAATATCCCAGCCCAGGACCACATGGAGTGTCCTTGAGGCAGGTTTGACAAACTTACCAGCTTACTTCTACCACCTCCAGGTATCGTAGTGCTCCCAGAAGGGATTTTCTGAAAGATGAAAGTGTTCAGAGTCAGGTAAATCACAGTAATCTCAAAGAGGAGTTGTAAACTCAAATGTAACCAGCTGACATTGTGGGAAAACACCCAGAAAAACACAGAAAGGACGAAGAGTTTCCTTCTGATAGGCCACCATCACATCCTCAAAGCTCAGTTTCATTTAGATTCACCATTGCTGAAGGAGACATCATCTCATCTCTGTGTCTGGACAAGTTGTTGCCTTCCAGAGTCTCCTGAATTTGTAACCCCAAACCCCTACCATTATCTTGCTCACTTTGAGTAATACTTGCCGATACGGGCAACAGAACTGTTTGGCGCACCCATATGACATGTAGAGGTGGTTGACCATGAAGCTAATGGCATCAGATCCTTCCAAGGCCCTGGTAGGAGCTCTACCAATGTGTGGGCATGGTTATATGTTTTTGTAAAGTTTACAAAATTAAATTTTTTTTAACACTAATTCATTAATTGGTGACTGACTTGCCCACCGCCACACCTCCCTTAGTGAAGGCTGGCTTTGGAGTTGAGTTGAAGATATATTTAGCTTGAGTTGAAGATATATTTAGCTTAGTATTCTGTAGCTCACATCACTTTTGTGTATAGTTGATGCTAGCCACTGGGTTATAGGAATGGATTTCAATTCTCTTATCCTTTGTTCCCTCAGTGAGCTGGAGGGTCATGGTATATCAGGCCATGCTGGGATGGAACTGCATCCTACAAGGCCCAGCCCTGAGATTAGGAGGACAGAGGAGGAGAAACAAGAATTGAAATGTACGGAGTCAGAAGCTAGCCCATGAAAGACTTACCTAAATCTTAACTCTTTCATGAAAAACCTTGTTAGAACTTTTCCCAAATTGGACAACAATCATAAAATTGTGCGGGACGTTACATGCAAGGTGTGATACTGAAAAAACTTTTTCTAAACTATTGATAATAAAAAACATATTTTGACAAATCATACTAGAGGAAAGTTAAAATACATTCTCATTCTCTATATATATTACAGAATTTTTGTCAAATGAAGAGGCCATCAGCATATACAGCACATATATATACTGTGTATATGGATACACACACATATGTACACACAAAACAGGTATTTTGGGTAGTTAATAAATTTAAACATCATATAAACTTAAACATCATGTTGTTTTCCTGGATTTTGTGATGCTTGTGGTTATTGTCAGTTTTTTGGGGTTTTTAAGTGACTTGCTATGATTTTTCTATGTATTTGCTTTACTATCCAATTTTATAACCAGAATTGTGTATTCTTTTTCTTTCTTTCTTTCTTTCTTTTCTTTCTTTCTTTCTTTCTTTCTTTCTTTCTTTCTTTCTTTCATGTGTGTATGTATGTATTCTTTTTCTTAAAGATGGCCTCCAATATTATATAAGGTTTAGACCCAATATGACCCAAATTTGCTTTTGGTACCACATACCATGTAAATACTTAGCGATTTTTTTTTTAAATTTCACTCATCAATTTATAAGGTAGAATTTGTTGATACCATTTTAAAAAAGAGGAACCTCAGACTTTTAGTCATGGTTTCTATGTGGATTTGAATTCAGGGTCTGTCTTATGCCAAAGGAAGTAGATTAGTCCTGGCCCTAACTGTATTTCCTACCCCCACCAGAGGGCATGCTGAGTCCTTTAAGTAATCTTTCTGTGCTTTATCTAATCTGGTTTAAAAGGCTTCCACTGACACCTTCCCCTCTACCACCCTAACCCTCCCCTCAACTACCTCACTGTTAATAGATCTGAAAGATCTCACTGTCAGAAAACCTTTCTTCATTTCCTCTCCATTACTCTGAAATGTGCCCCGTGGACCTCTCGGTCGATTCCTTCTTCTTGTGATATTTGACAAGTTTTTGGTGGTGTTTACACTCCCTAGAAAGAAACAGGAAAGATATTTCAATTCATCCGGGGGGAAGAACATACGATCTCTAAAATCTTTCTTTTTTAATTAAAATTCAAAACACACCTCTTCCAAAAAGCCCACCACATTAACAGCAGGCAGCAAAATCCCCAAATCATCCTCTCAAAGTATAACCTGCTATTGGCTCTTCACAACCACACTGCATATGTTTGCTTATATTCTCTTTCTTAGTAGAAAACTCGAGATTAGCAATGCCTTACAATCTTTACTACTTAAATGCATGTTTGGATTCCAAAATTTTTGTGGGAACTCAGTCAAACGTTCATACTATGTGAAAGGAAGTGAAGTCTGTTTTTTTTTTTCTTCAGTACACCTCAGTATCGATCATTTTGCTTCCAAAATGAAAACTATGCAAGCTTGTTTGGTGTGAAAACAGAAAACCCCACGTCTGTGGTGAAACAAAAGCTCGTCAGCCACCTGGCCTGGTTCTCCCAAATTCTAACGCATGGCTTTAACTCTTTCGGTGGGTAATAGTGGCAAACAAAAATGCTTCAGTTCCTCTATCTGTGAAATAAGAATTGTGTTATTTCTTTCCCATTTACTTCACAAAAGTCTCAAGGGGAACAAGAGTTAGATGATTAATGACTGAAAGCTCTTAGGCAAACACAAAATGCTTAATAAAAATAATCCCTGGTTGCCACCATGATAGGCACCAGTGCCCTGATGCTAAACCTTGACTGAAATGGAAGGCAATTCAGATAAACTTTGGGTCCTGTCCATGATTTCGGACTTCTCTTCCCCTGGTGAGGACAATCTGGGCTCATGTTCCTTGACTTCCTCCACTGACGGGCCCCTGCTTATGGCCCCCAGAAGGCTCAACCCCAACCCCCAAGTTATATGAAATCTAGCTTCCTGGTTGTGGAGGAGCAACATGTGGGAGCCCGTAAAATGCGCCATTGTGAGGTCAATATAATTTTATCCTCCCTCTTTCAGGGAACATGCCCATACCACAACATTATTAAGAAAACCATTTGAGATCTAAACTCATTTTAGAGTTCATTTTTCATAGAGTTCAGGCCCTTCCTAAGAGAAGCCCATGCATAGCCCTGAAAAGAGTCTCTGAGTGAGCAACATTTCCTGTCATGACTGAAAGAACTGGAGTGTGCCCGAGGAGTAAGTATATCTCTATTGGCAGAACCTGTAGTTATTTTAAAAGGAAACCGGGATTCTGGCATATTTTTAGTTTATTGTGTTTATTGAACGTAATCTATTCCCGGACTCGAACCTGATTCAGAAATTCAGAAAACTCAAGGTGCGTGCTTCCTCAACCAATTCTGCTGCACATTGGACTGTTGTGTCCTAAAGTGGCTTTCTAAAAATTCCCTCCTGTAAGAGAATGAAAGAAAATAAGAGAGTTCCTATTAGAGCAGAGAACCACTAAGCTGTGTCACGTTCCATGAAACAGAGGACAAAGCAGTACAGTGAGCTTGGGCTTCGGAATCAGACAGACCTGGGTTTAGAATCTCAATAGCATCAGTTATTAGCCGTGGGATCTTGAGCAAAATAAATCTTCCTTGAATTCATTTCCCTGTCTATAAAGAGGGACAAAACCTCTGTATCATAGAGCAATAGTGAAGGCTGAATTAGATACTGTATGAAGTGCCTGGTAGAGTACCTAATTTACAGTAGACAGTTAATATATAATAGCTAGTCATAATCACAAGAATGAAAATAATATATTCCTGGTCAACCCATAAATCAACAAATGGTCTTGCGGATCAATGCGCTGGGCACTATGGGAAAGGAAAATACAATGATTTACACAAAATGAAACCTACCCTCAAAGATCTGACCATTTCGTTTCATTTTTGGAAAGGTTAGGAAAAATATGTCTTGATGTAGTCTCTGCTTTTGCCTAAAATATATGCCTAAAATTGTCTAAAATTGTGCAGGTCCTAATGACTACACCACCGTATACAAACTCCTCAGAAACACTAAATACCATAAAATTGCATGTTCAAAGGAAAGGGAAATGAGATGAAAAAAAAAAAACCAAACCAACATATTCAGCTTTGTAATCAGAGCACTAACCAAAACAGTAATTATGACGTGGGAGATAAGCCCAGCAAACTGGATTGTCTGGAGGCTGCCTCAGGGGAAATGTTAAAAGGCGTAAAAACAATAACGTGTGACTTTTGCTTCTGACCAAGATGGAGTATCAGGGACTAGGTTTGCCAAAAATAAAAGCCTGGGCAAATACATGAAACAACAACTCCCAAGATGATTGGAAATAAGCAATGAAGGCCAATTGTCTCTGAGTGATGGAAAACAAACGGGGGAGCCCTGGGACTGCCTAGCTTACTGTCCGAAGAGAGTTTCCAGGCTGTGACACACAGAGGACTCGGTGGTCCTCCTCCTGGCCTGAGGAGATAGAGCTGGGTGGGAGTCTAGGTAAACCAGCATGGCTGGAGTTCGCATCATAGAGGACTGGAGAGGAGAAAACTGCACAGAGACCTGAGATCCACAGTGGGTCCCCTTCAAGATTTCAGTCCACAGCTGATTAAGCATGCGAGTGGGGAAATATACCTCAGGTCAGAGAACGAATCGGCTTACAGGATAAGAACAAACTGTCCCAGGATTCATCCAGAGCCAGGACAGTGGCCATTCCCATCATCCAGAGTGGGAGACCTCATGATTCATGAGGCTGAGATTAGGAACAAGAAAGTTCCTCCCTCAGCAGTAGGGAAAAACGAACCCTAGGCTAAGTTCTGGTTCCACCAAACACAGCCCAAAAGCAAGACCCAAAGCTATCAAACTACTTCCAAATAGGTTTAACATATTCCAGAATAAAATTTTAAAACCTTTTTAAGAATATAAAAATATCCAACATCTCATAAGACAAAATTCATAATGTTGGGAATCTAATAAAAAAAAATGACCAAGCATGCTAAGAGTCAGAAAAATAAAACATAATGAGGAGGAAATTCAAAAAATTTTTTAAAATACCGAAAAATGACCTAGATGATAGCATTACTAAATAAGGACAGTAAAACGGCTATGATATGTATATTTCACATGCTCAAAAAACAAGAAGAAATATCAACCATATTAAAGATATGAAAGACTTTTAAAAATTTTCTTAATGTTCATTTATTTTTGAGAGAGAGAGAGAAACCATGTGAGCAGGGGAGAGGCAGAGAGAGAGGGAGACACAGAATGGGAAGCAGGCTCCAGGCTCTGAGCAGTCAGCACAGAGCCTGACTCAGGGCTCGAACTCACGAACCATGAGATCATGACCTGAGCCAAAGCCGTACACTCAACCGCCTGAGCCACCAGGTGCCCCCAGATATGAAAGACTGTTTTTAAACTGAACTTCTACAGGTGTCAACAAAAATGGGGTGAACAGCAGATGAGACATCCTAGAAGGAAAGATGAGTGAATTTAGAGGCGTGGAAATAGAAACTATCCAAACTGAAGCACAGAGATTAACTAAAAGAAGAACAAGGAAGAAATAAAGTGTGGTTGAACCATGGAGCAACTTCAAGCAGCCAAATAAGTGTGAAATTGGAGCACTGAAACGCACGGCAAGGGGTTGATACAGAATATTTGAAAAATGAATGCCTGAAATATTTTCAAACTTGGTAAAAAATATAAACCCATAGTTCCAAGAAACTCAATGGATTTCAAGTACAAGAAATATGAAAGTGCACTGTAATCAAATTACTTAAAACTAGTGATAAAGGGAAAATCTTAAAAGAAGGCTGAGACAGATGATATTTTACACACAGAGAAATAGCAATAAGGACACACCAGAATTTTGTCAGATGTCTTGCACATGAGAAGCTAGTGCAGAATACCTTTAAAGTACTCACAGAAAACAAACCTAAACTAAAAGATGATCTACCTGTGATCATCTCAATAGACTGAGGAAAAAGCATTTGATGAATTCCAATATCCAGTCCTGAGTTTTGAAAAAAGTCTCAGCAAACTCGGAATAGAAGAAAATTTCACAACTTGATAAATAGCATCTACAAAGAAACCTACAGCTGATGTCATACTCAATGGTGAAAGACTAAATGCTTTTCCTCCCAAATCAGGAATAAGTCAAAGATGTCTGCTCCCCTACTTCTACTGGAGTAGAACTGGAGGTTCTGGCCAGCACAGTGGGAAGAAAAAGAAATAAATGATGTCCAATTGGGAAGGAAGAAGTAAAACTGTCTTTATGCATGGATGACACTGTCTGTGTACAAAATCCTAGGGAAGCTACAAAAAGCTATAAGGACTAATTAGTGAGTTAAGCAAGCTTCAAGGCACAAGTTCAATACACAAAATATAATTGCATTTCTATATACCAGCAACAACTAGATGTTTTTAAATCCTACTTACAATAGCATCAAGAGTATGAAATAGAGATAAATCTGACAAAAGATGTTCAATATTTGTATACCACAAACTACAAAATATTGCTGAGAGAAATTTTAAAAGACCAAAGTCATTGGAGCAGTGCACTACATTCATAGATCAGAAGATTCAATGTTGTCAACATGTCAGTTGTCTCCAAATTGATATATAGATTCCATGCTTTCCCTCTCAGAATACCCACAGTTGGGTTTTTTTTTTGTTTTATTTTTGTAGAATTTGACAAGATGATTTGAAAACTTATATGAAAATGACAAGGCTTTAGAATACTTAAAACACATTGAAAAGGCAGAACAAAATTGGAGAACTTATGCTACCTGAGTTCAAAACATTGTAGGGCCACAGTCACCATGGAAAATAAGTAGATAACATATTAGAGAGGCCAGAGGTAGACCCACATTGCATGGTCCATTGATTTTTGACAAAGATGCAAAGGCAATGAAGTACAGAAAAGATAGCCTTTCCATAAATAGTGCTGGCACAGTTTTATACTCATATGCAAAGAAGTGAACTTGGATCCATAACTCACACCTGACACCAAAAATTAACTCAATATAGACTATATGTCAAAATGTGAAACCTAAAATTACAAGACTACAAGAAACTATTCATTTGCTGAACGATTTGATGTAAGCTACGGGTATCATGACATTTCAGCCTGAGTACTTCAGTGCGTATCTGAAAAACTGAACGATTATACTATCTTTCCATGTTACTTTTATCACACCAGTAAACACCGATGCCTAATACAGAATCCATATTCAGATTTTCTCAGTTGACCCAATAATGTCCTTTTCTTGCATCTTTTTCAATACAGGATCAAACCAAGGATTATGATTGCATTTAAGCTTCCGCCTCTTTACTCTAATCTCAACTAGTCCCCCCGCTGCCAAGTCTTTGTATCACATTTTTCAAAATGTCATTTTATGACATTTATCAAAAGCCCATGCCAACAGTCTTGAAGGATGTTCAGTAATCTGGATTCTCTTATTGATTCCTCAAGGTTTTATTTGTTTATTTGAGAGAGAGAGAGAGAGAGAGAGAGAGAGAGAGAGAGAGAGAGAGAGAGAGAGAAGGGGGGAAGGGCAGAGACAGGGAGGAAGAGACAGAGAATCCTAAGCAGGCTCCATACTGTCAGCATAGAGCCTGATGCAGGGCTTGAACTCACAAACTGTGAGATCATGACCTGAGCCAAAGTCAAGAGTCGGACGCTTAACCGACTCAGCCACCCAGGTGCCCCTTGATTCCTCAAGGTTTTATGCAGGTTAAATATTTTTGACAAGTACACTACATGAGTGGTGTTATACATTTCTGTTTTATCACAGTAGCTACACCTAATGTCATTTGCCCATTGGTGGTGCTAAGTTTAATCACCTGGTTAAGTGGCATCAGCTGAATTTCTTCATTGTCAAGCTCTCTTTTCTCTTTGTAATGAATAAACAATCTATGATGTGGTATTTCGAGATTTATGAATACTGTGCTCGCCAGTAACAGTTCACCCTTGACAATCTTTTTTTTTTTTCTGGTCTTCTATTTTTAAATTGAGATATAATTGACATATAACATATGAGTTTCAGGTGTACAACATAATGATTCAACATATGTATATACCGTGAAGTGATACCCACAATAAGTCTAGCCACTGCTGATTATCTTTACCTGAACCAATTATTGTATTGCTGGTTGAAAATGGTAAATTTGTAATTTTATCATCCCTTCTATGTATATTAGTTGGCATTCTTCTGTAAGGAAGAGCTTTCCTTCCTCCTCCTGCCTTGCTTTTTTTTTTTTTTTTTCATCACTATGGATACAGAGACTTTAATGTCAGCCCCTCAGGACTACTCCTGTGTCCTTTAGACATGTCTTTTTTTTTTTTAAATGTTTATTCATTTTTGAGAGAGAGAGACAGTGCATGAATAGGGCGGGGGGAAGGGGCAGGGAGAGAGGGAGACACAGAATTCGAAGCAGGCTCCAGGCTCTGAGCTGTCAGAAATCATAACCTGACCCGAAGTCAGATGCTTAACTGACTGAGCCACTCAGGTGCCCCTAGACATGTCTTTTTTAGTCTTTGAACACTCTGGATTTCTGGTACTATATATTTTGGGTTCATCTCCTGCTTCCCCTGCTCCAAACTTAGAATTGGCCATTTGCCCAGGGAGCCTTGTTGTTTTTAGAAGAGAATAGTATTTAGAAACCAAGACCTAATTTCTAGGTATGCCCACTGCTACTGACACAGAATTCATAATGGTGCCCTCCAATTTCAGGGTTCTCCCTCACCTTTTCCCATTGTGTATATATTCTAAACAGGAAGGACCTGAGTTCCTAATTCCCTGAACACATTTTTTTCTTTTGCTCTATCCTACAATACAAATACAGTAATTTCAGTACTCCAATACCAATCCTAACAGCAAACCTACTAAATTCCAGGGTTTGCTGCTGATCTTTTGATCCTTAGACTATATCTCATTCAGATTACTGTGTCCAAAACTTACTTTAATTCTGTTAACCTGCATGGTTATGTTATCAATTTGATAAATGGTTAGGTTTTTTTTTTTTTTTTTGGTTATTTTGATTTCGGGGTTTGCTTCTTTCAGTCTTTTGAATTTATTTTTTAATTTGCAGCATGTTTACATAATTCAAAAATTCAAACTAAATACAAAGGTACACCCAGGGATACTACACCCCCATCCCTATGTAATCTAGCTCATTACCTACCCCCTTTCCTTACATTAGGTTAACAGTGGGTAGCCTATCATTTTGGATCTATCCTTCCTGTGTTTATTTTTTGGAAAAATATTTTTATTTCTCCTTCTTTCTAACAACAAAAGCCAGCATATACGTATACTCTGTTGCATTTGCTATTTTTCACATGAGAGCATATCCTGGAAATCACTTGGTATGAGGTCACATAGATTTTCCTCACTGTCTTTGACGACTGCATCATACCCCATTGTATGGATATGCCATAGCTGACCAGTCTCCAGGGGAAGGAAATTAGGTTGTTTCCATTTTTATTGCTATCATAAACATTGTCACCATGAATAATTTTCATTATGTTGTTTCCTTTTTATGTGTCCAAGGGTATATTTATTAGTTTGCTAGGGCTACCATAACAAAATACTACAGACTGGGTAGCTTAATCAACAGAAAACTTATTTTTTCCCCAGATTAGAGACCAGCAATCCAAAATCAAGGTGTCAGCAAATTTGGTTTCTTCTGAGGCCTGTCTCTTTGGCTTGCAGATAGCCACCTGCTTGCTGTGTGCTTATGTGGTCTTTCCTCTTTTTGTGTAACGTCCATGTCCGAATCTCCCTTCTTCTAAAGATGCCAGTCATACTGGGTTAGGATGCACACATGCAACCTAATTTTGCCTTAATTATCTGTTTAAAGGTCCTATCCGCAAACACAATTGCATTTTGAAGTACTGAGCATGAAGACTTCAACATACGAATTTGGGAGGGGACACAATTCAGCCCCTAAGCAGGAGTAAATGTTAGATTGTCAAATTCCACTTCATTGGGCTTACCCACTTTTGCACTACCATTAGCAATTAAGCACTTATTTTTAAATGTCTTAAAACACAACGGAAAGCACTACCGCTTAGCAGCAGGCGCACTAACGGTTTTCCCTTTCACACTGAAGGTTATAATTTTTTCCTGTTATCCCGCTGTCCTTGCCCAGGATCGTCATGTTTGAGTTCCACAAGTTCCATGTTATACTGACATTAGTTTCCTGCTTACCTACTGCATAGGAGATTCTGGACGTTGTAGAAACATCTTTTGTAGCAGACCAGACAGGACTTTAAATTCTTGTGACTCAGATCCCCTCCCCACCCCCCAATCTGGATATCGTTTTGCAAAGAATTCCTGCCTAGGAAAACTTCTCTACGGTAATGATTCCGAGGGTGGGATACTAAAGAAAATGTGTACATGTGGTACATGTGGGCATAGATCCAAGTTTTCCGGTCTGTGTGAGAAAAAGAGGAATTGAGCGCACTCTAGTCTAGCAGAATTTAAAAGGAGAAGTGCAGATTGTATTGTCCTTTGAGTACAAGAGAGAAGAACTAAGTGCCTGACCATTGTTCCTTGCACTGTAAGTGTATCCTGTAAAAATCAATTCTCATTCTAGGGCTACAGATCTCTTGGGGGCAGTGGGGGAGATAGTAACACTGTAAGAGATTTATAACTATCTCTAGCCTCCTGCATCTTGTTAGCACAGGGTTACCTCCCCCAGTGCTCCCCAGTAGGTAGCTGGTAAGGCTTATCCTTTCCCCTCTGTGAGCCTGCCCTTATCAGAACTCTGTCTCTAACTGTCCCCTTCTGTGGTCTTATTTTGATGAATGGACTCATATCCTGGGCTTTGCATTGCAAGTAGAATCTTATTCCCTAAACAGTTACAAACAAGTGTTCTTAATCTCTTTAATCTTTTTTAATTACAAAAAGGAACATCATCGTTATGTCATGTTTATATAGTACAGATGTCTGTGAAAGGAAAAAAGTAAAAGTCTTCCCCTGAGCCCCAGAGGTAACAAATTTCCAGCGATGGGAGCAGTTGGGAAACACACTCTCATGCATTGTTGCTGAATGTATACATTGGTTAACAAGTTGGGGTCTAAATTAGGAGGTAATTATCAATATGTAAATACATGTAAGCTCAGAATTAGTCATTTCACTTTTAGAAGTTTACCCTGCCGATATTGGATTTATTTTCTTTTGTGCACAAGTATATATTTACAAAGGTGTTCACTGGAGTATTGCTTGCAATAGTAATAATCTAAAAACAATCCAAATGTGGACCAGAAAGAGATTATATAAACAAATAATGATACTTTCACTCAGTGGAATACTATGAAGCTTGTAATTTTCTTTTAAACTGAGTTATAGATGTTTGCTGATATGTAAGTATGTTTAACACACAAAAAGGGGAAAAAATCAAGTTGTAGAAACTGTACAGAAAGAAAGCATGTGTGTCTGTGACACCTTCATAATATGCATAGCTGTCTTCAGGAGGGATGGAAAACAAATGGCTAATAGTGTTTCTTGTGGCAGTGCATTCAGGACTTGGGGTAGGATATTGGAGAACAGAATATTTATTTCTTGTTTGGTATTTTTCTTTATTGTTTAACTTTTTTGTTACCATGTCCAAGTATTCTTTTTAAAATGGTACTGGATTAAAAACAGATACACAGATGGATGGAAACAGAATAGAGAGCCCAGAAATGAACCAACATTTATATGGTCAATTAATCCACAACAAAAGAAGCAAGAATATACAAGGTTGAAAAGATACTCTCAACAACAAATGGTGCTGGGGAAACTGGACAGCTATATGCAAAAGAATGAAATTGGACTACTTTCTTATACTATACACAAAAATGAATGTAAAATGGATCAAGGACCTAAATGTGAGACTGAAACCATAAAACTTGTGGAAGAAAACATAGGCAGTAATTTCTGTGACATTAGACAGGCATAGACACATTTTTCTAGATATATCTCCTTAGGCAAGAGAAACAAAAGCAAAATTAAACTATTGGGACTACACCAAAACAAAAAGCTTTTGCACAGCAAAGGAAATGATCCACAAAACAAAAAGGCAACTTATTGAATGGGAAAAGATACTTGCAAATGATGTATCCAAAAAAGGATTAGTATCCAAAATATATAAAGAACTCCTACAACTCAACACTAAAAAAAAAAAAAAGTCCAATTAAAAATGGGGATAGGACCTGAATACACATTTTCCCAAAGAAGACATACAGATGGCCAACAGATACATGAAAAGATGCTCAACATAACTTATCATCAGGGAAATGCAAAGTAAAACTACAATGAGCTATGACCTCACACTTGTTAGAATGGCTAAAAATCAAAAACACAAGAAACAAGTGTTAGTGAGGATGTGGAGAAAAAGGAACCCTCATGCACTGTTGGTGAGGATGCAAATTTGTGCAGCTACTGTGGAAAACAATATGGAGCTTCATCAAAAAATTAAAAATATAAATACCATATGATCCAATAATTCTGCTACCGGGTATTTACTCAAAGACAATGAAAACACTAACTCGAAAAGATAGGTGCACTCCTATGTTTACTGCAGCATTATTTACAATACCCCAGATATGGAAGCAACCCAAGTGGCCATCCATAGATGAATGGATAAAGAAGATGTGGTGTGTACATATAATATAATGGAATATATTCTTATATAAAAAAGAATAAAATCTTGCCATTTGCTATAACATGGATGGACGTAGAGGATATAATGCTGAGTGAAGTAAGTCAGAGAAAGAAAAATACCACTTGATTTCACACATATACGGGATTTAAGAAACAAAACAAATGAATAAAGAAAAAAAGAGACAAACAAAAAATAGACTCTTGAAAACAGAGAACAAACTGGTGGTTGCCATAGGGGAGGTGGGTGGAGGATGGGTGAAGTAGGCAAAGGGGATTGAGAGCACATTTATCACGATAAGCACTGAGAAATATATAGAATTGTTGAATCATTATATTGTACACCTGAAACTAACATAACACTGTATGTTAATTATATGTCAATAAAAAAAGTAGCAGAAGAAAAAAATACACAACTCACCTCTATAGCTCTTCTGGGGAAAAAAAAAGAAATAGAAGACAAGAAAATTTTTAGAAAGTATTTTACAAAAGCAATTTCCATGTTCTTGGACATAACTCCTACTTACGGTTCCCTGTTAAGTAAGTAAACCATAATGCATTTATTTCCCACTGTCCACTGACAGTTTTCTTTTTTTCTTCCTTTTCAGTAGCCATTCTACATCATGGAAGAGAATGGTTGAGTTTTGTCTAAGGCATAATAGAACTGGAAGGGAAAAGAAAAGCAAGTTGGGCTTCATTTCACATAATTCTTCACTGTGTTATATCTAATTTCCCAGGCAACATACCAAGAAATACTTAAGCAAAAAGGAAAAGAGCAAGAAATTTGAAGTGAGGAACTCTGGATGGAGATGAGCAGAACATCTGCCTCCTCGACCATGACACTCACATTCCTAATTGTTCCGTGTTTACTTTCTAAATCCCGGAGACCAGGCAATACTTTTCTCATTCCACAGTACTGACATCTTCTAAAAGTATGGCATGTGTAAATTAAAGTAAAATGAATATTCAATTTCATTTTTAGGATATTTAAAGTATTTTGCAATTCCCCTGGAGAACTGCAGGCTCCTTGGGCTGTTGCAAAGCCAGGGCTAGCAATCCCTGCCACAGAAGACAGCCGGTGTCAGCCACTTCCGAGAAGTCGGGAATGATATGAAATGGTACCAGGATGTGTCACTGTCACTTGTTTGATTTGAATTAAAAAAAAAAATTTAATCCACAGTTGACTTCCTAAGATAGGTGCCCAAACAGTGTTATTGTTCAAAGATTTCTGGCAACCCTGCATCAGCGACTAAGTGAAAGCAAGGCCCAAGTACTTCCCTCACCAATCCCTTACCAATTCCAGCAATGGAAAGCCATCTGCACCCTGGCTAAGCTCAGAGCAGCCGAATGTTCTGTACAATAATAAACCACTCCTCCTACTGAGCCTCATCCAAACACTGAGGTTTGCCTCAGTCTGCAAGTGACTGAGCGCATGGACAGTTTCGGCTACAGCTGTGTGATAGCAAAACTAACGTCTGCAGCCCCTTAAGAGTTTTCAAAGCATTTCCCCCTTCTATATCCTGGGCTCTTTCTCATACACAACCAGAAGTAAGAGGGCGACTCAAATATGGTTTTTGTTATGTACTCAACCTGCATCCCTGCTCAGCCTGTCAAATCAGGCTGAGATGTCATTGGTGAATATTTATTGGAGAATTGCCAGAATATTTTCTTTTTGCTTAGACATAATTAAAATTGGAAACCATTTTCCAGCCTTCCACAATGAGGGTTTGACTTCAGAGGTTTCAAAAATCGCCCAAAGTAGTGCCTACATTGTACGATACCATTCAATTCAATGAAGCAATGATTTATTAAGCACACTCTACGTGCAGGGCATAGCCCACGCAACCTCAGGCAGGACTGGTTGCTGCTCTAGAAGGATCGGAGGGGTCCATGGAGAACACAGTCAGTCAGGAGATGGGATGGGGGTGAGAGACCCTGTGAAATAGGGGAGCATAGGGTGCCAAGGAAGCATCAGGAAGGGTGCTAACCCCATCTTGGGGGAAGAACATGTCTTGGGTGGTTTGACAATAGATAGCCACCGCATCTTCACAGTATGTTAAGGAGAAACATACTGTTTGAATTATAGGAAGCGGTGTGCGAGCTTCCTGTCTGGGGAAAGCAGAGGAAAAGCTTGCATATTTGCCCCTGGGCTTTGTCCCTGTTCCTCCTTAGCCCCTCCCTTATCTCATCATGGCCTTGACTCCTCGTGAGCTGCACAGGATATTGGCTCTAAATAGATTCCTGGAAAAGGTCTGAAATGCTGTGTCATGCCAGGGCGTGGGATGCGGTGAGTAAAGGGACTGGGGGCAGACACCAGGCTTGGGGGGGAAAGGCATCCACACAACAGCTGGCTGTGTTTAGCGAAACACCCGTGGCCAGGGATGGACAAGCCTAAAGGGCCCAAACACTGGTAATGGTCAAACCACTCCACTGAGATGTTAGCTTTGGGATTCTCTACTCGCGCGGTCCCCTCCTCACCAGTGCTGTCTTCCAGGCAGGGTCGGATACCCGCGTGGGCCTCCACCAGAGCCCTCACTCTCTCTGGTGGCACTTGTTTCAGTGGAGCAGCCCTCGGTTTGCTTGTCACCCCTATGAAGTTCTAAGTGTGTGTAGTTCAGGAATTTTCTTTTGTCTCTAGTGTCTGCCCGTAATGCCTGGTTCAGAGTGACTCTCAGAAAATAGTTGTTTCTATTTTTAAAATTAAAAAACACTGGAAATCCTCACATTAAAGTAAAACATATGCACACACTTAATCCCACTGCTTTTTTAAAAAGTTACATAAATGTTCCCCTTTCATACCCTCCTTTTTCCTTCGCTAAAAGGGACATATTACTATATACAGTAAATGTTGGTTAAGTGAATTCAAAAGGAGTAAACAAGTAAATCTAACAGCGTTGAAGAGGCCAAGGGAAGGGATATCAGAAGTTAAGTCAACAATCAGAAGGACCATCTGCCTATGTCAAGATTCTTAAGTTCATCTCATTTGTACAGTGCCTTCTGTCATATTTCTGGACAGTAGGATGTAGGCATCTCTGAAGCCCATCTTTCTGTCTACCAGGGAGTCCATGGGGCAAAGAGATAGAAGATCTAAGCACTTACCAGTCCAGACTTTCCCTCTAAGGGGCAGATGGACCTCACTCACTTTCCTTCTTTGGATCTTAGTCTCCTTATCTGCAAACTGGGGAAACTCATTCAACAAGTGTGTTATTAGCCGTCCACATTTTAGGCTTGAGAGGTACAGAATCAGACAGACAAAATTCTGGGGCGCCTGGGTGGCTCAGTCAGTTAAGTGTCTGACTTTGGCTCAGGTCATGATCTCACAGTCCGTGGGTTCGAGCCCTGCATTGGGCTCTGTGCTGACAGCTCAGAGCCTGGAGCCTGCTTCGGATTCTGTGTGTGTGTCTCTCTCTCTCTCTCTGCCCCTTCCCTGATCAAACTGTCTCTCTCTGTCTCTCAAAAATAAATAAATGTTAAAAAATTTTTTTAAAAAGACAAAATTCTCTGCTTGTGTGATGCTTACTTTCTAGAGGAGGGGCAAATAAATTAAGTAGAATGTTAGGTGGTGATAAGGATTGAGGACTTGTGAGGAGACCAGTGTGTCCTGGGCAGAGCAAAGTAAGGGGGAGGCATTGAGGAAAGAGGCCAGGAAGGGAGGATGGGTTAGAGAATGCAGATCATTTGGCCCTTATAGGCCTTGGTAAGGACTTGGGATTGTTTCCAAATGACATGTAAAGCCACTGGAGGTTTTGAGCAGAGGGGTGACCATAACCTGACATACATTTTAATGGGTTGCTCTGGCTGCTAATTAAGAATAGACTGGAAGGTTCAAGGGAGAAAGCAGGCAGAGGTATTAATACCTTATTTGCTTTTTTTTTTTTTTACATTTTTATTTATTTTCAAGAGAGACACAGAGCGCGAGTGGGGCAGAGGCAGAGAGAGAGGGAAACAGAATCTGAAGCAGAATCTAGGCTCTGAGTTGTCAGCACAGAGCCCAACGCAGGGCTTGAACTCATGAACCGTGAGATCATGACCTGAGTTGAAGTCAGACGCTTAACCAACTGAACCACCCAGGTGCCCCAATACCTTATTTGCTTTAACTTCACCTTTCGGTATGCCTTATTTATGTCTATGGCCATGCTTCCTTCATGCAGTTATCCCTCCTAAGGGCACCCTGGTCCTCTTTCCAATTCAAAATCCCATTCAGTACCTCCTCCAGGAGCTGCTCAGTCCTCTCCTCAGAGCTGTAAGGGCACTCAGGGAACTTGTGATCCTTTGCTCTCATCTCAGGATGAGGAAACTGGGGCCCAGGCCCTTAGGAAGCCTGTCCAAGGTCATATGAATAGCACGTAGTAGAGCCAGTACTGGCCCTTAAAGTGTGAATGCTAAGGAAATTAAAAGGTCTTCTTGATACAAAGATGTATTCCCTGAAATTATTTTGCTGTTTGCAGTTTCTCTCATTAAATTGTGACATGGAAGACTGCACAGAGTATCTTATTCAGTTTTGTGTACTTAGCACCTAGCACGGTGCCTGGTGCATGGTAGACCCCCAGAAGTATTTGCTTATGTGTAAGTAACAGAATGTCAAGCCCTCAAGTCTGTGTTTATATGTGATATGTCTCCCCACCCCTACCCCACTGCACCCCACTGCCTCATGGTATCAAATGTCAGACAACTGGAAAGGTCTAAGAATCTATGAGAGCTAAGCCGAGTCTTCTAGGATATGAGACCTTGTTATTTTAATCAGAGGTGTGGTACCAGGGCTGGAGTGGGATCTTCCAAACACAGGAAAGGTCAGCGCTAGAGATCCCTTCTTTTTCCTTCCCTCCTTGATTCCCAAGCAATTCTAGAATAAAAAGGACAACACAGGCTCTGAGGGATGTTATTCTCCGAGGAGAAACCACAGTCCTATTTGGTGTGAACTCCTGTGCTCAAGGCATGTAGGTGTTGCTCTCACTGAGGTGATGAGTGACAGTGATGATATACTACAATCACCAAATGTAGCTAAGGCTGGTGTGGGAGCCGTGTGTGTCCGGCCCTAAGAAGCGCATCCCTGTTCTGTCAGTGACCCTGTGGACTCATACTGAGTTACCTCGTTGCGAATATTTTTTTAATTCGGGAACTTGAGTTCACACTACCATATCCATGCTCAAGAATGGCTCCTACCCTATTGTGTTTTAACAAGTTGACAGAAAATCCTTCCTGCAGTACTCAGCTTCCCCAAGGTGGGATCCAGCCTTTATCCTCTGCGGATCCCAGTACTTTAGACAGTCCCAGGTTCATAGTAGGTGGCCAGTAAGTATGGGAAAGAAGAAGGAAGGCAGATGGGAGTCAGGAAAGAATGCCGGCATTCCAGTTCCTTCTGTCTCTAAGTTTTCAGAGTGGGAACAAGGAAACTACAGCCACGAAGCGAAGCTGATAGATGTGATGACGATAAGAAGTATTATATGTGGTGCCCATGGTGACTTAAGATCAGCTTTTCAGTCCTTTGGTTTTATGGGCATGCAGTTAGCATGCGGTAAATGATTTCCTCACTAACAGTTATGCTTTTCAAGTTAGTCACGGTTTGGTTCGACCCCTCCAACACCGTATTACCCAAGACAGTTTCTGGGTCTTCCGCATATAAACAGTGTAAGAGTTAAGGAATCAAAGGGGTGCCTGGGTGGCTCAGTCGGTTAAATGTCTGACTTCGGCTCAGGTCATGATCTCCTGGTCCGTGGGTTTGAGCCCTGCGTCAGGCTCTGTGCTGACAACTCAGAGCCTGGAGCCTGTTTCGGATTCTGTGTCTCCCATTTTCTCTGCCCCTTGCTCACTCACATTCTCTCTCTCTCTCTCTCTCTCTCTCTCTCAAAATTGAATAAACATTAAAATTTTTTAAAAAGAATCATTGAGTCCCAGCCAGATCATCTGTTAAAACAGGAACATATTTCATCCTATCCGCCAAAGTACCAGGAGATTCTTGGTTAAAAGTGAGACACCTGCATGAGCATAAGCATATATAGTTAAGGGCCGGAAGGAACCTTGAGAATCAGCTGGTTCAACCACTCCCATTTTTCTGAGGTGAAAAGCAGGCTGAAAGGCTAGAGACTTTCCCATGCCACTTTGCTGGTTACAGCAGAGTCAGAACTGGGCATAAAATCCAGTGTTCTTTTCAGGACACCCACTGCCTACTGGAACACAAGCTCTTCTCTCTTGCTTCCCAAGGCTTCAACCCTGCTGATGGACAGGTATGGACAAAACTGGTATGGACAGATCCTTAAGAAGGGAGGCTGGCAAACAGAGAGCCTGATGATAAACAGGGAGAGGAGGCAAGCACAAGAACTGAATCCAGAAATAAATCATATCTTCACAATAGTGTTTACAGAAATTGCACTTTGAATAATTTCCATAGAAATTATTTTACCCACCACAGGAATGTTCCTCCCTCCCACGGGGATTTGGCCAACAGAAAGAGAAGCAGAATGGAGGAAAAGCAGTGACTTAGATTTATATATAAAACATTAGTTGGAGCCTAAGTAATAACCCTCAACTAATCAGAATATTTTATGCATTCTGCTTTTTAGTGGAAAGAGCAAACCACAAGAAAGCAGGCATATATCAGAGATTTTAAAAATGCTTCCAGGGCTTATTTTAGGTTTTAAATTTTTTTCCCTCCAATTCCCTGCACTATCTTTAAAATATCCCTCTGCACACCTCCCTCTTCCTCCTCACATGTATTCATTTGTTCATTTAATCAATCTGCCAATATTTATTGAGCCCTCCTCTGATGTCCCAAGTACTCTGCTATGTCAGAGATGAAAACATGGTCTTGCCCTCAGATGTAATGCCTGGTTAGAAAGTTAACCTAATAAGCTTTAGATTTTTACTATTGCTTCAGAGTTATATTTCTAGTTTTGTAAATGGATAGCACCTCCATACTGAATATTTCCATTTGGACTTTGAGATCCACTGTTACCATTTTGCAGCTGTTCTGGGAAATGGGAAGTTGGGCGGGAAGAAGAACTGACCTTTATGGACCAGATAAATGTTACTTCGTCCAGAGATTCAGCACATGGGAGGAACCAAAAGAGCAGATCAGAGGATGGGGCGAGAGAGGCAGGGCTGCCCCCCACCTCATTCCCCACACCTGCCAAGCTGTGGGTGGACACTGGCTATCCTTCTCCCCTAAGTTCACAGCACCTGCTGAATAACCCTCTCCTAGGACTCTTGGGTTAGCAGCTGTTTCATAAATCTCTGATTGCCAGTTACAAAATAATGAGTATATTTGTGAGAAATAACAAAAGCCATACAGTTGGGAACTAAGTGGATTGCCACCGAAAGTAGTTAGAGAGAAGGAAAATGGGTCAAGATACTCTTCTTACTTACACTTTGAAAAGATATGTGGAAAGCCATTTTCTGCTCACGGTTAGGGGAGAAAAGCTGCATATTCCCTGTCTTTCATAAACTTAACCCTGCCAAGACAGAATGAGCGGGGCCTATTCTCAACATCTGCATGCCAGTATCTGCCATGGGCATGGGGTCAGGGGATGTGCTGTGAAATGTGGATCCTGACTGTAATACCTACTTCTGTATCTCTAAATGAATCTAATTTGGGACAAAACAGAAACTAGTTCCTAAAATCACAAGAGTTACAATGTATGTTGTCTAGGCCCCCCCACACCTTTTTAGTATACTTGACACACAATGTTACATTAATTTCAGGTGTACAATAATATAGTGATTCAACTTCTCTATACAATACTTAATTTCTCTATGCTCACCACAATGTAACTACCATCTGTCACCTGCTAGTTATGATCATATCTTTGACTGTATTCCCCATGCTGTGCCTTTTATTTCCTTGACTTATTCATGCACATCTGGAAGCCTGTATCTCCCACTCCCCTTCACCCATTTTGCCCATCCCTTCACCCTTTTCCCCTCTGGTAACCATCCGTTTGTACTGTGTTTGTAGGTCTGATTCTGCTTTTTGTTTATTCACTTGTTTTTTAAGATTCCACATGGGGGAAATCATATGTTATTTGTCTTTCTCAGTCTGACTTATTTCACTTAGCATAATACCTGTCCATGCTGTCTCAGATGGCATGGTCTCATCCTTTTTATAGCTGTGTAATATTCCTGTGTGTGTGTGTGCGCGTGCACACATGTGCGCGTGTGAGACATCTTTATCCATTCACCCACCAAGGGACACTTAGGTTGCTTCCGTATCTTGGCTACTGTAAATAATACTGCAATAAACATAGGGGTGCATATTATCTTTTTGAATTAGCATTTTCATTTTCTTTGTAGCCCTAACCCATTATTCATTTTACACATATGAAAAAAGAGGCACATGAAAGCTAAATGGTTCACCGAGATCAGTAATGGGGCTAGCATCCAGAATTTCTCCAAGATCATGCTCACTTCTACTTATTAAGGACAAAAAGTGAAGACAATCACAGCTGACTCCAACCATCAGTAGGTTTTGGAAAAGTCCAGCAGATTCTAACTGGTTAAGATGGGATCTGACTGAGACAGTGAGGTTAACACTTCTTTCAGAGATATCTTTTCATGTTGTTTTTAGAATGATCAAAATCTAAGCATCGTGTCCCACTTTCCATAGTTCCTAGCATTACACCACAGAGACAGAATATGGGAAGGGATGCAATGGAGTTTGATTACATAGACAAAATAGAAAGGGGCCGATCTAAAAGACACTCTAAGCTTTGTTCAGACCTAATTCTTGTTGTAAAACATAAACTCAGAACTGCAAAGCCCATTATGAAGTAGCTGGGAGCAAAGGGTGGGGATTTAAAATTAGAATGAGTGTGCAGATACATATTGATCGTGTCTTCGGGGCCATATCATATCTGGAACAGATACGGCATGCAAAGAGAGACAACAAAGTAAAATGCTCTTTCAAAACTTTGATGTGCTAACTTCTAAGCTCCATTTCTTCCAAAGAACATCTAACAATGGGGATAGAGAGTATTGAAAGTTCTCTCTTTCATTTCTAGAAAATTATTTTCCCCATTCTGGATCCACAGTCAAGGGAGCAATTCTGTCTTCTTTAAAGCCTTGTACTCTGATATTGAAACAGCCATTTAAAAAAAAAAGTATAGAGAGAAAATATTAAATCTGAACAGGAATCCCCAGGTCTGCGCCATCCACATATAATTAATCCTCTCCCTGGGATCCCACACTAAGGACTCTACAAGCAGAGGAGTCATTTGTCTGAAGATTGACGCGTGCAAATTATTCACTTATGTCTGCTCTCTCTCCACCCTTCCCACCTTCTCCCACCCCAGTCGAATGTTTTCATTGTTGTGGAGTAGCAGAGTCCTTAAGGTAAGAAGTTGAATCTAGAAAAAGCTATGGTCTTGGCTGTTAATTTTAAGGAAAAGGTGCCTGAGAAAAATTTTATTTTGCTATTCACTCACTGAGCCTCTCCCTTAATTTTGCTAGATGGCATCTTCTGGGGAAAAAAAGTGAATAGTAATGCCTCCCTTAAATCCCCTAAGTCTCTTTCCCAAAGACCAGATAGGCCTTCTGATTATTAACCTCATACAATGAAAATGGTATAATGTACACTTCCCCCAAAACTACTAGGAAAAACAGCATCTTTTAATGTTAGGGGAGGAGAGATGAGTGCAACAACCCTTTAAAAAGTACCCATCGAGTTGCTCTGACTTGGAAAGCATGACACACATCTGTGCTGTTAGGTGAAACCTTACCCTTGGATCAGCCCTAGCCTTAGCTACTTCAGCTTTACGGTGGCGTCAGTTAATGTGGAGCACTTATCTATCCTGCTCTCATTGGTTGTGTGATTTTTGTCAAGGTACTTAGTATCTTTAGCTGACTTTCATCACTATGAAATGAAGGCTAGAACTAGATAATTAAGCCAAAGGTGAGGGGGGAAGAAATGATCTCCCCATCATTATTACGGTTTCCCGAATACTTTAATGACACTCGGAAGTGATCTCATTCAAAGGTAGACCCTGCCTCACTTTAAGATCCTCAGAATGAGTCCAGCCTAAGGTAGCATGGCTGTACCCCCAAATTATGAAGAGAAAGATTTACCTTCACTATGGAATCTCTTCCTCTATATTTGGAAAACAGATTCAATATAAAGGAAAGGTCAGAGGTGAATGGAGTGTGCCTTAAGTTAGTTTTGAACATAGATGCCGTCTAGTCTTTGCAGTCTGCAAAATTCTTCTTTAAGTGAATAAATGTGTAGGGCAACTCTCCACTACCTTGATCAGCATCTAATACCAACCTGACACTTAGAATTAAATTAGAGAGACAAAATTGGATACTTTGAGACTTGAGGGCTGATTATACTACTAGAGCTAAAAGCGGACTTAAACTCTTTCCTTATCCCATTTAAATCTAACTAGATATAAAGTCTCCATTACTGAGGAATAAAGGTGTGTCTGGAGAGGTGGAGGTTCCCCTTGATGTTCTTGGACAAGGAAACCTAATCCTTTCTTCTGACACACATGGTTGCAATAGAAAGCGTTCCCCAACCGCCAGTCTGGTTTTAATCTATTGTTTCAAGCAAGATGGGATTTGCAGGGAATGTTAAGGAAAGAGCAAAATTACCGGGACGTACTATAAAATAAAAGTGTTGATGAGAAATCAAATTTTAAACAAGTATTCAAAATTGTATGCATGGACATCTGTAGACATACAGTGTACGCTATAAGCAAAGGACTATACAAGTTTTTAATTGTAAGTATATTTGAGGTCTGCTTTAAGTACCTTTATATCTCATTTTATTAAAGTTGTTCGGCTTACCCAATGATAGCAGTATGAAATATTGCCAATAAAAACAGCGATGCTTCATTTAAACAACACGTTGGACAATGAAATATTCCATCAAATGACCTTCTCATGTAACCACACTAACCATGCATTATACAAACTTTTAAAATGTTAATGACTTTGTATAGCAACATTTCAAAAGTGTATTATACCAAATCAAAACCACACTGAGATACCACCTCACACTGGTCAGAGTGGCTAAAATGAAGAAATCAGGAGACTATAGATGCTGGCGAGGATGTGGACAATCCGGCACCCTCCTACACTGTTGGTGGGAATGTAAACTGGTGCAGCCGCTCTGGAAAACAGTGTGGAAGTTCCTCAAAAAAT